>CM034149.1:679931434-680442376 GCA_019776745.2 Taxus chinensis
TCCATTTTTTTCTTATGTTTTTATTAGTCTCGCATGCCACTAAGACTCAAAATTCAAAGTAAGATACTCCTATATACAAGTTCACCCTAAACATTTATTATCTAGCAAACACCTATCTAAGTACCATCTATTGAGATGAAAAATCAAGAGTTATTATTTCATATTGCATATCACATCACAAGAGAGAATAAATCTAATTTACACATCCACATACAAGTAATTTTATGGGAGAAAAGTAGCATAACCTGCTCTTATTGTAGAAGCATGGGAGGAAAGCTAGGTCAAGGGTTTTAATTGCATGCTTTTACACAAAGCATTAGGAGAACTACATTGCGTCTAAAATATAGTGAAGTGCTTGGTGAATCATAAATGGGGTGATCAACGAGGTTAGTCCTATTCAATGATTTGCATTTGTTGTTTTTCTTCTAATGTGTGCTTTAGGTTCTTGCAGCAATATATGTTTGTTTGGCAGATACATGTGCAAAATATATGATTATTGGTGAAGTATAAGATACAAAGTGTGATACAAATGACGATGAAGTGACACAGAGAAAACTATAATCCTACCATTTATATGCCCAAGACCATACAATAATGTCTATTTGTGATATCTTGTCTAGCCTATTAATATGATCATGCTCTTGTATGGTTGAGTGAGAAATAATTGATCTGCGAAAAATTAATAATTCTTCATCCCTTATAGAATCATTAAAGAAATAGGTAGAGGTTAACTTGAATAATTTAAAATAATCTCTTATCTAGAAAACATAATTTATGATGTATAACTATTATAAATGACTCTAACATATTTTTGAATCGTAGAAACAACAAGAGTCAAATGTGAATGATTTTGTTAATAACCTTTAGAATTTAATTTTTATTCTTGAGGTGTCAGTTTTTTGAAAGAAAGTAAAACTTGGAGGTGGTGAGATAAAGGTGTTTGAACCACTCCAAAATTGACTATTCGTTGGATGTAGAATCCATGAGTGCAAATAGAAGTAAATTAAAATCTAGGACCTTTTTCTATTCTATTGTTGTTCAAAACCTACTGTCAACTTTGTCTATCTAAAAGAGTCCCTAAGATGTTAAATCTTTTCATGTGTTCAATGATGAGATGATTTCTAATTTTCTCCATGTGCATTTAAGCTTTGGGGAGAACATGATTTCTCATTTGGGAGACGAATCTCCTATCACGTAAATATTAAATGGACCCTAACCAATTATTGAATCTTAGCAACTATAAAAAAAGGGAAATCTATCCACCTTAGACTTAATATTTTTCCCCTTCTTAGCTTCTTGTGAATTTTCCTCCGTTGTTGTAATAGAAGTGAAATAAAAATGCCAAGAAAATATGAGTTTTTTTTGGAATAGAAACTCTAGTTGAGGTCAATAGATAGGAGACTTTAAATTGTGCGTTAAAAATGTTTCAATCTAATATTGAGATATATGAATTTTGGGTATCAGAGAAAGAACTCTTTAAGTGTATTTGTTGAATATTAAACCTAAAATGGAATAAATAATAGGTGTCATTGCAAATGAGAATATCTTCTTACATGATAAAGGATTCCGAGATATTTAGGGTAAATAAGGGATTTTAAATGCCAGTGAAGATGGAACCATCTTAAATGAAACGTTAAACAAAATAAATGAAATACAATTAAGAAAAAAGGACAATGTATGTTTCATGTCATGTGCCCTTCAAAGTTTAAGGATAATAATGAAATATGATTACAATAAAGAGATAAACATGAAAACCTGATATTGTGGAAGGTACCTATTTTGTGATGTTCATGTTGTGGTTGGGTCGTGGTTTCACACTTATTAGTTTATGTAAGTGTGGCATTGATGTACATATTGTGTCACTTGTCTATTTACATGTCCCCTTCATTTTGGTGTAAATGTTACATGTGGTGTTGAGAAATCTCTTATGGGCATGTATGGTGTCACATAGTTGTATCATATAAAAAAACCTAAAAAAAATCTTGTTATATTTGGTCCTGTGTTTGGGTCCCACATGGGTGGGCACTACAGTTGGTATCATAGAGAAGGTTCATACTCTCGAACCTATGAGACATTATGGTGTTGTGATGGATTATGCATGATGGTAGACGAGTAATATGTTGTTTTGTTTGTAATGTGACAAACGTGGGTACTTGTGATTATATGAATGCACTTGTTGTGCATCCACTCGGTGTGGACTTGTTATGATGTTGATGTGTTTTTCGATGGAAGTAAATTCTCTCTCTTGTGAATTCAATGTGAAATTCATGTTTTTACCACCTTGTGTGTGAAAGAAATGTTTTTTGAACTACGAGAGTGTTGTGATGTTTCATCTTTCTAGTGGTATTGTATATGTGGAAACAATGTGTTGCACGAAAAAGTTCTTTATAGTGAACTATGATGTATCATTTTAATTCCCATCGTGTTGAGTTGATTTATGACATTACGTCACCATGTTACGCTACATTAGAATGTATGTCATGATGTTAAATCTCTATGTGTTTGTTGCATATATGTATTCATATGTTATTGATGATTTCATATTGTAAATTGGGGGCATATGGTGATTCCATGTCCCGTTATGTATTATACTCGCACTATGGGGTGTGTTATGTGGAAATGTACGTGTTTTAATCTGTACAATATTTTTATGTTATCCCCTTATAATTTTTTCATGTGTAATACTCTATGGCTATTGTGCGTAAATCATAATTGTATTAGTAATGTAGCTATGTGATATGTTTTGTACCCTACTCTACTGAGCCCTATGGATAACACCCAAAAGTGTATATGTGGAGAGATAAGTTGTAGACCAGGTGACCATAACCTTAATCTAAGTACAAGTTTCAAAGTGGAGCCTCATGTAGGCTGAAAACCCACTTCTATCCGTTTGGTATACCTCGAATAAGTACTTAGTATATTGTGGATGTACACCACCTTAGGCTCATACTTATGTGAACTAGTGTCGTTGTTATTTCCTATTTGGGTTATCCATCGAACAATCCTATGTGACATTGACTATGTGGATCATCGTTTGTATGATTTGGAGATATATGGAGAAATACTTATTCTGGTTATATAGACTTGATATCTGAGTGCCAATAACTCGATGAACACCCCTTTGGTGGTTTTGGAAGTGCCACATAGTGATCATAATGTGATATTTCTATGTCAGTATTTTATTCGTAAACTGATATTTGTCTCTTCCTTTTAAGAACCAGCGATTTTCTTAATTGATGTATTCCTAATTTTTTGTCATTTGACTTGATTTTGAGCTAACAAGAGGCCTTTGCATTACTGCAACTATTTAGTCATTTATCTCGCTTCATTTGAAAATTGCTTTTGAGCTTAAAAGAATTATAGCGTAGCCCAATGCTTGATATTTTGTTGCCACTTGGCATTTGAATCTAATTATATGTTGGTTATAATGTTGTGATGTGATGGGATGGGGTCATGGGATTTACTATGGAGTGGTTGGACATGTAGACCCACTTCCTTATATGTGGGTACACCCCAAGGGGGTCATGACGATGTGTAATATTGAGCTACATGTTATTATGCCACTTGGGTGGAGGTGATAGGGATCTATGTGCCTAGGGCCATAGGGTGCCCCTACCTCATTAAATAGAGAGATAAGGTGATGAGACTCTTTGGTGAGACTCAATATGAAGAAATAATGAAATAGGGCTCTACGGTGAGTGACCCAACATAGAGAAATAAGATGATAGGGATTTATAGGGAGTGAACTAAATTTATTTGGCACTATGATTCTTTCTCTGTTGGGAAGAGTGTGGATTTATTTGGGAGGCTTTAGAGATTTGTGAGGCATATAGAGCTGGTATGTATGATTCATGAGTTACTTTTGTGAAACCTGTTATGTATTGTTATGTTGAGGCTTGGTGCTCCTCTTTGTTGGCATGTGCTATTTGATCTTACCTCGACACTGTGTGGGTGAAATTGTGGTGTTGGGTCATGGGATATATGATACTTATGTACTATCACGATGCCTCATTGTATGTTAGGCATGTGAGTGTGTTGGTTCTATTCCTAGGGCTTATGTGTTGACAATACCATGTTATGTGGACTACTTGTTGTCTTTCCACAGTGGGGTTAGAGGTCTTGTGATATGATTCATTCATGAAAATGTGCTAAAAATGTGTTTTATGTGTCATTTGTAATGTTCTTGGTACCTTGTGTGACATCGTGAGGTAAGTGTTTCTGAAACCTTGATGCAGAGACCTGTATTTAACGCATATACTACATCCACACTAGCATAAGAAGCATAACAAAATAACTTTATCATTCACTTTTATCAAAGCCAATACTTTGCTAAATTTTTCTCAATATGCTAAAAGACATTATAGCATTGTACCATGACTCAAACTCACTTCAAACATATTTAATATCATCAAACAAACTTTTTCTAATCATCAAATTAGTTTCAAAAGCCCATCTATCACGCGATTCCTTTTTTACCTCAGTTTTACCTTGTAGCCCTGAAAATGTTATTTTTCTCAAAAATATCCCTCATTTTGTTGATTCACCCTTGACTGGTAAGCTTTGTAGTTACCCGTTTAGCCCATTAGTATTCTTTAAAAGTTTTAGACTTCAACTCCACAAAAATTTTCTTTTATACACTTTTTAGATTTTCTAGTCTTTTTGGCAAGTAGCCCTTCCCTAACACAAATCTCCAAACTGTGAAGGACCTAAAAAATTCCAATCATAAAGATTTATCTTTTTATATACATTTTTTCTTGCTCTTTCTTTCTACCAATTTTCTCTCTCTAACTCCCTCTCTAGCATTCCCAACACTAAAACCCTCTTTTTTGCTTGTTTTGTTGACCTAGCTAGAGTTTTAAGGGAAATTCTTGGTTTTTGGCTTCTCTACTAAACTATCACATTCTAAATACTTTTATCCATTTCAATCCATCATGTTTAAGGTTTTTATTAGCTCCCAAAGTTATTTAACTTCCAATATGCTATTTTTGCAAATTTAGGCATCTTAAGCTTTGAAGTTTCTTGTCTACACTAACCTTCAATTTATTCACTTTCTCTATTTTGATCCTATATTTCTTGGCTTAGGTCCTACTCATAACACCCCTATTTAACAATAATACTATTCCTCCATCATCTTACTTACTCTTCCATTCATTCTAGAACCTTAAACCTCTTCCAATTTCCTCATAATGTGCTCAAATTGCTCAAGTTTTGAATTATAACAGGACAATTATGGAGAAATTATTGTCTGATGGTTTAGAGGATTCTTCTCACCTTTTAAATTCTTCACTACACTTCCTCATTCTATAATTAATTCTCAATTCACTCACTCACTCCCATTTTATGTTATTTTTGTGTCCTTGGTCTAGTTAGTTCCTCAAGTCCTTTGATGGCCATCAACATGACAATCCTTAAATTGATAAGTTTAAGGTTCCCTCGGGATTATGCTCAATTTTCCAAGATTTAGACATGCTTAATCATACACCCGTCAACCTCTTCTAACCTTCACTTCTTAGGTTTTATCACAAGACCATTGTCACCCAATTCTAACCCTGATTGTTACAACCTATTCTCTGACTATGTATGCTTTTCTTTAATCCCTTTTTAACTTCTAGGGTTTATATATAGAGTGGATAATTCCTTAACACTTTTGAATGTTTTGCAAGGTTTTCCAGGATTACAAACCCCTAGAAGCATGCAGAACCTACCTTTTTTTTTGTAATCACCTTCAAAGGTTCAAAATTGTGAGTGCACAGTTACTAGATCTGAACTTACCAACTGAGACCTTAATGAAATTCCTTCTTTGATTGTTGTTTCTTAACACTTGTATCCGTTCTAATCTTCCATTTACCTTAGATCAACATGCAATTTCATGATCATCTATAGTAAACCATGTTTATAAACCCTTGTTAATAAAATGCACAATTTCTAGAACCTGAAACATGGCACTTCAACTATTTTCTTGTATTTTGTTCACTCATTCCCCAAATCTAAGCTATTAGATGGATTAAAATATCAGAACTCACCTGGGTGCAAAAATATAAATGAATCTCTATCCCTTATTCACGATATTTGTTCAATCATCAAAAGTTTTGCTTAACCCCTATCCACTAGATCACAGTTTTCAAAAGTTCTTAACCATTCAATCATAAGGTAAAGAGTATATTGATTAAATAACATGCACAAATGAAGATTAGACAACTTAGTATTTCCCAAGGAAAAACTCTCTCCTACTCCAAGATATAACAATACTTACAAAAATAGTTCATCATTATTTGCACCAAACTGTACCTATCTTTCACAGATAGAAACATACTAACAAAAAATCATCAATTTGCTTATAATTCTCTTAATTACCCCGTGTATTACTAATTATGAAACTTATTCATCTTCTTAGATATTTCAAACTCTTGGCACTCATATAAACAATCAAGAAATTATTTGAAAACTTACTGTGCACATTTTCCTGACCAGTTGTTTTGGAATGATTTTATGATCATTCAACAATTTATAAAACTCTTTCTCATTCTTCATAACCTACACAATACTTTACTCCTGAAAAAAATTCATATGAATTATTCACAAGATTTCAAAACAATCACTTAAAGTACATTCAATTGACATTTTAGTCATACATTATTTTCAAGCTTAGAAGCCATTTTATGGACAATTCATGAATTGTAAACAGCTTCAAGAGCCTCATGGGCTCTGCTACAGATATTTTAACCCCTTCTTACACCTCTCACACCTTATCTCCATTCGAGTACATGATGCACTTTCCTTTTCAAATAAGTAAGATTAATTTAGTTAGGGTTTTCACACAACTAATCTCACTTCGATTAAGCTAACTCATGATTAGTTAATGCTAGGTGAGTTAAGTGGTAGTAAAGGTGTCCCATCGCCCTTATTACATCATAAATGACTCTTATAATAACTCCTATCACTATAACACCCTAATGCTAAATTCAAATATTTAAAATTACAAAAAGGAGGGAAAATCTCTTCTTCAAGTTCAAGGAGTCCAAAAGGTTTAGAACCAACTATGATGACCCTAGATGGACTCGAGACACCTTAACCTCCTAAAGAAAGCCAAAATTTATGCTATTTACATAATGCTCTTGCTTCATAATCCCCATGTGGAGAGAAATAAACTATGTACAAAAGGCCTTCTTCTTTCTTTTCTTCCAATTGGTATCAACTTGTAAGATTCTCTTCCTCACTGCTAGATTTCTTTCATTTTCTTCAACTTCACTTTTCTTTGGATCTTCACTCTTTATCTTTATTTTATTCTTCTTGTATTTACCCTCTAAAATGAGGTCTCCATGTCTTATCATCTTCATTTGAGCTCTTAAATGAGCTTCTCTTTAAATAATTTTGATTTCTTTCTCAAGAATACTTGCACATGCAAAAATACACAAAACTTTAGATTTAAAAACAAGAGACTCTTGAGTGTCTTTACCTGCTTCCTCTTCGTTTTCTCTTCCATTTTCAGTTTCTTCCTTCATCTTCTCAAATTTTTCTTCACCGTATTTCATTTCTTCACCCTTAAAGCACACTCAAGTGCTTGTAATTATTCTTCTAATTGTTCTCGACTTATGTACACAAACTAAAAGTCAATGTTTTCTTTTTCTCTTTTGAATTCTTCTTCAAGATTGAGTGCTTCCTTTATCACACCTCTGATTTTTTCTTTCTTTTGGTTTCTTGCCTTCATTTTCATCATTTTTTAATTTGTTTTCTTCCTCTCTTATCTTCTTATTCAGTTGTAATCTCTCTTCTCTCTTGATGAGTGACTTTAGAGGCCACTTTATCACTATTTTCATCACCGTGATCATTGCTTGTCTTTGCATTTCTTGCACTTTTTTCTCTAATCTTTCTAGTTGTTCCATGCCTTTTCTTATCTCTCTTCTCTCTTGCTATTCCCACACTTTTCTCTTTCCCTCTTCTCTTCTCTTTCTCTTTCTCACTACTTCTCATCAATTTAAGAAAATATATTGCTATCTCAAACCTCCATATTCTTTCTAGAAAGTCTTTTTCACCTTGCCAAGGTCACACCTATATTTTGCTTTCTTACATAGTCTTTTGACTTCTTTTCCTTCCTTCACTATCTCTTCTCTTCCTTCACCTTTCAAAGGAGCAACTTTTCACTTCACACACATTCAACTCACAATACGGAAACAATTAGCTTCAAAAACCTCAATCAACCCAACCACATTTACCAAAACAAATGTATACAATGTTTTCTTAGCAAAAATCAACTTTTCCTTAAATTAGAAAGCTCAAACTTCTTTAATTTATTTTCTCTTATCCATAATGATACAAAGTCTGGCATTCAAATCATCTACTACATCCACACTAGCATAAGAAGTATCAAAAAACAAATTTATCATTCACTTTTCTCAAAGCCAATACTTTACTAAAATTTGATCAATATGCCAAAATACATTAGAACACTGTGACTCAAAATCACTTCAAACATGTTAAATATCATTAGAAAAACTTGTTCCAATCATCAAATTAATTTCACAAACCCATCTATCACGCTTTTCATTTTTTACCTCAATTTTGCCTTGTAGCCCTGAAAATGTTGTTTTTCTGAAAAATAACTCTCATTTTTCCGATTCACCCTTGATTGGTAAGATTTGTAGTTACCCATTTATCCCATTAAGATGCTTGAAAAAATTTAGACTTCAACTCCACACCAATTATATTTTATACTCTTTTTAGCTTTTCTAGTCTTTTTGGCAATTAACCCTTCCTTGACACAAATCTCCAAACTATGAATGACCTGCAAACTTCTAATCATAAAGAGTTATCTTTTTAGATACCCATTTTCTTGCTCTTGCTATCTATGAATTTTCCTTCTCCAAATCTGGTTTGGAGGACAATTTGTGACTTTAGAAGTTCCCTAGATCTCCCTAAACTATGACAATACGGTAGAGCATTCTGATAACTTTTTGATGGTATAAAGAATGTCAAAAACACAAATCGTATGCTTAAGATACCATTGGTCAAAGTTTGGACTTATCAGGGCCAACTAGCCAATTAGGCCGCAACATGTGGATAAAGTGATGTTTGAGCAAAAGGGTAAAAATTTAGTATTATGACGTCAGTCTTTGACACTCATATTCGAACGGTGGGGCCCCACTATTTGTTGGCTAGAGGCCCTCAGTCAGGGTCGAAACACTTATTTGACATAGGGGTGTCTTGGCCGTTGTAACTTCACATTACTATTGTGACAATTTTGTTATATATGCCTCAGATTGTGTTTTCAAGGTGCATGTGGGATTATGTATAGTGGGCTTATAAAACACCACGTGGTGGGTCCTCAAGCCACCACATGGCTTACCACCCCTTACTCTATGTTGGTGGATTTATCATACAGCTTAGTCAACCCTCTAACCGCCGAGCCATCTCGACCTTATCCACAATGAACCAACATCAAATCGGTGACTCAAATATAGCATCGGTGAAAAAAAAAAATGCATGACACTACATGATGCTTCTACCCGCCATCTCAACAATCTTGGCATTCAAACTAATCTCCACATCGACCAACATAGCCACCTAACTCAGCACACTGGCAATTCATTGGATCCAAACAACTTCACCCCCAACATGGACCAGTCAACCACAACGTGGCAAGTAAAACAAGTAATGTGTGGACAAAGCCATGTCTTAATATGGCGTCCACTCCAAATATAAACCACTAGACCCTTATCCTGACAAAT
This sequence comes from Taxus chinensis, assembly GCA_019776745.2. Lineage (NCBI taxonomy): Eukaryota > Viridiplantae > Streptophyta > Pinopsida > Cupressales > Taxaceae > Taxus > Taxus chinensis. The sequence goes on from CM034149.1 coordinate 679,941,160, forward strand.
GTGGGATATATATCCGAAATGGGTTAAAAATGTGAGCGGGTCAATTGGGAAGGATCAAACCCCCCAACCTCCCACATAACAAAATACGTGCCCACTGCCATGCCACTCGGGTTGGCTATGTATATATAATGGTTTACAGGTATTTGAATGGCACTAAATCTGAGACTGCGCCTATAGGCTTATTAAGGCACTAATTTTAAAAGTGTAAATTATAGGCATTTACAAGCAGATTGGGTGTTTGGGATAAACTGGAAAGCTGTCCAAAATTCTGAGACGCTCCCTGTGGGCATATTATTTTCCCATTTTGAAGAATTTGTGATGTTGTTCATACATCGAAACTCATTGGAAGAATAGAAACAACAGGGATACACTGTTGTAATTAATTTGGGAAGGTGGAAGACCAACATTGATCTTTGTCAGGGTCTTTCGAAGGTCTGAAAATGTAACATTATAGGCTATTAATCTATTTTTGTGAATTGTAAATTTGATTGTACTTTTGATTCTGGAAAATTTTAATAGATCGATTCGTATGAACCCAGAGACGTAGGAAATTGCCAAAATCCATAAACAATTTTGGTGTCATCCTTTTATTTGGTATATCTACATTTGAATTCTAATTTATTTTACACGTTTAATTAGTTAAATTAAAATTCAAGCATGATTAAATATCAGTTTACGACACTTTGTGATGAATTGGTAAATATAATAATCTAAATGGTTGATCGAATAAGTGATTTTGGTGAATTAGTTAAATATTTTTGCATCAATAATAATTCAGATTTATATCATATTCTGATCAATTTTGGATTAATTAAAGTCCTGAAAAATTAATGAATTTTTAAGGTCATGGTAAATAGTTGAAAAAGTAAACTAATTATTGGTGTTTACGGATCAAGTTTGGTTTTGGAGCAAGCTAATTTGACAGTTTCATCACTTCAGATTGTGTAGTTGGTTTAGTTTGTGATGGGATACGTACATGTGCACTATGGGAAAGTTATCAAAATGGGAAAAACTTGATGAGCTTGAGGCCTATAATCGCTAGATCCAATAAGAGAACTCTCTCCTAATATTAATGTATGACTCCTTGGAAGAGGGGAATGCTCACTTGAAATTAAAATTACAAACCAAGGATGAACTCTTGGTAAGGTTGCAGTGTGGTGATCATAAAAAAGAAATTCTTTCAACTTCATATGCAGATACCATGACCGATGAGTGCATTATAAGTTGTTCACCACGTGAATCTTCTTCCCTTTTAGATCCGAATTCAGGTAATGATGCTTTTGGTTCATTTGAAAAACACACTAAAGGTATTGGATCTCGATTAATGTTGAAAATGGGATTTGATGGAAGAGGCCTTAAAAAAAATGGCCAAGGTACATCTAACCCAATACATGTCGAGGATCATCCTTGTTTTGTAGGTTTGGGTTTTCTTAAAGTGGGAATGGATATTGGAAATTACTGTAAGCACGCTGACGAGAGACAAGCTTCCTATAGCAAAGTGAATACCCCACTAGTCTTGCAGGAAGATTTTGAGTAGGAAAATGGTGCTTCATCGTCGCATGATGGATTTGGTAAGAGAACACAATGAAGAGGTAATGAAATATCACCTCCGCGTTCTTATCATAATCATAAGCACAATAAAAATTGTAAAAATTCTTATCATGTTTTTCAGTTTAAGAAGTATGACTTTGATTTTCAGAAAATGTGGAATGATTTTCCCTATAATTTTTGTGGATTACATAACCATTATGTTTCCAATTGCTGGAAGATAAGGACATTATTAAAGAAGTTGGTGTCGTCGTTAAGAACAAGGAAAATCAGAAAGACAAATCTCTTCGTTCAGAGGCGAGAAATGGAAAGCATATTTCCTCATCCCAAAGAAGGAGAATAAGAGGATATTTTTTGCTCATTTCCACATGAGTGTGCATCGGGTGGACACTTGTTGGAAACTTCATCCATCACACCATCAGAGTAATGGTAAAATGAAGATAGAATACCAGCCTGCTGCAAATGTAAGGGAAGTTCCTAATCCACCATTAGTTTACAAGTCAACCCTAGATCAGGTAATACCTGGAAATGAAATTCCTGTAAAATGGGTTAGTCAACTATTTTTCAATTATATATTGCATAGCTATGATTGTTGAATAATATGTAATATTTATGGAGTTCAAATTTGTGAGAAAATTGAGGCACATGTTTACCATACTTAGTGAAATTTATTACATTTAAAATATTTGACATACTCCATGTATATCTCCTCATTTAGATTTTTGAGTTTCTAGTATTATTTGGGTATGAAATAAAACTCATATTTACAAGCTTTGGAGATTTGACAATAGTTTGTACAGGTTGATGGGATTTGACAGTGTTCAGTTTGATACTTTTTTGTAAAATGACTGTTGTTTGAGAATGCATCTATTTTTAGCATATATATGTTAGGTGCATTTTAATATCCATAATTTGGGCATGTGTTTAGCGGTATATGGTAGTTAACACACTTGATATGCAGTTTGGAAGACAATTTGTTTCTATCCTAGTTACAGTGTGCAGAATGTTGGGATATATATGTTATTGGCAAATTCACATGATTCAATTTTGACTATAGTTATTTTTGGCATGTGTGGTCTAAATATTATGGATCTTTATATTTATAGTGGTTGAAAATTTCACAGGGACAATGGAAACTAACTATTTTGGCATGTAGTTGTCAAATACATTGATCTATTTTGGTGGAATCATGGTTATAGTAATTAGCTTATCACAAAGTATTAGTTATATACTTGCCTATGTTGGAAAACAAGTGTCTATTTTTAAATTGATCAATTTTTTGTGATGGCAGTTGCAGTTACTAGGATTTAACAATTCATAGCTATTGCAGAGATTGGCAGAATCATAGAGTATTAGAGGACAATTTCCTATTCTGGTGAACAATTGTCTAATTCTTTCTAATCAATTTTTTGTGATTAGCTAATCAACAATTTGCAATGATTTAACCCATAATGCTATTTATGGATCTTGTATGTGTTTGTGATATGCAAGAAGATGATTAAAAAATTTTGTGGACAAAAAGCCTTCTCAGTGGGGAGGAGTGATTTGAAGGACAATTTGAGACTTCAAAACCTATATCACCCCTAAACCATAACAGTACGATAGAGAATTTTGATAACTTTCTAGCAGTATAAGGAATGAAAAAAATGGAGATCATATGCTTAAGATAACGCTGGTCAAATTTTGGACTCGGCAGGGTAAACTGGCTAATTAGGCCATAACATGTGGCAAAAGTGAAGTTCAAGAAAAAGGGTAAAATTTGGTTTTACGAAACCGGTCTTTGACACTCATGTTTGGAAAGGTGGGCCCAACTATTTGTTGGCTAGGGGCCCTTAGCCAAGGTCAACACAATTTTTTGATGGAGGGGTGTCTTGGCTACTATAACTTCACATTACTATTACGGCAATTATGATTATATATGCCTTAGAGTTTATTTTCAAGGTGCGTGTTGGATTATGTATAGTGGACTTGTAAAGCACCACATGGTGGGTCCTTAAGCTACCATGTGGCTTGTCATCCCTGCTTTATGTTGGTGGATTAATCATATAGCTCGATCAACCCTCTAACCATCAAGCCAGCTCAGCCTTATCCAGAATGACCCAACATCAACTCAACGACTCAAATATAACACCCGTGAACAAAAAATACATGCCAATATGTGGCACTTCCACCCGGTAGCTCAACAATCTTGACGTTCAAACTAATCTCCACACCGACCAACGTAGCCACCCAACTCAGCACAACGACCATTCATTGGCTCAAAACAAACCCAACTGAACATGGACCTATCAGCCACAACTTGGAAATCAAAACAAGCAATGTGTCGCCTAAGCCATGTCCTAATAGGGCGGCCATTCCAATAATAAACCATCACCAGGTCCTTATCACGACCAATGTGGGATATATATCCCAAATGTGCCAAAAATGCGAGTGGGTCGGCTATGGAGGATCAAACACACAACCTCCCACATAACAAAATACACGCCCACCACCACGCCACTCGGGTTGGCTAAGTATATATAAGGGCTCGCAGGTATTTGAATGGCACTAAGTCTGAGACTGTGATATAAGCTTATTAACGAAATATTGTAAAAGTGCAAATTAGAGGCATTTAGGAGCAGATTGGGTCTTTGGGGTAAATTGGAAAGTTGTTTAGAATTCCAATACGCTCCTTGTGGGAATATTATTTTCCTATTTTGGAGGCTTTTTGACACTATTTTTACATTGGAACTCACTGGAACACTATGAACAACATGGATACGGCATTACAAGTACTTTGGAAAGGTGGAAGACCAACACTGAGCTCTGTCAAGGTCTTTCAAAGGTCTAAAAGTGCAACATTTTAGGATATTGATCTATTTTTGTGAACTATAAGTTTGATTGTACTTTCTATTCTCAAAAATTTTATAGATCGGTTCATATGAACCCAAAGACGTAGGTAATTTCTGAACTCTGTAAACAATTTTGGTGTCGTCTTTTTATCTTGTATATCTGCATTTGAATTCTTATTTATTTTCCACATTTAATCAGTTAAATTAAAATTCAAGCATGATCAAATATTATTTTACGAAACTATGTGATGAATTGGTAAATATAGTAATTTGAATGGTTGATCGTACATGTGATTTTGGTGAATCAGTTAAATAGTTATGGATCAGTAATAATTTATATTTATATCTGATTCTGATCAATTTTGGAGTAATTAAAATCCTTAAAATTGACGAATTGATAAGGTCCTGGTAAACAGTTGAAAAAGTAGAACTTAAAGTGGTGTTTACGGATCAAACTCCCTCTCTAGCATTTCCAACACTAAAACCCTATTTTTTGTTGACCTAGCTAGGGTTTTAAGGGAAATTCTCTGTATTTGGTTTCTCTATTGAATTTTCACATTCTAAATACTTTTATCCACTTCACTCCATAATGTTCAAGGTGTCTACTATGTTCCCAGAGTTCTTTAGCTTCCAATACGCTATTTTTTTAAGTTTAGGATTCTTAGTCTTTTAAGTTTATTGTCTACACTAACCTCCAATTTATTCACTTAAGTCTAGTTTTGATCATATATTTATTGGCTTAGGTCCTACTCATACACACCTATCTAACACTAATAATATTTCTCCATCATCTTACCAACTCTTCCATTCATTCTATAATTTTAAACCTCTTCCAATTTCCTTATAATGTGCTCAAATTGCTTAAGTTTTGAACTGTAACAAGAAAATTATGGAGAAATTACTATATCATGGTTAAGAGTCTTCTTCTCACCTTTTAAAGGCTTCACTACACTTTCTCACACTATAGTTACTTCTCAATTCGCTCTCTCACTCCCTTTTTTATGATATTTTTGTGTTCTTGGTCTACTTAGGTCCTCAAGTTTTTTGATGGCCATCAACATGACAATCAATCAACTGATAAGTTTAAGATTCCCTCAGGATTATTCTCAATTTTCTAAGCTTTATACATGCTTAATCATACACCCATAAATCTCTTCTAACCTTCACTTCCTATCTTTTATCACAAGACCACTATCACACAACTCTAACCTTGACTGTTACAACATATTCTCTGACTACATATGCTTTTCTTTAACCCCCTTCTAGGGTTTATATATTGAGTGGATAATTCGTTAATTCTTATGACTATTTTGTAAGGTTTCCCAGGATCACAAAACTCTAGAAGCATTCAGAACCTACCTTTTCTTTTTCTAATTACCTTCAAAAGCTAAAAACTGTGAGTGCACAGTTAGTAGAACCAAACTTACCAATTAAGACCTTAATGGCATGCCTTATTTTCTTGTTGTTTCTTAACACTTGTTGTTTCTTACATTTACCTTAGATCAACATGTAATTTCTTTATAATCTAAAGTAAACCATGTTTCTAAACCCTTGTTAACACAATGCATAATTTCTAGAACTTGGAACAGAGCACTTCAACTATTTTCTTGTATTTTATTCATTCATTCCACAACTCTAAACTATAAAGATGACTTAAAATATTAGCAACTCACTTGTGTGCAAAAATTAAAATGATTATTTTTCCCTTCTTCATGATATTTGTTCAATTCTCCAAATTTCTACTCAACCCATGTCCATTAGATCATAGTTTTCAAAAGTTCTCGACCCTTCAATCACAAGGTAATGCATATATTGATTAAATATCTTGAAGAAATGAATATTAGACAGCTTATTCTTTCCCAAGGTAAAACTCTTTCCTACTCCAAGATATAACAATCCTTAAAAACATAGTTCATCAATATTTACACCAAACTGTACCTATCTTTCACAGGTATAAGCATACTAACAAACAATCATCAATTTAATTATAATTCTTTTAACTACCCCAATTATTACTACTTATTAATCTTATTAATCTTATTAGATCTTTCAAACTCTTGGCACTCATATCAATAATCAAGAAATGAATTGATAACTTACTATGCACAGTCTCCTGACCTATTGTCTTGGACTGATTTTATGATCATTCAACAATTTATAAATCTCTTTCTCATTCTTCATAACGTACAAAATACTTTACTCATGAAAAAAACATGCATATGACTTATTCACAAGATTTCAAAACAATCACTTAAAGTACATTCAATTGACATTTCAATCATACATCATTTTCAAGCTTAGAAGCCATTTTATGTATAATTCATGAATTGTAAACAAGTTCAAGAGCCTCATGGGCTCTATTACATATGTTTTCACCTCTTCACACCTTCTTACACATCTCACACCTTATCTCCATTTGAGTACATGATGCACTTTGCTTTTCAAATGAGTAAGAATAAGTTAGTCAAGGTTTTCACACAAGTAACCCCACTTAGATTAAGCTAACTCATGATGAGCTAAGGCTAGGTGAGTTAAGTGGTGGTAAAGGTGTCCCATCACCCTTATTACATCATACATGACTCTTATACTAACTCCTAACACTGTAACACACGAATGATAAATTCAAATATTTAAAATTACAAAAAGGAGGGAAAATATCTTATTCAAGTTCAAGGAGTCCAAAAGGTCTAGAGCCAACTATGATGACCCTAGATGGACTCAAGACATCGTAACCTCCTAAATAAATCCAAAATTTATGCTATTTACATGATGCTCCTGCATCAAACCTATAGGAACTTTGAAATTTGAAATCTTTAATAAGTGATAAAATTATGAACATTGAAGAAGTGAATTGAGAAATTGGTACAACTAATAAATGGTGATTACTCTTATGAGAAAAAAAATGCAAGAGTGTTTCAAAACGATTATAAAAAATTGGATTTCAAACCACTATAGATTTGAACTGTGGAATAATGAAGTCTTATGAGATATGAAACTAAAAAAAGGTATTAAGGTAAACAATAATTGAGTTATAAAATAAGGAGTAATGTCAATATTCTCAGAACATTAAGAATTTGAGGAAATTGTTAAAATATGTTTAACCTGCTAAATTCAAATATTTAAAATTACAAAAAGGAGGGAAAATCTCCTATTCAAGTTTAAGGAGTCCAAAAGGTCTAGAACCAACTATGATGACCCTAGATGGACTCAAGATACCTTAACCTCCTAAAGAAAACCAAAATTTATGCTATTTACATGATGCTCCTGCATCAAACCTACTGGAACTTTGAAATTTGAAATCTTGAATAAGTGATAAAATTATGAACATTGAACAAGTGAATTGAGCAATTGGTACACATAATAAATGGTGATTACCCTTATGAGAAAAAAACTACAAGAGTATTTAAAAACGATTATAAAAAATTGGTTTTCAAACCAATATAGATTTGAATTGTGGAACAATGAAGTCTTATAAGATTTGAAACTTAAAAAATGTATTAAGGAAAATATTAATTGAGTAATAAAATAAGGAGTAAAACCAATATTCTCAGAACATGAAGAATTTGAGGAAATTGTTAAAATATGTTTAACCTGTTGGTGGTGGCGTTTAAAGCAACATATCCCTTTTCACTATTGGAATTTATTGTTGTGGAATTCTTGTGTTTATTGATCCGTCCAAGTGTCTGGTGTGTGTCGCATGATGGATGATGCTTTTATAAGGGAGGGAGAGTGTAGTGCCCCCTCCAGTTCAAACGAAAATTTTATTTTCTTTCGGGATTTTTTGATTATTTAGGAATGTCTTTTATGTCATGTTGTTTTTTATCCCCGCATGCAGATTGGAAATATGGATAAATCTCATTAGTTTCCAATTAGTGATATTTAAAATCCATTTTCAATATTTATATGATTACTGTCATGAGTATTCAATTCATAAAAAATTAGAAATAATAATAATAACATGAATTGTTAATAAAATGATTAATAGAAAAAGGGGATTTGTATAATAAAAGGAGATAAATAATGTTGAGTTGTTTTGTTTTATAGTAGTGAATGCCTTTGAGGAAATGATTATGTTTGTGGAGGCATGTTGGGATTCCTTTTTGAAAATGCCTCAAAGGAAGTAACCTCATCATGGCTTTTGTGGTGTTCAATTTCTCCCAAAAATAATCTTTCCAAGATGGTGAATCACCTATTTAATTTGGGGCGATTATATGAGGTTATTTCTTGGTGCTTGGGACAAAGGATTTTGTGATCAACAAATATTTTGTTATTACTCCACCTTATGAATAAAAAAAACCTCTATTTTGACCATTCCACTTCTTCCAACATGTGTTCCATCATGTGCCAATATGGGATCCTTAGACAGGGTGTGGATGGTGATCAAAGAATAAAGAAATAAAGAAATCTTGGTAGTATTTGCAGTTGGAAATGCTCTAGTAGGCAGTTTTACAAAATGGGATGGTTGAAAAGGAATTAAAAATTTTCATGAAATGTAATTGACAAGTGTAGATCCAAACTCCACAACCTCACCCAATGTACTCCCTGTCTGCGCTAGAATGGGAGCTTTAAAGCAGGACATTGGCATTATCATGTAGCGTTGCTCTTGTTTCACCAAATGCTACCAATAGGTGTTTAAATGATTGGTTCACCTTTACCTACATATTTACCTAGCTCGTGCCAAATAGAAAGCTTGATTTTTGTTGATATTTTCTTGCTGGGCACAACCCATTTTCAAGGAGTATTGACAATAGCACTATTCATATCCATGGCATTATTACATCCATCTATATTTCAACTAAGCCAGTGGACAAATTTCATATGTCCAGTTTGTAACATTTCGAAGGAGAGTGCCCAATAAAAATAAAATATTTCAGAAGCTCATTGTTCAACTAAGTCTGAATGCAACATCTCACAACTCATGGCTTAAGATAATCTTGGATGATGAAGATATGCCTCATAAGTGATATAATTTGATTCCTGACCTTTTCAAGCCTCTTCCACCTGCATAAAATCCAAACAATCATGACCAATCAAACATGAATATTTAATCTCTCTCTTTCCAGAATAATTCATCATACAAGAAGCTTCTCAAATGAGATATATTGACATCCCACAAGAGGTTCTTCAAGTGTACGAATATTGGAAACCCACACCTATTTTTCAGGGAAGTACGATTGGAGAAGATGCTTGGAACACCTGCAAGAATTTACTATAAATACGATGGTGTTAGCCATGCAAGTTCACATAAGCCAATCAAAACTGTTCCAAAGGATTGGTATAATGCTAAGTCAGATGTCAATAAATTATTAACCAAAACAATTGTTGGTCAATGGGGTAGTGAATTATCTTTTATATGCATTTTATTTGATCTCTAGTATTAGGTATACAAATGTGGAGGCATGTGAACTATTTGAAAAAATTCCTTAGAGAGAACATGGTCTCTTTTGATATAGTGTTTTCTCGAGATACTCAAAATGGGGGATTTAGACCAGTCTATGGGCATCTATTAGCAATGTTGAAAATGAAAATTTGGGTCAGATGTAAAGGTGTGGAATCTTAGACAAGACACATGAACCGTTTGACAAAAATCTTCTTCAATTGCAGGGTCTTATGGATCATGGTTGTGGACCAATTGGATTCCCTTGTACCGCTTCAATTCTCATATAGGCATGGTCCTCTTACTTTTTCTTGCATAGTTTAGTGTTTCTAGTTTCCAAATTTTGATGGAGTTGTAAATTGAACTAAAAAAAAATAAAGTTTGTGTTATAATGAAACATGTTATCCATTAGCAAAATGCACCTCGCTTGGGTATGCGATTAGACAAGTTCCAAAGAATGTAAACACTACTCTCTCTTACCTCGTAAGATGGATGGATAAACTATGATACTAGTTTTGGATTTGGAAACCATGAGGTTGGCGGGTTAAATAGGAAACTTAGTAAAAACTACTCCTTGGTGACCTTATAGAATCTAAATAAACCTATTTTCAGTGAGGTGTAAAATGTATCTATAAACCCCGAAATGAGAAAATCGAGCTTTACTCGTGTACCTTGTCACATGTAGTCTTCAATCGAACCCTGGGTTGATCCTCATGATATTTTTTTGACCTTGTTTCCTAATGCGTTTAGGAGCCTAGTGGGCGAGTTTGCAAGTTTAAATAGATGCTGAAAGTTAAAAATGCAGTTTGGTTTTGACCTACCATTTTGGCCCTGGGTGTAGAAATGGATTTTGGTTTCTACATACCCCTAATATATCTCTGTGTCAATCACTACTAACCCTTATTTTGGAGAAAACATTTCGTAAGCTAGTTTTCTAGATAGGTTTTGGAGGCCTCCGGTCGTTGGGTGACGAGGCCGTTTAGGTACATTTATGAGCAGTGGCTCCCGGAAATATGGGTGCCAATTGAACAAAATACACCAGTTTTGGGTTATGTCATCTCTGAGTGTTTCCCTCTATATAGGAGTAGGTAGGGATTGGTTTCCTTGTGTATTTGAGTCTCATAGTTTGTTTTTGAACCCTAATTTTTTGGGCTACTTGTCTAAATTTAATGTTGTTTTGGAAACTTGTACCTAACTGGAGAAAATTGTCATTGACATTAGCCAAACAAATTAACTATCAGGAAACCTTGTAAACACACATACATGAATGTAGGAAACCATCTTGACTCTTTCTTGAAAATATATTAAATGTGAAAAGAAATGGTGTTAACTCACTCCTCTCTCTAGCGCTACCTTTAGCTTTGAAAATGAAATGAAATGGAATTTATGATTCTTACTCTCCCTAAAAGTTTGTTAAGTATTATTTCATTATTATTGGAAAACTCTGAAATCATATATCATGATTGTGTTAGGACATATATATTTCTCTATAGTTAATTTTGCTTTAACTATAATAATTGGGTATTTATTTTTAATTTTAATATGGTTATATTTATATAACCATCTATTTTGTTTTATTTTGAGCATACATCAGTTGATTCTTGTAACAATACTATTGTTCCCATTTGTATTTAATTTGCAAATTATAGCTTCCCGAATGTATTTTTAGGAAGCTTATGTGAATTAGTTTATTGTTGCACATGTGCATTATATTTTCGTGTATGTATTTAGCTATACAATTCCTATAAGAATTGCAACACTCCATTGTAATGGAATGATTCTAGTTGATTAATCAAAATATTGTTCAATTCCGTCCTTGTTTTACTTTTGGTACCAGAGCTTGTTGAAGCTCCTGAAAAGGTTGGAGAAGGTTGCAGAGGAAGGAAAAGTTTTGGATAATAAAATTGCTTCATCGGAGAGCCAGTGTTGCATCCTCCAGCTTCCTAGAACTCCCTTGCAGTCTCTTGACAACCTCCGAGTGCCATTCTCCAATGAACACAACCCCTGACCGAGTCATATTTTCGTCTGGCTCGAGTCACCTTCCATATCGGCGAGCTGTGTTATTTCAAGGTTTTAGACTAAACTTTCCTCTTAAGTCTATTGCATTAGGCAAGTTGAACATCTAATATGGTCGGGTCTGGCATTCCTTTGGATTGAGCCACAACCTTTGCAACACAAACGAGTGAACTCATATGGAAAATACATTCAACACAGAAATGAGTGATAAGTTAAGTGTTCATTTTTTTTATTGAAATTGAGCCATTCTAGGACTAAGATTCGTGTGAGCCCAGCCACCACCAAGCATTCCATACAAGATTTGCATCAATAAACTACAATGCGTAAGGTTTGGAAAGATCCCAAGCCGACTTTGCAATCACTACACCATCAAAAGAACGTTGATTACAGAAAAACAAAACAAATAATAGTGAAATACATACCCTGGTGGAGGAATAAAACTGCAAACAAGGCAGCCTTTAGCAATACCGCATGAAAGAAAAAAGAGGATTCGTGGAAAACAAATCAAAGTGGAGTTAATAAAAAATAGAATAAAAAGTAAGGCAGCGTATACAAAATCGAAAATTGGTTTATCTGGCATGCCATTACAAAGGCGTATCATTCGAATTAGTCTCAGAACCGCTTGTTCACAGGAAAGCCCTAAACCACCAAAAAATCCATGTGATAACCTTCAACAGGGTGGCCACGTCACCATTAAAAGGTTAGTCGGTTTTTGAATTTCTTTACAATTTCTTTGCTTCATCTCATTGCACTGCGATTACACAAGTGGTTAAGTTGAGTAGCTTTGGGTATAGAAGGTGTTGGGTTTGACTCCACCTCTATGTCAAATATTTTGATTATATATGATTTGATTTGGCGGAATTAGGTCTAAGTAAATGCACCATAGTTAGCGGTAAAAAACTCTGCTAAAGCCCTAGTTCCACAACTAAATTCGCATAATCTAACAATTTTAGCGAGAAAAACCCTAATGTAGGGAACAATTTTTTTTTCTCCTAATAGGTTTTTAATTCCGGGCAACACCACAATATAAAGAATGTTGGGGTAATAGAAAAATTACATATTAGACAAATGACCTTAAAATTTTTTGCATAGAAAAAAAAGTGTTTGGGCTCCGGAGGCCACCAAGGCCCTAAAACAATATTTTGGCCTGCCATTCAATTTTGATAAATTTTTGAATGTAATTGATTACTTGAGTTTATTGTACTAATTTGAGGTTGCCATAGTCAACCAAAAATATGTGTAACTTGCTCATAAACAGACAAGAGATGTTGTAATGTAAAAATAATAAAAATTGGTTCTAAAACACTCACGAGATCCTAGATCTCATTCGCAACATTCGGTATATATAAGCCTCTGGGAAGCGCTTAGGGTAAAAAGTCATGACTACTACTACACTTAATGAACACTAAGAAAAGAGACCAAAAGTGTTCATCTGGGCATGCGACCCTTTAAATCGATTGGGATGCTAATAAGGACACAAAGCTCACACTATGAGCCATCCCATCGGTCTGTGAACGATTACGAATCGAAATAAATCAAAACTGAGAAATTATCACTAGTATATAGCGAAGTTAAACACGCGTATGAGGATATTTTTTGATGATGTCAATAATCACACAAACCCCTTTCAGTACTGTCTTGGTACCACGTATCAAATTCTCTCACGTACGCAAGGCCTCTTTCACGTACGCCCCAAGGTATATAGAAAGGGCTAAACTTCTTCCACGTACCACTAGGTATATCGAAAGGGCGAGTATATAGAAAGGTTCGGTATATTGGACTGATGGTATATAGATTGGGAGACCTTATACCTTGAGTGATAAGAGCCAAACCCTATCAATAAATTTCTAGCAAAATGGGCACCAATGCCCCCAAATTTTTTCTTATCAAATTCACAACTACTAAGAGGATTGTTTTCAATTATGATGCATGGAAGACTAAAATCAAGACACAACTTGAGTTTGAAAATTTGGACATGTTGTGACCAAGTACTCTAACCAGATCAACTACTGATACAACACAACAACGACAAATTGATAGATTAGATTCAAAAGGCCAAACTCATCATCTTGTTTGGAGTGTTCGACGATGTGCAACCCCACATTTGAGATGCCAAAACAACCAAAGAAGCGTGGGATAAGTTGAGCACGTACCGAGGCCAAAAACAAGAATGTCATACTTAAATTTACAGAGTCAGTTACACACATTGTAAAGTTTAAGTAAAATGACGTAAAATTGAAGCTTTCTTGAGAAGAGTTGTAGAGTTGAGGGCTTCACTTCTAGCCCTGGGAGAAGCGGTCACAGATGAAGCTCTTGTTCCCATTGTTTTGAGAGCTCTCCCTTCTTCTTACCGCATTTAAATAGACAACACTAAACTTGTCAAATACGACAGTTAGTTTTGACACAGCTGGTAAACCTACTGAACAAGAGGAATCCATGCATATTCAAGGATGATGAAGAGGAGTTTAGACATTTCTTCACATCAAAAATGGAAAGGAAAGGGAAAACCTAATTCCTATCAAAAGTCCCAAAATCAGAATCACATATCAACATCAAGGGGACAAACAACATGAAGAATCAATGTCCAATTTGTAAAAGAGGACATGAGTTAAAATATTGTTGGTATATAAAACATACAAGAAAGGTTCATCAAGTAATTCTGGACCTCAACATTATAAAAATATCACAAGGGACATTTTGAACTACAATCAAGGGCAGAAAAAGGGGAACTGGAAAAGAAGTACCCCATCAGCAAGGAAATATTGCTGAGCAAGAAGAACAGTCAGAAATGAAGATTACTTGTACACTGCTCGATCAAGTAAACCTTCCACGTCATCTAGTGATGTATGGTATGTTGATTTGGGAGCCACTCGAACACATGACCAGCCATAGAGATCTGGTTTACTTCAATGATTGAGACATCCTTTGAAAAACCATGTTTCGTTGGGTGATGATTCTTCGTACATAGTTCAAGGCATTGGGAACATTTATCTACCCCTTGGTTCATTTGACAACTTGTAGACTATCATATGTCTTATATGTCCCTAGGTTGACTAAAAAACTATGCTTTCATTTCAGTCAAATCCTACATCATAACTTAAAAATTGACTTTGATAGTCATTCCAGAAAGAAAACGTGTTTAATGAGACAAATCACAAGGCTCGAAAATAGTTCAACCAAAAGCCTCTAATGTTGGACGCATGTTCCACTTGATTTTGTCCACATAGATGATCGGATAGCACTTGTGGCTAAGAATATACCTCTAAGCAAAAGTTGTGGCATACATAAGACTTGGTCATACCTTAGTTTCAAGTATCTCGAGACACTTCGCTCGAAGCACAATATGGTACATGGGCTACCATCTCTTCAGAAGGATATAGACCAAGTGTCCTCACTGCCTAATAAGAAAACAACACAGAGCTTCATTCCAGAAGAGTACTTATTGAGCTCATTTTAAGCTTGATCTTGGTTCATACCGATCTTTGCGGTCTGATATCAACCAAGTCATTTATGGATTTCAATACTTCATGCTTTGTGTTGATGACTATTCAAGAAAAATGTGGATTTTTTGTCTTCATCAAGAAAAGTGAAGCTTTTGAAACTTCAAGAAGTTCAAAGTAGTTATTGATGAATGAAACTATCACCTCACATAAGAACTTTCTGCTCAGATCGAGGGGGGGAATTCACCAGTAATGAGTTAAAATGACTACCTACAAGCTCACTTAGGATTGTTGAAAAATGTCCTCCTCCTTTTGGCACATTACAACAGAATGGTGTTGTTGAGCTTAGAAGAAATCGTACTATCATGGAAATGGTGCGATGCATGATCGATGACTTTAGACTTTTAAAGACATTCATGGGTAGAAGCAACAAAGAAAGAGTGTATTTTTTGAACAGAGTGACCCAAATTTTCTCTTGACAGAGTAACACCACATGAAGCATGGTCAAAGCGGAAACCATCTGCACAAATGAGAGTATTCATGATAGTAATTAAGTATGCACATACCTTGTCCGACCACCATACAAGTACAATTGGAGATGAGAGTCATATAAACTTAGCTTCATTGGGTACAGTGAAGCACGATCTCTCGTCCCTTTTGGTTGTTTGTTATGCATATGAGAATGAGTCTACACTAGCAAACGATGTTGATTTATTAGATGTTGAAAGTCAGAGTCTCTGTATGACAAAATATCAACACGTGACCTTCTTCGCACCCGACCTCTCGAGCTCGTGCCGAGACATCGGGTGTAGAATGAATATGAAGTGCGAGTGTAATGACGGGGTTCAAGCTAATTGGGCAATCTTATATCTTCAACACGCAATATCGGGATCTGCGAGTCTAAGGCAAAGAATGCTCCCCTAACTTGCAGTGGTGTAATGCCTCGGTCTGAGATAATAGCCGCTCAGTAGACTCCAATCAATGTCGAGCTCTGACCGAGATTTTGTTTGTTGGTTGTTGAACACGTCAGAAAATGACCTGCGGGACGCCTTGTATAGATTTCCAGACAAGGTCATGGAAGTAAGAACGGGAGGCGTGGTGGAGCCATAGGGATTTATGGGTGATTTTTCCGGTCTGGTCCAGACAAAACCTTAGCCTGGTCGGCTACTATGTTCAGTAAGGAAAGTTGTGCAATAATGTCTGGTGGAAGTGGTGAAGATCTGAATACTAATGTACCCAAACTAGTGACAATGTCTAACTGATTAGTAGGCCCATTGGGTTGTGGGACCTGAGGATCACAACCAAAGACTCATGGAGGTTGTGTCCCTTGTATGGTCATGCGCATAATCAAACCCTGTTGCCAGGAGCAATCCAATAGTCGTAGGCTTGATTAGCAGGGATGCTTAACGTATTGAGTTGTTCTATTTTCTCAACAAAAGTTACAGGTGTGCGTAAGACTGTCAAACGTAAGCTGGTATCAATGTCAGTTATCAATTCCGGCCCGTTGGATTGTGGGACCAAGGGATCACAGTTGTATGTCTTTTCCTGTTGTGGACCATTGATGGTCATACATAATGAAATAAAATGATTTTTGATAAGCAAACTAATTACTGAAGGAAATCTAATATATGTTTTTGGAGTTTTCACAATATATCGGATCAAAGCAATGAAAGCAAACTAATCTATCAAAGGAAATCTTTTTGATCTTTTCTAATTTTTAAGCAATGCATTCTAATCTAATTAAATAAATTAAAGACAAGTAATCAACCGGATGTAGTTGGTTACTTGTGCGAATGTGTGAATCTAATCTAAAATAAATAACCTAATCTCAAAATCCTCAAAACCCTACCTCAGAGGTGAAGAACAAATCATGACCCTGAAAAGGGGCTATTGTTCCCCACAATTTCCCTGGTAATGTTAAAGAGGAAAACTTACTAATGATTTGATCTACTTGTGATTGTCTACTCTATTGAAATGAATGATTTTCTACTCTATTTGATATGTAACTTAAACTAGTGGTTTGAAATCGACAATTTAGCAAATAAACCAAGCAAACACACAATTCCAACCTAGACAAGCAAGAGCTTTGGAACATCTTGGTTGTATCTGTATTCTGTTACCTCAGTATGTTCCTTTATTTCTCCGTGTGTTCATGTGAGTCCAAGGGATTGGGAATGCAAGAACAACAGTAGGAGGATGGCAATTGAACAATGATAGCTTGATGGTAGTCTGGAGGCAATGCAAGTAGAAGAGAGATAGCACAAGAGATCAGAGCTTGGCTATGCAATTCCTAGCGAGATCGTATCAGCAATACAATGCAAAATACAAAAAAATTCTCAGGCCTTTTGCTTGAATACAAGCATGGAATATATAGGAATGGAGGATGGGAGGTGCTTTCATGCTCAAGGCAAGAAGGAGCAGTTCCAACTAATTAAATCTATTTAAAAATAGGAGGAAGGAGAACCAAGCAATCAAAGCTAATTTTAGACAATTTGGCTCACAGATGCATGTTAAAAGTGAAATTAAGTGAATCGTCGCATGTTAAAACACACGTGAGGGAATTCTGGAAAAAGCGGACAGGAACGCCGCCTTGTGCACAGGGTGGCAGATTTCAAGACTACCGCCATGTTTTGGGCAATGGTTTCAAAACCACTACCCAGGCAGGGTGGCTGTCTTGGCACTAAAGGCCAACATATGCGTAGAAAGAGGAAAGAAGTCGAAAAAAGTGTGGGAAGGCTAAGTAAAGACATCTAGGAAATAAATATACACTGCGAATGGGCTTTGGAGCTCGAACACCTTCTTGAAAGGACCTGAATCATCATTGGGGACTTTTGTAACCTTTTTCTGACAATGTAGCACATGTACTTTTGGGTGCATACATATTTCCCCCTCGGAGAAGCATCTTAGCCATGAAAATGCGTAAAATGTAGAGTCTGAGTATGGCATTCCCGAAATGGAGAGTTAGAAACTATACCTGACATGCCCGTGTGTCGAAATGTAGCTGTCCAAACTCCCGCTACATGTAAGAGAAAATAAGACTCAATTGTAGATAGATAAAACATTGAAAAACAAACACTAAATCAAAACGACAAGAGGACTTACCATCTGTGCGGGGATCTAGAAATATACCTGCGGCAATGCTCCATCCCTGCGAATAAGAACACTGAAAATGAGGTCAAAGTAACACACATATATATATATCAAAACAACTCATTTTTCTATTCATTTGTGCTATTTGATTTGGTGAATTTGAAGCTCTGGACCCACAGTGACCATTTTTTACGAGAGTACAACCAATACGATCGTGACAAGATTGTGATCATGCCTCCACAAGTGGGAGATCAGACCAACGCAGTCCAAGGTTGGTTATCTTCACTTTTGTATTTTAATACCTAAAATGTAAACAACTTTGACAAATTCACCTAGGAGGGATCATTTTCAAATTTTTTTTGGTCTTAATTGAGTCTCTAGGGGGGCGCCCATAAGGCATTCTTTTATTTGGTCAGAAGTAGTCTTTTTTTTTGTCTTTTTGAGAATTTTTAGGGTTAAAGATGCATTTGGAAAGTCAGTCCAGGACCGTTGCCCAAAGCAGGGTGGCGGTTCTGAACAGAATGATCAAGATGTGTATTTAACTTGATTTTTTTTGGATTTTCGATATTCTGTAACATTTTGGTGAGCTTATTATTCGGTATATGTTACTAACTTTCTCTTTTTCCATGTTTTGGTGAATGCAGAAGGAGGAGTACATCAAATGGAGTTGGAAGAGGGAGTGTGATTGGCTCCCTGGTATCCTAGATCAGCTGATTTAGGATGAGATGGATCTTCTCTAGAGGGCCAGTATTTGGAGGATTGCACGGGTTCCCCACGTTGCTCCCACTAGTCACATTCTATGTGACTTATTTTCCTATTGGGATGTGGACTGGAACACCTTCCAGGTTCCAGGTTTCTGGGGTGAGTGGACTATCACCTTGAAAGATGTGTACCGTATTCTTGGGCTCCCGATACTTGGGAGGAGACTGACTTTGGAGACAGCGGGGTCCAGGGCCGTGATGATGTAGTGGGCCACATACATGGGAGACGTCATTGTCTCATCTGGCTCAAAGAAGGGGATGAAGGTTTGGTCCATTGCCACCGCTCCCATTCCTTCATACGTAGAGCCATCATGGGCATCTTGTCCTCCTGATTGATCGGGGACAAGGGTGGTGACAACCCTCTTGTATATTTTTTGGCTCCTATCATTATGCAGATCGAGGGGCATGGCCATAAATATGCCTGGGGCATAGATATCTTGGGGATCACCTAACATGATTTATACAGGGTAGTCATATGGCAGGGGCAATCATTGAGCCACCCTACTCTTGTTATGAGCTAGGTTTATGAGCGTTTCATCCCCTATGGTAGGGGAGTACCTAGTATCAGACTCCAAGGGTTGTTCAAGTATCTAGATGGATAGGTATCTCAGTACTTAAGACACCACATCAACTAGGGGCTTCCATGACTATGGTAGACATGATTGCCATACCCTACCAGGACATAGCACAGATATGGGGACTAGGATGTGACTATGATGGTAGCTTGCTCTTTGACAGGTCAACTAGTTGACAAAGTAGGGAGACTTGAGGCTCATCCATTTGATTGGGTCCCCCAGTAGTTTGGCCTTCCATACATTGATATGCTCCCTCCAGTTATACCAGTTTATAGGACTATTTAGGAGGCTCAGAGGGGCCTTAGAGGGGATCCTCATTGGAAAATGGTCATTTCAGGGGTGCTAATTGCAGTTAGATGGGTAGTCCATGCTCTCCAGGAAGCTAGTTTCCCTTGAGCTCCCCTACTTTGGATTGCAATCGATCCTATTAACAGCGGGGAGCAGGATGAACCCATTGATCTAGAATTTGACTCTGAGGAGGATACAAGGGATGAGATGTAGGATGAATTCAGTTAGAGAGGACATGGAGGATGAGGGAGTTGGTGTTGGGACCGGCAAGGCAGCCTGTGTGGAAGAGGAGAGAGAGTGACCCTTAGTGGCATGATACTCAGGAGATGCTGAGAGAAGCATACGAGGAGGCCAGTGCTGAGAGAGAGACCTAAGTCTCAGAGTTGACACTTCCTCATGGTGGAGAGAGGGACAACTGAGTCCGTCATAGGACAATGATTCAATTCTGGCTTTAGGGAAGCCATGTAACCACTAGCAGTAATGACAACAATAGTTACCGATTCCTACCTAGATGTCCTAAAGAGCCGAGTAAGTGTAATAATTTTTTTCTTGAATTATGTTAATTAGGAATGTTGACTTGTATCTCTTTCTTTATTTTTCTTTTTATAACTTATCACTTCTTTCTTTCTTCTTGTAGCGACATGGCACATGAGTGGCGAGAGCTCATCCATCAGGTGTGTGTGGATACTCTACTGATCCCCATGGGGAAGACCCAAGCTAAACTAACTTGTCGACTCGGGCCATCCATTAGACACATGGAAGACACACTAACATTTTTTCGCCTGTGTAGAAGGTAGTAGAGATAGTGACTTCCCTCCGTACCCAGGTGGTTGGGTATGATATTTTTGAGTGCTAGATGAGACAGAGCCATTCTTGGAGTGAGGTCCATGGGCAACAGATGCCACCATGAGCACTCACATCATGATGTGCACTCCCAACATCATCGTAGCCAAAGTAGGAGCCCTAGACGTGGCCGGGCACAATCTGAGGGATCCCACAGGGACTGAAAGGTCATGAGACCATTTTTATTGCTTTGATGATATTTTTTTGGGCGTTTTATACAAACTTGATTCACCACGATATATACAGACTCTTATTTTTGGTTCGATATTCCATCGTATCTGAGTTGACTTTCTTTTTTTTATCTCTCATGTGTAGTCAAGATATTTAGAATTTCCACTTTTCTATTCTTTTCAAAATGTATACAATGGATGTGAAATGATAACAGAATGATTTCTTTTTATATTTCATAATGTTGGTATATGATAATGCGAACAGAATGTGATATTTGAATTTTAGCTTCTTTAAGCAACCTTTTATACTTCATATTGTCTTGGTAAAATGTGGTGATACAACGATATGATAAGAAGATGTACTTGCCCCACTCCTGACCCCTCGCAACTAGTAGGATGCGAGGCCTTAACACCAAGAGCCAAAAATGGCACAAGTTACAAAAAAATTTTGAGTGGTAATGATTAGGGAAAGACAATGGTTTGACAGGACAAAATTGGGACACTACAACCTCACCCTACTCAAGTTACTTTGTAGCTTAGAATGTGATTTAGTTTCCAGTTTATCTAGAATTAGATCCATAGATGGCTACTTGGTTGAAAAAATCTGGATTTGGGGTTTTAAACTCTTTTGGAATTTTGGACAACTAACTCACTTTGATTTTGACCTATGATTTCACAATATTTGAACGAATTATTTATAACTTTCAATTTTGTCAACGAGCCCCTCTACACCTTGTCCCATGCTACCAGGAGGAAGCATGAACTCATCACCATAGACAAGGAATAGGTGAGTAAGGTCATTTCTCTCCTTTCCCAACCCTACATCACCAGTAAGAGATGTAGGCTCAACACTGAAGGTTGGTAGGGAAAAGAAATGTGTAAAATAAATTTTTTCTGTGGATTTACATTTGACTTACTTATCTAGGAAAAATGTTTAGTATGTTCTTATTTCCAAAGATATTTTTATGGGATAGATGTGACACCATGAAGCTTCTAGAATAGACTATAGGTAAAGACACATAATCTAGAAAGAGACTATAAGTGGAACCAAGTATGCAAGCCTTGGTATGATCACGATAAAAAATTTGTCTTATCTTGTTTGAACTGATGAAATGATTTAGGAATAATTGATGATACTATGAATATTTGAAGAGATATGATTTGAATGTTTTGCCAATGTTTTCAGAAGTTTTTAGGAGTTGTTATAAGAAGAAATCCCTTGATCACAAATTTTTACAAAATGAACTGGCAGATGAAAATGCAATGCAGATGCAGTAATGTACGTATGAAAATGTTGGTAGATCATGTGTAGTACCTCTTTAGGTTAAGAGAGTTTACCGATTCGCTAAACTCTTTACCTTCTAGTGTACACAGGTGAAATGCCCTATTTTTGTAGTCTTCTACTACTCAATATGGACCCAACCACCTAGGTCTGAATTTCCTTCCCTTGCCGGTTTTTTTGTCTATCTGGCTATCGAGCCTTAATACCAAATCTCCTTCATATATTTCACGTTTGTAAACCTTCTTATTGTACTTACAAGCCATCCTGTCAACGTAAACATTGTGCCATTTTTCAGTGTTAAGCCTAGCATCATCGAGACTTTCTAACTAAGAGAGTCATGCTTCTCGATAACCCTCTTCTCCCAAGATCCCATGTGAAGTGAAATACAGAGACTAGGTATTTCAACTTCAAGCGGAAAAATCGCCTCAGCTCCAAACACTAAAGAAAAGGGGATTTCCCTCATTGGTGTCCTAACTAACGTTTGATAGGCCCACAAGGTCGAAAAAAGCTTTAGGTGTCAATCTTGATTATTCTCCTTAACGGTCTTAAGGAGGATGGAATTTAACATTTTATTTGTAGCCTCAGCTTGTCCATTTTCCTGAGGATAGTAGAGAGAAGCCGTATGATGACTTAATTTGAAATTTGCACATAATTCACCCACCTTTTCATTTTTGAAAGACATGCCATTATCCAAGATAATGACTCGTGGGACACTGTACCTACAAATGATATGGTTTAAGATGAACTTAGAGATCATAGACCCGGGTACAGTGGTAAGAGGCATGGCTTCTACCCGCTTGGTGAAGTATTATGTGGCCGTGATTATGAAGTTATGGCCATCCGTTGATGAGGGAGATAATTTCCCTATCAAATCTAGGCCCCACATGGAAAAGGTCCATGGGGTTGTGATTGGTTGCAGAGCTTGTGCCGATATGTGGATCTCATGGGAGAACTCTTGGAATTTTTGATATCTACACACAAACTCTAGTGCGTCATGTTCTAGAGTGAGCCAGAAATAGCCCATCCGATGTATCTTCCAAGAAGTGGCATGGCAGCCGAAGTGACCTCCACATACTCTGATATGTGACTCATAAATAATATTTTTGGATTCTTCGGTGTCAACACATCTTAACAACATTCCTTCAAAGGCTCTACGGTAGATCACTTCTTCCAAAATAACGTACTTAGCATAAATTACTTGTAACTAGCTTCTTTGTTGCGATGTTACCCCTTATGGGTATGTGTTGTCCATGATGAAATTGACAATGTCGGTATACTGAGGACATATAGAGATAGGGGGCCTAGTTTCAACAAAGTACACACACTCATCGGAAAAGTCTAGATCTACCATATCACTTCCATGCAATGGATTGTTAGCCAACCAGTCCGCAATGATTTGTCCCTTAATGGATTTCTGATTTAAAAATGTTAGTTCAAACTTGCCCATTAAGGTTATGAAACGCTCGAACTTTTTCGACAAGGATCCATGCATGAGGAATGTCCACAAGTGATCTATCTTAACAATAACCCTTGTTTCTTGATTCAATAGATAGTGCCTTAAACGCTTTGTTACAAATACTATGGAAAGGAATTCTTTTTCTACATGTGTGTAACGTGTCTCATAATCAAGAAACATTTGACTAATGAAATAAATTACACATTCTCATTTATCATCATCCTCTTGAGCCAACATGCAGGCTAGCAAAACATCTGTAGCTCATGAATACAAGATCAAAGGGTGATCTGATCTAGGTGGCATTAGCATGGGAGGGGATAACAAGAATCATTTAACTGCCTCAAAGGCCTCGTTGCATTCTTCTGTCCAATCAATGCTATAATCCTTTTTCAACAAATTGTTGATTGGATGAATAGAAAAGGTCAAGTCAGGGATGAACCTTCGGATTGCACTGAGTTTCCCAAGAAAATATCTGATACCAGACTCGTCTAATGGTGGAACCATTTCTAGCACAACCCATATTTTGGCTGGGTCGACATCAATCCCTTGTGAAGATATAATGTAACCCAGAAACTTGTCCTCCTATTACGCCGAATACACACTGTTCTAGATTCAATGTGACATCGTATTCAATTAAGTGCATGAAAGGATGATACGAAGCACCTCTGGGTGATCACAGCGCTTTCTGGCCTTGGCCAATAGGTCATCCATGTAGGATTCCACAATCTTACAAATAAGGTCATGGAATATATATGTCATTTCTTGTTGCTACGTGGCGCCATCATTCTTAAGACTGAATGGCATGACAACATAACAGTAGGTTCCCCAAGGAGTTATAAACGTAGTTTTGGCTTGATCCTCCTCTGATATTTTGATTTGATTGTACCCTAGAAAACCCATCCATGAGAGACAACAATTCAAATCCAGCTGTTGCATCAACAATAACGTCAATGGATGGTAATGGGAAATCATATTTGGGGCAAGCCTTGTTAATGTCCTAAAAGTCTATGCAAATATGGATCTTTCCATTGTTTTTTAGAACGGGGATGATATTTGATACCCATTGTGAATAATCAAATGGCTTGATGAAACCCACTTGGAGAAGTTTCATTACTTCTTCTTTCACCATGAGGGCCACTTTTGGCTTCATGGGCCTCAAATTTTTCTTAATCGGCTTTGCATCTGGTTTGGTGACGAGATTGTGCACCACGATATGTGGTGCAATTCCCTTCATTTCTTTGTAACTAAATGCGAAGGCCTTTTGGTGTTCCTTGAGGATTTGGGTATGTATTTCCACCTCCTCTAGAGTTAAGGAGGATCCTAGTTTCAAAATCCTTTGGTTCCTCCTCTGTTCCAATATTTATATCAATCGTTCCCTCGATTAAGGAGGTGTTTCCCTCCTCAAACTCAAGCGGGGCCGGAGGTAATTCTAAATCCCCTTCTTATTTCTACCTCATTAAATCTCAAGATCTTTTCCCAGATGGAGGATTCGATCATGGGATTCCCAAAATAGGAAGAGGAACATGGAATTAAGGAAATGTCTATCTCATGATAGGTAAGATGCAGTCTCTACAAAAGTGTTTAAATATCTTAAAGTTGATTCATCACTATTAACATGGTCTGAACAATTGGGGTTAATTCTCAGTTTCTACATATGTCAACATTGGGGTCATTGGTGCTTTACGAATCAAGGTTTGGTGACACGAACTAAAAACCGTGAAGTTGGTATCTTCTAGGTCACTACTTGGGGTGAAGCACGAAGCAGAAGTTGCTATAGAATCTGTGAGAAGGTTTTATTCATGTGGAACTACTTCAATTGATATGAAATCAAACCCTTTCATCAGACCTAGTACTGTTGTTTTGTAAAGTTGTAGGATGCTCATCTCTGGTCTCATATACTTCGGATATCTGATTTGTAACTAGTTGTGAATCACCCAACACCCTAATATTGAGGATACCCATTCTCTTAGCTACAATGAGACCTAATAGGAGAGCCTCATATTCAGCCCCATTATTTGTGCATTCAAAATTTAACTTGAAAGAAAAAGGTAGAATCCTTCCTTCAAGGATGAAGTAAGGATCACACCTGCGTCTGTGCACCAAAATGGACACTTGGCTCCATAAAAATGGAGAGTCTAACAACTACTCAGAAAAGATGGACATTGGATGTCATCCTTTGTACCTTCCCCCTTTACATTCGGTTACCTCAACCATGCAAACCTCATCTGCTGGAAGGGAACTGAGTCCTATGGTATGTCCCATACCCATAGAATCAAAGGGGAGGAGAATAGGAAAATCCTTCTCTAATAGCTCGACAATATTTGTTGTGGTTCCTAGTGACACTGTCTCTACAATAACAGTTTCATCCTTGACCGCTCAGAATGCCCTCAATCAAACCCTGTGACTTCTAACTCCATGTCGTAGGAACTAGCTTTTCTTCTGGTACTACGCTCTTGTAGGTTTTTTTAACTGGTTTGTGGGAAGCTCAAACTCAGAGTGGACCCTGGCCTCTTCTTTAAGTTAGCCAAATGTATATCAAAGGGTTTTAGATCACCTTGTGCCACAAAGACTTTCCCTAAATGCAGGAATCTGACCTCCTAGGAATAGAGTGGAGGGGATTGCCTTCATGCGGTGGATCCAAGGATGACTAAGGATCATATTATAGTTGGTTTCCCGGTCTATAATATAAAACTCAGTTAGTACTATCTTAAGCCCGAGAGTAACCGAGTAATACTATGGTTCGATCGACATTGACTTGAGGCTATCATAGCCTCTCAGTGTGTTTTGTGTTGAGGAGCAATTGGTCTCCCCATACCCTAAATTATGAAGAAAAGAGAAGGGAACTATGTTAACTGCTTCCCCATCATTGATCATTGCATGCTTTACATAGTTATTGTAAATCCAAACTTGAAGAAACAAAGTCGGGTCACCCCTACGAGCTATCTCAACATCTGTGGGCATCTTGCTGATGTCCAAACATGAACCTAATATCTCTCTCAGGGTGCCTGGAGGACTAACGTCAAAGTCTATGTGATTTATTTGTGCCTCTGGCAGATGGGTAATGTTAATTAAATGGCCAAGACCTAGTACTTCTAACAGAGTGGCTCTATGAGAAGGGGAATTCTTCAGTAGATCTAAGAAGGAAATGTGTGAAAAGGTCTTGGTTAGATCACTTATTAGATCACTGATTAGATCATAAGCCCCTACTAGCTTGCTTAGCGTATCATGAACATTTTCTAACATAACCAGATAAATCAAGATTGGCTGTCGAAAGAATAATCCTTGGTTCTTGTGGAAGTGTTAATTTGGGGTTCAGACATCTAACTCTACCAACCCCATAATTTTTGTTTGTTGGTGACCATCGAAAGGAGGTGCCACCTAGTGGGTTTGATGAAGTTGAGGCTTTGCAGATCATGAGTCCCTATTATAATACCTTTATTCAAACCATTGGGATCTAATCTACCATCCTTTGGACACATGGGGAGAGGATCATTAAAGATCCCTAGCGGTGTGTTCTATGCGGAGATACTGGTCCCATGTAGGCATTTTGAGTGGGTGTTGTTGGGTTTGCCAAAAACATGTCAACAAATAACTGTCTTTGGTCCTCCGTATAAAACAATGCAAAAACTTATTATAATCACGGAAATTTCTTACGTCATGCCCATAAACCCTATGGAAACCACAATATAAGTCAGGATCATAATCTTGAGGCCTTTGGTTCGTTCCTTGTTGTGGTCCAAAACTACGGTTATTGTTTGGTTGCTGATTGTTATAATTAAAATTTTGGAACCCTTTCCCTTGGTTTTGGAATTGGTTGGGATACCCCCCTGGGTATTGACTAGGGCTTGGGGTCAGTGTTTTTCTCTGTTGCTGAGGTTGTTGTTGTTGTTGTTGAGGACGATTAAAATCCACAACATTTACAGAGGGTGAGAAATTGTTGTTTCTCTGATTATTACCATTATTGTTGTTATTTGTAGCACCTGTACTGGTAGGATTAACAACACTAGGCTTTTTGGGCTGGTCAGTCACACCGTCGGTCGTGGCTCCATGATTCTTATTAAGGATCTTTGGTCCTTGATTATTGTTTGTGTTGTTGGAGTAACTGGGATTATTTTGATTAGGAGTGACTAACTTCCCATTTTCTCCATAAGTCTTATGACCACTGTCAATGGCTGCTTGGTCAATCCTGAAGAGCTCCCTCTAGCACCTCTTCATAGCTCCTTACCAGGAAATTTTGAACCTCTTCCTTTGTCTCTTTGTTGAGAGAGTGAAGGAAGAAATAAAAAAGTTCTGTTTGATCCATATTTTGAGCGCTTGCAGAGGAGTAGAGAACTTGTTCGCCACCTTTGAATAAAGTGGGCTGCAGACTCATTGTTTTCTTTCTTGATATGAAGGAATTCCCTGATTCATGTTCTCAAAAGCTTGTTCATATCAAAATCTTTGATAAAATTTGATATGAGTTTCTTGAATGAGTGTATTGAAGCCTCTGGTATCCTATAGTACCAGTCGAGAGAAATAACTTCTAGTGTCTTAGGGAAATTTTTCGCAATGACTACATCCCATGGGAGCGGCTCTTGAATGGTTGTTGCATAAGCCCTGATGTGAGCACTAGGATCACCCTCCCCTTTGAATTTTGGAAGATCATGCAAGGGTCTTGGGAGCATGATTGTCCGAATTGAGAAGTCTAGGGGTTCCTTGAGATATTTAGAATAGGTCCCCATCGTGTATGTTTCCACCATTAAATATCCTTGTTGAGGAGGTGGGGACTACATCAGATGCTGAAATGAGACAACATAGACATTTGTTGAGGCGTATGGCATCCCATGTGGTTGTCCATAGGGACCCGAGTGGGTATACATGTACCCTTTCAGATATTTATAATACATGTGTACATAAGGGGTTGATTACCTTGATATGGAATCTAAGGCACGAAGCCAGGGAATGTTGTATTTCTGGCTGGTATAGCGTTTGAAAATGCACTTCCGGATGGTGCCTGTTGGAGATATCCATACATGGCTTTGGGAGGCATACCCAAGGTGCCCATCCCCGTAAGTAGATATACAAGGTTTTGAGTATTCATGTAAACTAGAGGATTCTGTGCAGTAGGTATTTTTCCCATAACTCTGTGGGTAGGAAGGAGTTCGCGCTTACCATGCGTATGAATTCTGCGTATTTTGGGAAAGCTCTAACTCCTTGAATTTTTCTACCAAAGCTGAAATGACATCACCCATGGACGGGGCAGTACTTTACTTAGGTACCTTTTGTTGAACCCTCGGAGGTTGTTGAGGAGTATGGTATCTTGATATGAATTGTTCACAATGTTGCCACCCCTCATTGACAGTATTGTTGGTTGGTGGAGGGGTAGCGTTATTGGTTTGAAGTAGGACATCACCTTGTCCTTATAACCTATCAAAAGATTGGTTCATATACTCAAAGCGTTGTTCACTCCTAGCATATCGTGCTAAATACTCCTCATCTAGATGGGGGAGTTGATCGGATTGCATGCTAATGGGCTATCAAAACAATATCTGAGGAGATGAACTTGCTTCACCAGTGAAAGTTGTGTTGTTTGAACTTGATTGTTCATGGGGA
The DNA here is from genome assembly GCA_019776745.2 of Taxus chinensis. Classification (NCBI taxonomy): domain Eukaryota; kingdom Viridiplantae; phylum Streptophyta; class Pinopsida; order Cupressales; family Taxaceae; genus Taxus; species Taxus chinensis. The sequence goes on from CM034149.1 coordinate 679,970,429, forward strand.
TAGGTCTGAGTGACCTGGTCGAGTTCCTCAATACATACAACGGAATCAACATTGGTTCCTGTTGTCAAAATTTCCCCCCCGGGTAAATCTCGATAACGTACATCAAAAGTTGCAAAAAGGCAAATAGGTTGATCCAGGAAAAATCGTGAAAATCGGCTAAGTCCTAGTCCTAGGAACAATCGGGACATTTGGGACAAAAATGCGCGGATCGGCCGAAAAGCCTCCAGGCGGCCCAAGGAGCAATCGGGACATTTGGGACAAAAGTACGCGGCGGGCGCGAAAAGCCGATCCGGCCGAAAGAGAGGAAAAATCGGCTAACTGCTGAGAGGGACACCTTTGGGACAAGCGGGCCAGAAAGGCGCGAACCGGCTGAACCGGGCGAAAAAGGGCCAGACAGTCCAAGGCAAAATGGGACAAGCGGGACAAATGGACGCGAACCGGCCGGTTCGCCCGAAATCAGCACAAAGAGCACTATGCAACCTGGGACAAAGGGACACGCGGGACGCGGATCGCCGAAAGAGCCGAAAGCCAATAAAATTGTGCCACGTCATCGGCCAAATGAGAGACAAGGAAGCCCATTTCGGGCGGATCGGAGGTTTTTGTCCCAAACGGTTTGGGACATCCGGGACAAAAAGACGCGAAGGGCGCGAAAGAGCTGGCAGGCCCGTGGACTAATCAAAAGCTGCCACGTGTCCTCATAGAGTAAAGGTCAGAAAAGTCAAAGGGCGAGTTTTCGAGTACCGAGCCGAACCAATAGGATCGTGCCACGTGTCCCATTTAAGGGCCCACGAGGAAATTTCAAAGGAAAGCCCGCCAAAAATCAGAAGAGAGAGAATTATTCAGCGAATCAGAGCCTACCACGTGTCATCCAAGTGGCAGAGCGCAGGAAGAAATTCAAAAATCCGTTTTCACCTGTTCCGTGCCCTAAAACTTCAGATCGACATAACTTTCGATCCAGAGCTCAGATTTGTGCGTTCTTTATACCAACGGAAAGCTTGTGAGATTCTCTACACGTTTCCAGGGTCAATCTTGCATTTTGGTTCAGTTTGAAGAGAGAAAATCAGAAGACACCTCTGACACGAAATAATAAGCAGAAGTAATGCTTCAACGAACAACTTTAATGCAGCAGACAGTTCGCCGCTTCTGTTAGGCAGCCCGCCGTTTTGACATGATCCGTCGCTTCTGCCATAATGAGATGAGTTAAGTGCATTCTGGAGGTGGTTGGGGCAGATTTCGAATTCCTCTCTCTTTTCTCTCTCATTCTTCCTATAAATTGTAAGGAGGGGCTTCTTTCTAATGTTGGACATTTCTGTTTTGCAACCTCTCCCTTCTCTCCTGCTTGCAAGAGAATTCATGGAGTTTTCAAGCCTCCCACATGGACTGTAATGCCATTGTGCCTCTTGGCCATTGCAATGTATTTGAATCGATCCTTTGAGCAATATATATGTCTGTGATTGAATTTAAATCCTCTCATGTACTCATTGTTGTCATTCTGATCTCTCATTACATTTCGGTTACCTGTGTATGATGTGGTATTGCATCTATATGGTCTGTGTTTATGTTGCAAAGCTTATGTTCTTCATTCCTCGGTGCATCACCTCCTTAGCTTAGGTTTATTTATATGCATTTCTCTCTCCCTGTTTCCTTGGTAGTTAGGTTAGTTTTTTGGGTGAACCTCTGCATTTTATTGGTGCATCTGAACAGAGGAATAGGAACCAGCCTTTCTCTGGAGAATCCTTCTCATTTTCAAGTCCCACACTTGGAGAAAGGATTCAATGTTATGCAATCACACTGGATGCCTAAGTGATCAACCTAGAAACTTGATCTGTATCCAGGGGTGCTGTGATTTTGCATCAACAGTTTTGGCACGCCCGGCGGGACCTAGAGGTCTCATTTTTATTGCAGCAAGGTTGATATGCATCTGCTGCAATTTTCTTGCTTAAAAAGAGCTATTATTTGCATATCTCGCGACTCCAAAGGGAGGAATCAATAGAATTTCAGCAGTCAGGCCTAAAAGCTTATGAGAAGAATCACAAGGTCAAGAGCTGGAGAAGAGGAAGTGCGGTTTGAATACCTGCAATTATCTCCAAGAAGAAGGCAAAGAGGAAGAAGGATTCAAAGGTCTCCATCTCCAACAAACAGAACTCTCTCAACTCCTCCACCTGACAGGCCTTTCTTTCAATATACAAGGGTTTTAAGACCAATTAGAATGGCGCAACCAGTGAACCCCTATGTCAACTTCACAGGCAGCAGCCCACTTGCTCTCAATGCACAAAATCCAATCCCAGTTGTAGCATTGAAGAACATTCCATATTTTACTGGAGAAAATCAGACCACTCCTGGTGATCATGTCAAGGACATTGCTAATATTTGTGCAATCCATGAGATTAATGAGATGCAAGTAGCTGTCAAATTGCTGGCGTCTTCATTCAAGGGGAAAGCATTGCAATGGTTTAGGAGCCTTGGAGCTGGCTTTATCACAAACTGGAATCAGCTATGTATTGCACTTCATGATCAATTTGGAGAGAAGGGAGACAACTTGTCTCTTTTGGAGCAGCTGACAACCATCAAGAGAGCCTCCAATGAGCAGCTAACCGACTTCAACTTCAGATTTCAAAGATCTTGGGATAGAATTCCGGTGGCAGTCAGGCCAACAGCAGAAGGTGCTTTTCTATACTACCTTAAAGCTTTAAATTCTGATATTTCTATGTTGGTTCAATCTATGGGAGGCACAACTATCCGTGCTGCATATAGTATTGCCATTAGAGCTGAAAATTGTCTGATTCAAGCTGGCAAGCTAGCTCCTAGGCCCCCAATGCCATTATATCCAAGTATAGAGAGCCCAAGTACTAGTCAAGCACCTGTCTTAGCTCCTATTCCCACTCCTAGGAATCAGAGTTCAAATGAAGCTTCCACTTCATCTCCAAGTGCCCCAAATGAGCTTCAAGAAGTCATGAAGCAACTGCAAAATTTAGGTAATGAGCTGGTCACACTCAAGAGACAGCAAGCTCAAGGTTTTAGACCTTCGTATCAGCCTTAAGCTCAACCTAATAGGCAGCCATATCAGTCTCAAAGACCACCTAATCCAGCTGCAAACATGAATCAAACAAGGCCTCCTGTCAATAGACCATTCCAGCCCTATAATCCAAATGCCATATCTGCCTCTAAGGCATTAGTACCAGCACAAAATAACATGGCACAGGAGTACGACTGGTGTTACCCTTGCAATCTACCTCACAATCAGTCAGCATGTTTCAATGGTGCACTAAATCAGGCCTTGATGGTGCAAACCATTGGTGTTGCTCAAGATCCAAGCCAGGAGGAGAATCAACAGCAACAAATGCAACAAGAAGGACTCCCAACAGAGACCGCATTGGCCAATTGGCAGACGGAAAACTTCTGTGGAGTTAACCAACAGCCTTTTCAAGGCATGGCTACCAATACACGGTCAAAGAAGAGAAGCATAGAAGAGGGACAACAGTCTAATCCAGCTGCTTCTCAACCTACTCTTACGCAACAAGGGGGCAGCAGAACAAACATAGCTCTAAATGTGCAAAATCAGCTTAAGGTACCTATTGCAGCAATACATGCACCTGTTCAAGTCCCAGAAAAGGTTATACCAAGTAAGGGGCAGAAAAAGGACAGTTCATCCCCTTTCAACATCATCGATCAAATGAGGAAGACAAATGTGAACATTTCCATGTGGGAATCACTGGCGATCCCAGGGCAACGAGATTTATTGCAAGCTGCAATGACTGATTGGTCTGCCACAAATGTATCAAACCTAGGACATGAGAAAGTTCTCACTAATGCAGTGCAACATGACGGGGGGCAGACAAGAAAAAATTTGAAGCCTCCACCTTTCTATGTTTCATTGATTGTTGGAAATCACTTGGTGCACAACTACATGTTGGACTCAGGGGCCAGTAGTTCAGTGATGCCGAAGCAAATAGCGGATCAGCTAGGTTTGAAATATGAGCCAGTGCTGAAAGGAGTAGTACAGCTAGATGGAACGGCAGTGGGGACTGTTGGAGTCATCAAAGAGTTAAGTCTAACACTACATTCCTGTCCTAATGTTACAGTTTTGCAAGATGTGTCTGTGATTGACCTTCCGCCACTCTTTGCGTTGTGTCTTTCAAGAGACTTCACTGCGAAAATCGGTGGATATTTATCTGCAGGTTGGTCGCACATGATTTTTAGGACAAGGTATGGAGCCAAAGCAACAATCAGGTCAGAACCAATTGCCAATTTCCATATTGAGCCCTATGTACCAGGTCCTATCAATGCAAATTGCTCAGCTTTTGATCAGGAAGAGTGTTCAAATGATCTAGAAACAGGTACTAAGGTCGAGGGAATTCCTGATTTAACTTTAGATGAATGGGCAAACAAAAGTCATGAATTTGATCCATACAAAGAAATTGAAGAGTCTGAATTGGGCGTGTATTGTATACACGAGGAAAATTCACCCATTCCTGACATCATTCAGCCTGAACAAAAATATGAAAACAAAGTCTGGAGATTATTCTTCGATGGTTCGAGAAGCAGACAAGGTTCTAGAGGCGGTGCAGTATTGATTTCACCACAGGATATCAAGTATTATTCAGCTTTTCATTTCCAGTTTTCTTGTTCGAACAACACCGCTGAATACGAAGCATTGATTCATGGACTTCATTGGGCCAGGAAAAAGGGCATAAAGAACTTGCAGGTGTTTGGAGATAGCGAGCTGATCGTCAACCAAGTTAGAGGACTTCATGCTACAAAGAACGACTTGCTGAGGAGCTACAAGAATAGGGTATGGGACCTCATTGAGGATTTCGAAGCTTTCAACATTGTGTCCATACCCAGGAAGAAAAATGAAGCCGCAGATAGGCTCGCAACAGTTGGAGCAACATTTGATGTGGTTGACAACATCAAAAGAGAAAAAACGCAGCCACACGTCCATGTGGTTGTAAGGCCAGCAGTTCCAGATAATAATACAAGCTGGCAGGTGTTTGAGAATGATCAACAGATCGTCAATTTCTTACAAGAAGAGGCTGAATTTTCAGCTAGGAATCAAGACAGATTAGAGCAGCAGTATGGGGATCAAGTAGTGCAGCTGCGGACAAACAAGCTTCCTAAGGGTTTGGTAACATTGGAGTCTATCTTCAACCCTAACGACCAGTTTCATAAGGAAAAAGCAAACATACAAGTCAAGAGAGAAGATTCAGAGCCAATTCCAGTTGGGGAAGGAAAAACACTTCAAATTGGCAAAGTGGCCACTGAACAGGAGAAATCAGATTTCATACAACTTTGCCAAGAGTTTCCAGATGTCTTCGCTTGGAGCTATGAAGACTTAAGAGGATTCGATCCAAATTTGGCACAACATACCATAGAATTGGATCCAGATGCTAAGCCCGTCAGGCAGAAACAGAGACCAGTCAACCCTCACATTGAGCCTCTAATGAAGAAAGAGCTTAATAAGCTAATCGAGGCAAGCATTATTTTCCCTATCAAGCACTCAAGCTGGGTTGCGAACTTGGTTCCGGTCAGGAAGAAGAGCGGAGAAATCAAGTTGTGTGTGGACTTTCGAGACCTCAATAGGGCATCTCTCAAAGACCATTACCCGCTTCCTTCAATGGAACAAATATTGCAAGTAGTATCCGGTTCAGAGAGATTCTCTCTCCTAGATGGCTACTCAGGGTATAATCAGGTGATGGTGAAAGAAGATGACCAATTCAAGACGGCTTTCACCACCAAATGGGGAACCTATGCCTACAAGAAAATGCCATTTGGGCTATCAAATGCTGGAGCTACCTTCCAAAGGGCAATGGATATGGCATTCAAGGGGTTGATCAATAAAATAGTTTTGATATATCTTGACGACATCACTGTATTCTCAAAGAATGCAGCGGACCACCTCTGTCATTTGAGGCAAGTATTTCAGAGATGTAGAATATTTGGGGTATTATTGAATCCCAAAAAATGCATATTCTTGGCTCACGAGGGAAAGCTTCTAGGCCATATTGTTTCAAAAGAAGGGTTGACGATTGACCCAGAAAGAGTTGAAGCAATTCGAGCATTGCCATTGCCAAGTCACAAGAAGGCTCTTCAAAGCTTCTTGGGAAGGATCAATTTTGTCCGTAGATTTGTTCCAAATTTTGCTGCTCTTGTGAAGCCAATAACGCTGATGTTAAAGAAGAGCATGGCATTTAAGTGGACATCAGAAGGCAAGGCAAGTTTTGAGGCAATAAAAGAGGCTATATCTCAAGCTCCGACTCTCGTCAATCCAGACTTCTCCAAGGACTTCGTGCTATACGCCTTTGGTGGTGGGGAAACGATTTCTGCAATCCTGGCACAACAAAACAAAGAAGGGTTAGAGCAACCAGTTGCTTTCTTCAGTCAAGGCTTGGAGGAATATGAAACTAGGTACTCTTTCATTGAAAAGCATGTCCTTGCGGTAATCAGAAGTTTAAAGAAATTCAAACACCTAGTCTCAAACAACAAGATCCAATTATTGGTCTCTCATGCAGGAGTTAAGGACTTCCTTCTAAACAAGGATCTGAATGAGAAGCGTGCAGGATGGATAACTCGTGTCATGGAATATGACATCGAGATCAAGGTCACCAAACTAGTACGTGGGAAGGGACTATGCGAGCAGCTAGCCTTGAGTCAACAAGTTGAAACAGGTAATGAAAAGGACGCTGTCCTACTGTTACAAGATGATCAAAAACAGGAAAATGATGATGTGTCCACTCCCTGTTGGACTCAGAATATGATACATTTCCTACAGACGGGCATGTTCCCTCCAGTAATGAGCAAAGTGAAAAGAAGGTACTTCAGATTACAAGCAGTTCCTTATGTGCTTGTTGATGGTGTTTTGTTTAAAAAAGACATCAACGGTGTTCTATTGAGATGCGTTGGGACAGGTCAGATTGAGAGGATCTTACAAGAGTTCCATGACGGGGAGGCAGGAGGCCATTTCACCCCACGAGTAACAGTTCTCAAAATCATGAAAGCTAGTTACTATTGGCCTACTATATTCAATGATTGCTACTCATGGGTCAAAAAATGCAAGAAATGTGCATTCTTCATAGGAAAGGGAAGGTTAGCAGCACTGCCCCTTCGTCCAATTTCAGTAGATCATCCATTCATGCAATGGGGATTGGACTTCATTGGAGTCATCAATCCCAATTCGAGTCAAGGCCACAAGTGGATTCTTACAGCGACAGATTATTTCACCAAGTGGACCGAGGCAGTAGCGCTCAAAGAAGCAAGTGAGTCTAGCATACTAGACTTTTATGAAGGAATAGTAACCAGGTTCGGTGTGCCGGCCACCATCATATCAGATAATGCATTAGCATTCATAGGTTCAAAAATTACAGAATGGGCTGTCAAGAATGGAATCTATTTGAGCACCTCTTCAAATTATTACCCGCAGGGTAATGGACATGCAGAGTCCACAAACAAGAATTTGCTAAAAATCATCAGAAGGACTCTGGATGAAAATAAAAGAACATGGCATACAAGGCTAAAATCAACGTTATGGGCTGACAGAATAACACCAAAGAGGTCTACAGGTAATTCTCCCTACAAGTTGGTCTATGGGAAGGAGGCAGTATTGCCTATATCATTAGAATTGCCAGCCTTGGAGCTCATGAAACAGCTTGAGTTATCCGAATTCGAACCAATGGAGGCCAGGTATACATAATTGATGGAATTAGAAGAAATCAGAGAACATGCGGTTCAGACGATTGAAAAGGATCAGGCCGTAGTAAAAAGATGGTTTGATAAGAGAGCTGGAGCAAAGACTTTCCAGGAAGGGGACCTAGTTCTGAAATGGGATGCAGACCGGGCAAAACCAGGAAGGCATTCCAAGTTTGATGCCATCTGGAGTGGTCCTTATATGGTCACGAGATGCAAAAATAGTAATGCCTTCCAATTGTCTGCATTGGATGGAGAGGAACTTCAGATTCCGGTTAACGGAATCTATCTTAAACATTGCTACTAAGAGAAGGGTTTACCCTTGTAAATATTAGCCTAGATTTCAATTCCTCTAAGTGCGTATGCACATTGTCCTGTTGTAGTTAGTTTTCTATTTCCCTAAGTGCTTTGGCACAGGTTTCGCTGCTCTCAGGTTGTTTTCTACAGTTCAGAGTGTTGCTGGAGAAGAAGTTGCAGTATCAGGCTTGTTTCAGGTTATTGCTTAACTCCATGCCCAATGGATCGCTAAAAGGCCACTGATCATTCACCTAGCAGGCAAGTGACCCCGCTGAGTTGTCAAAACTGTTGTCAAAATTCCCCCCCTGGGTAAATCTCGATAACGTACATCAAAAGTTGCAAAAAGGCAAATAGGTTGATCCAGGAAAAATCGTGAAAATCGGCTAAGTCCTAGTCCTAGGAACAATCGGGACATTTGGGACAAAAATGCGTGGATCAGCCGAAAAGCCTCCAGGCGGCCCAAGGAGCAATCGGGACATTTGGGACAAAAGTACGCGGCGGGCGTGAAAAGCCGATCCGGCCGAAAGAGAGGAAAAATCGGCTAACTGCTAAGAGGGACACCTTTGGGACAAGCGGGCCAGAAAGGCGCGAACCGGGTGAAAAAGGGCCAGAAAGTCCAAGGAAAAATGGGACAAGCGGGACAAATGGACGCGAACCGGCCGGTTCACCCGAAATCAGCACAAAGAGCACTATGCAAACTGGGACAAAGGGACGCGCGGGACGCGGATCGCCGAAAGAGCTGAAAGCCAATAAAATTGCGCCACGTCATTGGCCAAATGAGGGACAAGGAAGCCCATTTCGGGCGGATCGGAGGTTTTTGTCCCAAACGGTTTGGGACATCCGGGACAAAAAGATGCGAAGGGCGCGAAAGAGCTGGCAGGCCCGCGGACTAATCAAAAGCTGCCACGTGTCCTCATAGAGTAAAGGTCAGAAAAGTCAAAGGGCGAGTTTTCGAGCACTGAGCCGAACCAATAGGATCTTGCCACGTGTCCCATTTAAGGGCCCACGAGGAAATTTCAAAGGAAAGCCCGCCAAAAAGCAGAAGAGAGAGAATTATTCAGCGAATCAGAGCCTGCCACGTGTCATCCAAGTGGCAGAGCGCGGGAAGAAATTCAAAAATCCGTTTTCACCTGTTCCGTGCCCTAAAACTTCAGATCGACATAACTTTCGATCCAGAGCTCAGATTTGTGCGTTCTTTATACCAACGGAAAGCTTGTGAGATTCTCTACACGTTTCCAGGGTCAATCTTGCATTTTGGTTCAGTTTGAAGAGAGAAAATCAGAAGATGCCTCTGGCACGAAATAATAAGCAGAAGTAATGCTTCAACGAACAACTTTAATGCAGCAGACAGTTCGCCGCTTCTGTTAGGCAGCCCGCCGTTTTGACATGATCCGTCGCTTCTGCCATAATGAGATGAGTTAAGTGCATTCTGGAGGTGGTTGGGGCAGATTTCGAATTCCTCTCTCTTTTCTCTCTCATTCTTCCTATAAATTGTAAGGAGGGGCTTCTTTCTAATGTTGGACATTTCTGTTTTGCAACCTCTCCCTTCTCTCCTGCTTGCAAGAGAATTCATGGAGTTTTCAAGCCTCCCACATGGACTGTAATGCCATTGTGCCTCTTGGCCATTGCAATGTATTTGAATCGATCCTTTGAGCAATATATATGTCTGTGATTGAATTTAAATCCTCTCATGTACTCATTGTTGTCATTCTGATCTCTCATTACATTTCGGTTACCTGTGTATGATGTGGTATTGCATCTATATGGTCTGTGTTTATGTTGCAAAGCTTATGTTCTTCATTCCTCGGTGCATCACCTCCTTAGCTTAGGTTTATTTATATGCATTTCTCTCTCCCTGTTTCCTTGGTAGTTAGGTTAGTTTTTTGGGTGAACCTCTGCGTTTTATTGGTGCATCTGAACAGAGGAATAGGAACCAGCCTTTCTCTGGAGAATCCTTCTCATTTTCAAGTCCCACACTTGGAGAAAGGATTCAATGTTATGCAATCACACTGGATGCCTAAGTGATCAACCTAGAAACTTGATCTGTATCCAGGGGTGCTGTGGTTTTGCATCAACAGTTCCTTGAAGCAAAGGGTTTGGAGCAAATGATTGGTTTTCTGCCCATGTTGAAAGTGAAGGTGATTATTGTGGTATACTTGATTGGTAGTGGTACATGTCAAAACCCGGGATGGACTGACCGTACTCGTCATATCCCGACATATTCAGGGGGTATAAGAATACCCGCAAAATAAAGGATGAATAAAGAAAGTGGAAACGTTTAGAGACTAGCTCTTCACGTCAGTTCACCAATTTTTACGATAGAAAATCAACACGTGACCTTCTTCGTACCTGATCTCTCGAGTTCGTGTCGAGACAACCGGTGTGGAATTATTATGAATGTGAGTGTGGTGATGGTAATCAAGCTAATTGGGAAATCTTATATCTTCAACACGCAATATCGAGATCTGCGAGTCTAATGCAAAGAATGCTCTCCTAACTTGAAGTGGTGTGATGTCTCGGTCTGAGATAATAGCCGCTCGTAGAATCCAATCAATGTCGATCTCATTTGAAATTATGTTTGCTGGTTGTTGAACATGTAGAAAGTGACCTTCGGGTGCCTCGTATAGATTTCCAGACAAGGTTATGGAAGTAAGAATGAGAGGTACGATGAAACCACATGTATTTATGGGTGATTTTCCAGTCTGATCCAGAAAGTATTAGCCTGATTGGCTACTATGTTCAATAAGGAAAGCTATGCAATAATATCTCGTGGAAGCGGCAAAGATCTGAATACTAATGTGCGTAAATTAGTGTCAATGTCTAACTGACTGGTAGGCCCGTTGGGTTGTGGGACCTGAGGATCATAACTAAAGACTCATGGAGGTTATGGCCCTTGGATGGTCATGCGTGTAATCAAACCCTGTTTCCAAGAGCAGTCCAATTTTCGTAGGCTTGATTAGCAACGATATTTAGTGTATTGAGTTGTTCAATTTTCTCAGCAAAAGTTGCAGGTGTGCATAAGACTGTTAAATGTAAGTTAGTATCAATGTCAATTATCAATTCTGGCATGTTGGGTTGTGGGACCAATGGATCACAACTGTATGTCTTTTACTGTTGTGGACCGTTGATGGTCATACAGAATGAAATAAAATGACTTTTGATAAGCAAACTAATTACTGAAGGAGATCTAATCTATGTTTTTGGAGTTTTCACAATATTTTGCATCGAAGAAATAAAAACAAACTAATCTATCAAAGGAAATCTTTTTGTTCTTTTCTAATCTTTAATCAATGCGTTCTAATCTACTAAATAAACTAAAGACAAGTAATCAACCTGATGTAGCTAATTACTTTTGCAAATGTATGAATCTAATCTAAAGAAAATAAACTAATCTGATCAAAATCCTCCAAATCCTACCTCAGAGGTGAAGAACAAATCATGACCCTGAAAGAGGCTATTTTTCCTCACAACTTCCCTGGTAATGTTAAAAAGGAAAACTTACTAATGATTTGATCTACTTGTGATTGACTAATTTATTGAAATGAATGATTTTATACTCTATTTGATATGAATAATTTCAACCTAGACAAGCAAGAGCTTTGGAAAATCTAGTTGTATCTGTATCTGTCCCCTCAGTATGTTCCTTTCTTTTTCCAAGTGTTGACGTGAGTCCAAGGGATTGGGAATGCAAGAACAACAGTAGGAGGATGACTCTTGAGAAATGAAAGGTTGATGGCAATCCAGACGCAATGCAGGTAGAAGAGAGATAGCACAAGAGATCAGAGCTTGGCTATGCAATCCCTAGAAAGATTGTAGCAGCAATACAATGCAAGATACACAAAAATTCTCAAGGCCTTTTTCTTGAATACAAGCATGTAATATATAGGAATAGAGGATGGGAGGTACCTTCATGTACAAGGAAAGAAGGAGTAGTTCCAGCCAATTAAATCTATTTATAAATAGGAGGAAGGAGAACCAAGCAATCAAAGATAATTTTAGACAATTTGGCTCACAAATGCATGCAAAAAGAAAAGTTAAGTGAACCGTCGCATGTTAAAACATGTGTGAAGAATTTTGGAAAAAGCAGGAATAACCACCACCTTGCACAGGGTGGTGGTTTTAGAACCGTCGCCCTGTCTTGGGCGGCGGTTTCAGAACCGCCACTCAGGCCGGGCGGTGGTCTTGACACTAAAGGGAAAAACATGCACAGAAAGAGGTAGGAAGCTATAAAAAGTGCGGGAAGGCTAAGTAAAGACGTCTAGGTAACAAATCTACATTGCGAATGGAAATTGGAGCTCGAACACCTTCTTGAAAGGACCTGAATCATCATTGGGGAATTTTGTAACCTTTTTTTGATAATGTAGCACATACAATTTTGGGTGCGTATAGTCTCCTCCTCCAGACTCAACTGATGTAGATTCTTTACCAATTGTAAAAACATAAGCTGATGTGCCAGCATATGATGAAAGTGATGATAGGGATGATGGTGTTGATCTGATAGAACCACTATCCACGGGAACAATTCAGTGTATGCCCAAGTGGTGTACTAACACATTACGAGATGCAAGAATGGATGCTCCACAGGATACATCCACCCCTGGACCACGGACTCGCAGTAAAGCAAGAGAAGAAGTTAACTTTGCTTTAATGAGTAGAGTAATTGAATATGATGAGCCCTCTACAGTCCAAGAAGCCCTATAGTCAAAAGCTTGGAAAGATGCCATGGATTCTGAATATCAATCAGTGATGAAAAATAACACTTGGTAGCTTGTCGATCTTCCAGCAGGGAAGAAACACATTGGATGTAGATGACTATTCAAAATGAAGTACAAAGCAGATGGGAAAATGGACAAGTATAAAGTGAGACTTAGTAGCAAAGGGGTATACACAAAAATAAGGCATTGACTACGAGGAGACATTTTCTCCCACATCTAAGATCAAAATGATCAGGATGATCTTTGCTTTAGCTACACAGTTTGGTTGGAAAGTCTATTAGATGGACGTAAAAAGTGCCTTCCTAAATGGATATTTACAAGAAGAGGTCTACATGAATCAACCTGAGGGATATGTTGTACTTGGTAAAGAAGAAAAAGGTATGTAGAATCAAGAAATCTTTGTATGGCCTCAAATAGGCACCCCGGGCATGGTACATCAAGATTGATGAGCATCTCATACAACATGGATTTGTTAGAAATCCATATGACCCCAATCTCTGCCTCAGAAAGCAAGGAGGAGAGATTTGATTGTTGTTTTTTATGTCGATGATCTAGTCATCACTGACAGTTCAGTTAGGATGATCGATGCAATGAATAAAGATCTTAATTGATCATTTGACATGACCGATCTCGAGCTGGTGCATTATTGTCTTAGATTGGAAGTATGGTAGAAAGAGAATCACATCTTTGTTTCTCATATGAAATATACTAAGATGACGCTCGAGAAATTCAAGATGATGGATTGCACACCAATTGCTACACCTATGGAGAACATATTACAATTATCTTATTTAGATCCATCTCGTGAGGTAAGTGCCACTCTCTATTGGCAGTTGATTAGGAGTCTCATTTACCTGACCTACACTACACCAGATATCAACTTTGCAGTAAGCTATCTATCCAAGTTCATGCAGGAACCCAAAGTTTGTCATTGAAAAGAAGCAAGGCGCATCTTGAGATATCTCAAAGGATTAGTGGATCTTGGTCTAGAATACAAGAAGAACGAAAAATTCTTCTTGACTGGATATTCGGATTCAGATCATGCAGGTAATATTGATGATAGAAAATACACTTCAGGATTTGTATTCTTCATGGGATCTGGACCAACATCATGGGGAAGCAAGAAACAACACTTTGTTTCTCTTTCTTCCACAGAAGCTGAGTATCGTTTTGTAGGAGAAGTTGTCTGTGAAGTGATTTGGCTACGTCACATACTCGAAGGACTTGGAATACCACAGGACAAACCGACCACCATGTATGTTGACAATGAAGGTGTTCTCAAACTTGTTCACAATCCAGTGTTTCATGAAAGAAAAAATTGCATTGAGGTACAAGTTCATTTCATAGGCGAGCATGTGTTGAATCACAACATCCAGATTCAATTTTGTCCAACACCTGAACAACGAGCAGATATCTTCACAAAGTCACTTGCATGTGACAAGTTTGAGTTGTTCAGAGAATTCCTCTCCTCATCCCTTGAGACAATGCATAATTAAGGGGGGGAATGTTAGGATAATTAATTATACATTTTATAGTTAATTATTTAACTATTGTTATTAATTAATTATTGTTGTTATATGGTTTTATTAACCATATTTGTCTTTTATTTCCACAGGTATAATTGTTATGATTGTTATAACAATTATGTGCTTCCCAGATGCATTTTGGAAGCTGTTGTAACAATTATTATTGTATTCATATGTTGTAAAATTTCTATAAGAATTGCAGCAATCCATTGTATTCCTGGTTGATTGAGTTTAATATATTTTATCAGGCTTCCGCCCCTGTTGCTCAATCTACAAAAATAAATTAAAAGTAGAAAAAAAAATAAAGTATAAAGAATAATAAATGAAAAACTTCTACTCCATTTATTTTTGTAAATAAAAATCACACACACACATATATTACACCATACAATAAGGAACATGTTATAGTGTGTACATGTTCCTTGTATTATGCACACAAACCAAGCTATGCTAGGCTTAGAAATGCTTTGGTTTCCCGAACCTGAGCCTTGTACCTATTAAAACACAACAAACTGTTTGTTTTTGGTTGAAAATGCATAAAATCATCTTTCACCATGATAATCCTATCAAAAACTATCTTTCACGATTGCAAACTTTCTTTAAAATATGCCTACAAAGTAAAGAAAACCTAGCCTTTTTCTAAATATATTTATTTTAATTTTGTTTAATATTATAAGGTTTCTATTTATATTTATTTCAAACTATGTATTTTATACCTCTATTTTTAATCATTGTAAATGCCTATATTTTGTTTCACTTCTCCAAATTGAAAAAATTTATAGTCCCAAACTAAGACTAATTCTCTACATATTCAAAAAAAATCTAATCTTCATTATTTTTGAGGTAGTTAGGGGGGCACGGTCGACTATTCATTATTTTCTAATTTTCAAAATCATTATACTTGGAAAATTATTAAAAATAAATATTCACTAAAAAAATCTCAAACTAGATGCTCCTACCTATCTTTCTACCAAAGGGTTTTCAAAAATACTAAATAATGATAAAAAAATGGTGGGTGGGGGGTAGGCAGGGGTGTACGACCAACTATCTCCTATGTTTTTTTTACAAAAATAGGAGCACCTACTGACATTTTAGTTCTTTAACCCACTTACACTTAACCATTTTCAAAATAAATTGGTATTTTACATACTAGACTCGAAATGCTACAATTCATGTTCTTATAACATCTAATTTTTTTTATTATAACTATCTCAAATGACTCAAACAAATTGAAGTTTCTTGTTTTTTTTAAAAAATGACCACTTAAGACCCGTTTTTGGCCCCCCATTTCCATGTACTTACCCAACTATGCATTTATTATTTTAGATATTCTAACAACTAAGTGGCAGTGACCACATTTGACACAACATATTATTTCTATCTTCATTTGCTTGATTAACATCATAACATGATTGATAGTTTAAAAGAATAATTAATGTTTTTGATTGATTAATCAATAGATGATTATGTTATGAGAATACAAATATCAAGCTTACTATTATTTTATATATGTATGTTATGATTATTACAATTGATTTAATTATATTAAACATTTAATGGATTGGGTATTGTTGGTTGCTTGTGCGTAGGTGTTCTTATAATGTGAGAAAGGGTATCATCGGGGAGAGAAGAAAAGATGCAATAATGAGTATTGAAAAAGAGAAATTATATTATATGTGGATAATAATGCTAAAAAAATAGGACAAATTTTAATTTGGTCAATAGCTTGTTGTTGTGATTTAAGCCTTGTTATATCAAGTATCACTTATGCGACATGTTGGTTTTAGTCATTATGATAAAAAGGAAGTATTTGCACACTCTCAATTAGGTGAGGGGTGTAATATTACATTTTGGGTTAGTTGAATGGTGCATTGTCACTTTATGACAATGGTTCACTCATGGTAAGGTTTTACTATAATCGTTTTTGTAAAAAAAAGAGCATTGCTTCTGTTCAAAACAAAAATATTTAAGCTATTTATTTAGTATCCAAAGCTTTTAAGTCATTTCACTATATAACATTTTAACCCCTAATTAAAGATTCACCATATCAAAATTACGAACCAATCACTAATCTGATCATGTAAAATTGTGACAGTGAATAGTGAAAAAATCAAACAGAAATAAAATAACTTAAATTAATTAAAGGAACTGATCATGCATGAGATCGATAAGATCATTAAGAGGGTAAAATTATTCATGAATGGATATTGATCGATCATAAAGTTTATTAATGAATTGAAGAGGGAGTTAACTTGATTAGTTGGAGAAAAATAGAAAAGCAGGGTCTATAATTTTTAAAAAAATAGAAATCAATTTTGGGGATAAGATGACGTGGTTAATAAATTGAGAAGACTGGGGATTATTATCACACACATAAGAACATAGATCTGAAATTTTGAATTTGTAAACTTTGTTTGATTAAATGTAATTAGTTTCACCTCTTTTTAACTCTGTCTGAATTTGTAAACTTTGTTTGATTGAATGTTTTAAGAATCTAATTTCGTAAATTCAAAGATTTGGGGATGTTAAAATAAAACTGGTCACGTAAAACTCCCACTAAATCTCATATCATGTTTTAATTGATCACAGTTCATAGATCATAAATAGAGGATTGGCTAAATGGTCTAGTCATTGTGATAAAGAAGAAGGGATATAGAATCTCTACCTTCCCCAACATGTTTTATAACATGTCACAATAAATTTTTTAATGCTACACAAACCCAAGTATTATGAATCTTTAATTCACATTATTTAAGATGGTCAAATGGCCAAGGAGTGAAATTAAGAGAGGGATCATATTTTAAATTCTCCTTCTCAATCCTTTTGATATACCTTTAGGTTATGAGAGATATATGATTAAAACTTGGAGAATGAAACAAGAAGAGATTATCTTAGTGATAATTGTGACTAGGATTATAAATTTTAACCTTAGAATTATTAAGGAAAATTTAAAAGAAAATAACAAGGATGACTTTTAAAGGATATTATGACAATGATAAGTGAACCTAGGAAAGAAAAAATAAATACATAAATATCACTTGATATATGAGATATAAGAATGATACATATGCTAACTTAGAAACATAAAAATTATTATATTGCATACCTTGAAAAATTTGATTATCACAAGTGGCAAGATCTAATGGCTTGATTTTAGCATTTTAAATAATATTATTTTTATTAAGGATAAAGATTTTTTGACTAGGAACCTACCCAAGAACAAAATAGTCTGAAGCCCAGATATAACAAAGAAGAGCAAGAGAAACACAACCTAGGAGTAGCTGCCAGACATTAGCAAAAGTGCAGCCCCTGGTCAATATCAACAACAGAGAACTGTAGTCAGCCAACAACTGAAGAATGTGATCTGAGTGTTATATAAGGAGGGGCTGAATGCAGTTTAGAAGAGAATCTTTTCTTATTCTGGACTAGTGTCCACTCCTCTTAAACCTATGTTATTAAATTATATTATTAAGGGGGTCTAAACCTATGTTGAATAACAATGAAATATGATTACAATAAAGAGATAAACATGAAAATGTGATATTGTGGAAGGTACATATTTTGTGATGTTCATATTGTGGTTGGATTGCGGTTTCATACTTGTTATTTTATGTAAGTGTGGCATCGATTTGCATCTTCTGCCACTTATTATTTGCATGTATCTTCATGTTGGTGTAAATGTTACATGTGGTGTTGAGCAATCTCTTGTGGGCATGTATGGTGTTGCATAGTTGTATCATGTAAATGAAACTAAAAAAATTCTTGTTGTATTTCGTTTGTGTTTGGGTCCCAAATGGGTAGGCACTACAAGTGATGACTTATGAATGATTTAAAAGGGGAGAGTCTTGTTATTGATTGAATCTGGTCAAGAAATTAGCATTCATATGTAATCTTAGAGTGACCTGAGAAGAGGAGTACTTGACTAGTGATCAATTTCCCTAGGAAGCCTACAACGTATCTATGAGATTTGTACTTGGTCACTAACCTCTCATGTTTTCCCCTAGGAGCCTTGTAATGTGTTGTATGTGTGTAAGTACATTTAGCGTAAATGGATTAAATGTTTTATTTTAACTCTACTTAAATGTTGTGAACATTCCTGTTGTCAAAATTTCACCCCCCCAGGGTAAATTTTGATAACATGCATCAGAGTTTTGCAGTTCCAAGCATGTAGATTGGGCCAGGAAAAATCATAAAAAATGACTAAGTCCTAGTCCTTGCAACAGTAGGGACGTGTGGGACAGAAAGACACGGATCGGCCAAAAGGCCTCTAGGCAGTCCGGAAGCAACTGGGACATCTGGGCCAGCAAGTACGCGCGGGACGCGAAATGCCCGAATCGGCCGAAAGAAAGAAAAATTTGTCCCAACTACTGACCGGGACAAGTGGGACAAGAGTACGCGAAGGACGCGAACTGGCCGGTTCGGCCGAAATGAAAAGAACCTTCGTTCACTAGGCAGCAAAGGGACATCTGGGCCAGAAGTACGCGAACCGGCCGAATCAGGCGAACCAGAGGAATTTGTCCCAAGCAGTTCGGGACATGTGGGACAAATGGACGCGAAGTAGCCGAAGGAACCGAAAGCCAATCAAAAAGACTCCATGTGTCATCGGTAGAAAAGGGACAAGGAAGCCCATTTTGGGCGGATTGGAGGTTTTGTCCCAGACGGCACTGGGACATCCGGGACAGAAATGGACGCAAAAGAGCCGAAAGGGCCGAGAACCAACCAGCCAATTAATCACGACACGTGTCGCAAGGGAGGCAAGTCCAAAAGTCAAAGGGCGAGGTTTCGAGAACACTGACCCGAGCCAATGAAATAGCGCCACGTGTCCAAATTTAAGGGGCCCACAACGAAATTTCAAAGGGAAAGCCCGCGAAAGGTAGAGGAGAGAGAATTTCTCGATCCAATCAGCACGTGCCACGTGTCATCCAGGTGGCAGAGCGCGGGAAGAAATTTAAAAACACGTTTTCACCTGTTTTGTGCCCTAAATCTTCAGACCGCCATAACTTTCGATCCAGAGCTCGGATTTGCACGTTCTTTATATCAACGGAAAGCTTGTGAAATTCTCTACATGATTCCAGGGTTAATCTTGCGTTTTGGTGCAGTCTAGAGGGAGAAAATCAAGAAATGGCTCTGACGCGTGTTCATGGCCAGAAGTGACATTCCAACGACCAGTTTTAATGCAGAATGGGTCGCCTTCTACTGTATTTCGGTCAAAATGATAGGGTATGGGTTTGTAAGGTCCCCCATGCCGTTTTAATGCACCTGCATTCAAGGAGGGATGGGCTCTCATGATTTTGTACGTTTCTTGTCCCCTGGGCTCGACCCTTGCACTGTAAAAGCCAGATTTGGCTCATTTTAAGGGGGGAATTACAAGTTGTTCATCTTTTCTGCTCTGCCCTCCCTTATTTTCTTCTCTAGGGTTGAAAATGGAGTTCAGAACCTCCTCCCTTGCTTGTAATGGCATTTTTGCCTTTTACTATTGAAATGATGTTCTGTGTAAACTTCTGGAGCAACAAAACGTGTTTTGTGATGCATCTGTCCATCCTTGCTCGTTTTTGCTTGTTCTCTTCACCTCTCTTCATTGCAGGTATTTGTGCATGTTTGAATGTTCATTGCAGGTTTGGAGCTGTGTTCATGGAGTTATGGGACATTTTCTGTGTGAAATCTATCCTTGGGCCCGTGATGCATCTGTCCATCCTTCCCATTGCTCACCTCTCTTTGTTCCAAAGTTTTGATAGATGTCCAACATTCTCCTTCTCTGGTGTATCACCATTTTAGTGTAGGATTTCAATTTCTTTCCCTTCTCTCTCTCTCTGTCTCCTTGGCATGGTTAGATTAGGATTAGATTAGCTTTGCCTGCACTGGAATAGCTTGTGGCAGGTAGTTTAGGAGCAGGAACCAGCCTTCTCTGGAGATTCCTTTCTCAGTTTCTACAAGTCCCACACTTGGAGAAAGGATTCAATGTTGTGCAATCACACTGGATGCCTAGAGTGATCAACCTAGAAGCCTGATCTACATCCAGGGGTGCTGTGATTTTGCACTAACAGTTTTGGCACGCCCGGTGGGACATCACAGAAGTTAGAGTTTCATCTTTCAGAGGTGTCTCATTATCAAATAGAAAATCTTAAGCCACCGTGCGACCACTAACAGTTTTGGCATGCCCGGTGGGACCTTAGAGGTCTTCCACTTCATCTTTTGCAGGTTGATGTGTTCCTGTGAAGATTTCAGCCTTTGGAGGCACTTGCAAACACATCTGGCGACTCCATCTGGTCAACAACCCATCTCTGAAGTTGCAGACCTTCCCTTCCATTCATTTTCATTCATTCTCCATCCATTCTTCCTTCCATCTCTTCCATCTTCTTTCATTCTATGAAGTTGTGCAATCATGACTTCATTTCCATCATGGAATTCACATCAACAACAGCAAAGTATATTCACACCTCCAACATGTTTTACAAATCCTCCAAATCAGCATTTTGAGCAGATTCAAGATCAGTATGCATACCCATATGAGCAGCTGTGCCAAAGTCAGTTTGGCTATGGAGCTTTCCAAGAGCAAGGGTGTGCATACAATGAAGACCATCAGATCCAAGATGCTGGTCTGTTGGAGAAGATCCAAAAGATGGAGGTAAAGATGGTGCAGTCCAGAGCAACAGCTCAAATGAGAGCTTTCAGAATCGGTTACAGGACTCCTTGTCCATGGGGAGGCCCTTTTCCAAGACACTTCAGCCCTCAAGAGAAGCTGGACTTCATGATAAAGATGCTGCCCCAACTTGCACAATGGACAGCAGAAATAGAGGCCTATACATTCGGTGTTGAACAACCTTGTCAATGGGTAAGTTCTACACCATCATCCGGTTTTTCTCTTCCCATTACTCAAGCAGCATCATCTCATTTGGACTTGCAAATTTTAAACTCTCCATCTGCTGTCCCAAATGTTGAATCCATTTCTCCACCTCTCAGTCTTCCACCACACCTCAATTCTTCTTTCCTTTTCCCTTCCAAACAGTCATCCCCTCCACAAGAGCTAAATGAAATACCTCCCACTCCAAAGAAACAAGAGGTTTCACCTCCTCCACCACCACAAAAAATTGTCAAATCAGTTGAGTTACAACCCATCCCTCCTCTTGCATTCCCAATTCCATGTGGGGAAGAAGAAATTGCAAAATTCAGTCATCAAGGACAGCAAGAGGAAGAGCCAAGAAAAGAAGAAATGATTAAGAGCTTAGTAAGTTTGGCTACCAAATTTGGGATGAAAAAGATCCCCTTGATGGTTAAACCTACAGAAGAGGCTAGGGTTGGAGAACAGGTGGTGGTTAGGACTGATTTTGTTGTAGCAGAAGAAGAAGATCTTGCAGTCCCAACTTGTCCTCTAGAGCAGCAGATTGAAGAGTTTGACTTGACAAACTTCATGCTGGAGGAAGAGTTCAATCAAGAGCAAGATTGTCTTCAAACATTGGAGGAAGGAGAAGCTGCTCCAAATCCAAAAGAAGAGGAGCACATTCCAGCTGTGGGGGAGAAAAGTGCAGATCCAAGAGCTCTGAGCACAAAGCAGGCTACAGGAGAACCTTCAGTTCTTCTTTCTACTTCACCTCTCTCAAGTTCCAGTGCTGAAGAGGAGTTTGACCTCTCAAACTCAATGTTGAAGGGAGAAAGAAACCATGGTGGTCAAGTTACAGATCAAGAGGACACCATGGAGGAAGTTGAACATTTGCAGCAGGACAACCATGAGGCAGTTTATCTGTCAGATTTGGAGGACTGTTTTGATGGAGAAGAGCCGGTTGAGTTTCCACCATTCTCTCTTTCATCATCCACATTCCAAACACAAGAGTCTGCTGTCATGAAGGAGAACATTCATTTGCAGCAGCCTGCATCTTATAACAACTCTTCGGAATCAAGATTGGAAGATTTTAATCTTTCATGTTCTTCATTGGAGGAAGAGAAAGGACAAAGGAATTTCACCATTTCTTCCACACCATCCATTCAAGAGGGTCTACAAGAGAACTCCATTCTTGGAGTTGAAAATCAGAGCTATGGGCATATCAAATGGATCAGACCTTTCCCAATCAGGTATTTGGCTTCATTGGAGCCAAAGGAGAAGTCACAACCAGTCATGCTTGCTTCTGAGCATGAGGGTGAGCTACAAAGTACCAAGGATCAGCTGTCATACCTCTTCAATCCAAATGCAGAGCAACTAAAAGAGGTATTGAATTTGTTTTCAGCTGATACCTTGATGATTTGGGTGGAATACCAGCTTCTTGTTGATTTTCCACTCATCCTAACAGCCATGATCAGCTCCAAATCAATTGCATGGCCACCACTTTTGAGAAAGGGAAGCTATTTCTCACAACCAATTGCAGGGTTTGTTTAGCTTGCCTTTGCTTCCAGTTAGAGTAGAGTAGGTAGGTTTGCTTTCAGTAGAAGAAGTGCTTGTGCACACTCTGCATGTTTCATTTTGGAGCATGTATGATTTTCAGTTCTGTACATAGTTTTTGTTGTGCTGGTTTTGCTCTTGCACAGTTCGTTCCAGTGGCATTTTGGTAAGAACAACTCCATGTCCGGTGGGTTTCAAGTGGCTCAGAGGGAAGTTTTCAAAGTTCAGATCAGTTTTCAGGCTTGCTTATGACTCCATGCCCAATGGATTGCTTCAGGCAACTGGTCATTCATCTAGCAGGAAGATGACCCCGCTGAGTCGCCAAATTGTTATCCAAAATTTCACCCCCCAGGGTAAATTTCGATAACATGCATCAAAGTTTTGCAGTTCCAAGCATAAATTGATTGGGCCAGGAAAAATCATAAAAAATGACTAAGTCCTAGTCCTTGCAACAGTAGGGACGTGTGGGACAGAAAGACGCGGATCGGCTGAAAAGGCCTCTAGGTAGTCTGGAAGCAACTGGGACAATCTGGGCCAGAGGTACGCGCGGGACGCGAAATGCCGAATCAGCCGAAAGAAAGAAAAATTTGACCCAAGGCGCTGATCGGGACAATTCGGGACAAGAGTACGCGAAGGACGCGAAACCGAAAAGGCCGGTGACAGAATGGAAGCGAAAGCCGAAACGGATCGGAAGAATTCATCCTAGAGCAGCAAAGGGACATCTGGGACAGAAGGTACGCAAACCGGCCGAATCGGGTTCGAACCGGAGGAATTTGTCCCAAGCAGTTCGGGACATGTGGGACAAATGGATGGATAGCGAAGGAGCCGAAAGCCAATCAGATCACGCCACGTGTCATCGGACAGAAAAGGGACGAGGAAGCCCATTTCGGGCGGATCAGAGGTTTCTGTCCCATGCGAAGCACTGGGACATCCGGGACAAAAATATGCGGTGGGCGCAAAAATCCGAAAGGCCCGTGGAGAATCACAGCATGACACGTGTCGCCAAGGAAAAAGGTCCAAAAAGTCAAAGGGGCAGGGTCTAAAGTGCTGGCCCGAGCCAATTAATACAGGACACGTGTCCAATGGTCCAGAGAAGTGCGGAACCAGGGAAAGATTTGGGAAATTTGGCTAAGTTCAGCCAAAGAACTAAAAGCAAAAGTCTACTCCGCGCCCCGTCGACCAATCAATGCATGCCACGTGTCCCAAGTGGCGGGGGGCGCGGAGGAAAAGTAAAAATGTTCCAAATCATCAAAAAGTCAAAGTTTTCAAGGAAAACCCGTGGGACAGGTCAGATGAGAGAATAACATATCCAATCAGCACGTGCCACGTGTCATCCAGGTGGCAGAGCGCGGGAAGAAATTTAAAAATCCGTTTTCGCCTGTTTTGTGCCCTAGATCTTCAGATCTCCATATCTTTCGATCCAGAGCTCGGATTGGCACGTTCTTTATATCAACGGAAAGCTTGTGAAATTCTCTACATGTTTCTGGGGTTAATATTCAGTTTTGGTGTAGTCTGGAGGGAGAAAATCGAGAAACGGCTCTGACGCGTGTTCATGGCCAGAAGTGACATTCCAGCGACCAGATTTAATGCAGAATGGGTCGCCTTCTACTGTATTTCAGTCAAAATGACAGGGTATGGGTTTGTAAGGTCCCCCATGCCATTTTAATGCACCTGCATTCAAGGAGGGATGGGCTCTCATGTTTTTGTACGTTTCCTGTCCCCTGGGCTCGACCCTTGCACTGTAAAAGCCAGTTTTGGCTCATTTCAAAGGGGGGAACATTTTTGGGCATAGCAGACTTCTTCTTTCACCTCCAGCAAGTGATTGATGCAAGGATCAGACCTCTCCAAGGATTGTAATAGTTTTCTTTTACCTCTCTGAGGGTGTAATGCAGTGTTTTGACACAGGAAATGATAATGCAAGCTCTGTGAATGGTTTTCAGTCCTCTGTTTGTATTATTTGCTTCATTTCAGATACTAAATTATACCTTATCAGTCTGTGTATGTTTTATGTTGTGAACTTTGGTCTGTGTCTATTTGCATGACAGAATATGTTTCACCACTCCTTTTGGTGCATCACCATCTTTAGTTAGTTTCAATTTTTGCACTTCTACCCCTGTCTCCTTGCAAGTTAGAGTAGGATTAGGATCTAAACCTCTGTAGTTTTTGCAACATATAGATCTAAATCAGAGGAGTTTGAGGAACCAGCCTCTAATCTGGAGATTCCTCTCTCAGTTTCACAAGTCCCACACTTGGAGAGAGGTTTCCATGTTGTGCAATCACACTGGATGCCTGAGTGATCAACCTAGAAGCCTGATCTACATCCAGGGGTGCTGTGAGTCTGCACTAACAATTCCCATTAAAGAATTGTAGATAAAGTTTTATATTGTCAAGTAGAAAGAAATGCCTTTGGAATCTAAAAAGGTATTGTGAAATAAGGGTGTTTAGTTAATCCATTTTTGAATTTAGTAAGGCGCAATTTCCTTGAGTGTAAATGAAATGATAAATTGTGTGACCTATCATGAGGTTATTGGTGAAATAAACATTGATATATGTTTACCCCCCGCACACACATGATTGAAAATATATCCTTAGAAGGAATTTGAACGCATAAAATTGAATCTAATTTCTCACTTGAAATATGTATTTAATACTTGAATTCCTAGGAATGCTGAATTGAATTGTGATGTATGAGATCACACTCATTGTAGTCTTGTGGGTCCATGCTTGTGTGAAGTGTATTTTATGATGTTGAGTTACTCTATTTGATCTCATGCGTGTCATGTAACAAGCAAAGGAAGAAAAAAATGTTTTGGTAATCTTACTGTTGTTTTAGGTGTGTAAATTGTGGGAATTACATATGGTATTAGAGCCTCTAGGACAATTGGTGTTGTGATGGTTATTCATGATGGCGGGGGATTTGGAAGTATAATGTAATTGTGATCATGTGAATACACATGTTGTGCTTACCATTTAATGTGGACTAACTATGATGTTTATGTGTTTTGTGATGAGATTTATCTCTCTCTCTCTCATGGATTCAACGTGAATTTCTCGTTTTTGTTAACACTTATTTGTGTGAAAACAATGTTACTCTAAACTATGAAAGTGTTATAGAGTTTCATCATCTTGTGATAGTGAATCTATGTTTTAATGCATTACACGACAAAATGTGCTTTGTGGTGAATTATTTCTTACCATGTTGTTACCACCATGTTGGTATGTATCATGAATTTTTGTCACCGTGTTGTATTGTGTTTATAAATATGTAGTGATGTTATTCACTAAATTCATCATACATATGTATTCTTATTTTATGTGATAAAATTTGTGTCGTAAATTAAGGGTATAATATGATCATATGATCCTTATTGTATTGTAATTGTAATTTTGGCGCATTGTGTGGAAATTTTATGCATTGTAAGCCGTGAAATAATTGTTATGTTCTATTTAGTAAGAATATCATGCGTAAGATGTTATGGCTGTACGTATACATCATTGTCTTATAAATGTAGTTATGTGTTATGTTGTGTACCCTACACTACTGAGCCCTACGGGTATCATCTAGAAGTGTACGTATAGAGAGATAATGTGTGAACCTATTTTCCATAACATTGAGCTGAGTACATGTTTGGAAGCGGAGTCTCGTGGAGAATGAAAAATCCACGTCTATCTATTTGGTATACTTCGAGCTTGCTTGGTATATTGTGGAGGTACCACCTTAGGCTCAACTTACATAAACATTAGTTCCTTCTCTCTTCTATATGGGTTGTTCATTAAAAAACCTTATGCGATACTAACTATGTAGATCCTCATATTTGTGGCCACAAAAACACCACGTAGTGATCATAATGTGATTTTTCTATGTTCATATTTTATTTGTAAATTGATATTTTTACCTTTTCTCTTAAAAACAATTTTTTTCATTGGTTAATTTGTTCCTATATTTTTGGGCATTTAATGTGATTTTGCATTAATAAGAGGCCTTTGCATTACTGCGGTTGTTAAACCAATTATTTTGCTTAGTTTGAAATTTGCTTTTGGAATTTAAAATTTTTCTAGCATTGCCCAAGGATTGGAATTTGATGTCACTTGGTGATTGAAAATGATTGTTATGTTGGTTCTAATGTTGTGATGTGTTAGATTAGGGTTATGTGATTCACCATGGGGTAGTAGGACCTATGGACCCACTTTGTTGTATGGGGTTTGTATGAAATGAAAATATTAACTAAAATAAAAGACAAGTAAATAAATAAGAAAACCTTCCATTCAGTTCTTCTTTGCAAACCTCAGACAAGATTGCTTGAAGTAATTAGACTTGTTGAATCTGGTAGATTATTGGAATGTGGATGCTCTTGATTAGTTCTCCAAAGGTAGAATGCCAATGCTACAAGCTCATAAACATGAGGATGAGGATGCAAATTTTGGTATAATTTGGTTGAAAATTATACAAAGCTTCTAGGGATGATTTACAAAGGATTGCCCTAAATTTTATACTTGAGGGTGAGGCCATGAAAAGTGGATCAAATGTTGAGTGAGCTTCAGGTTCATAATTTTGATTTACTGAGATAACCATTGGAATTTTTTGTGCACTTGCAGATTTGAAGGGATAATGGACATTTGAACTTTAATCAAGGAAGGTGGTTGTACGTGTAACTTTGTTGCCCCAGCCTTTGTAGGATTATAGAAGTGGAGCTAAGTGGAGTTGACTAGGATGGTGAAGTGGTGTGTGTAGATAAATATGATTATTTAAATAAATAATTTAATTAGCTATGAGGTGTGAGAGGATAGTTAATAGTTTAATAAAATAAATCTTTAGTTAGATTAGTTAAAGGGTGTGTGAGGAATTAATTTAATTAATTTTAAAAGGGCGTGATAGAATTAATTCTAAAGGAGTATGATGCAAACTAAGATAGGATTAATTAATTTATTTCTAAATGGGACATGATAAACTTAGTTAACTCCAAAGGGATGCAAAACATGATATGATAGAAGTACGTATGTATTTTTAGGGTGTCTACATTTTCCCCTCTATAAAGTGTTATTATGAAGTAATAGCATGTTAAAGGTAGTAGACATAAGCAGATCAGTGAGTGGAAGAAAATGAAATATAACAGATGTTTGGATTTTCCCTGGTGAAGCATTTGGATGCCCCAATGAGTAGGAATGATAAGGTAATTCCACCTCAAGTGGATGTGTGACATAGTAAAGCGGTGGAAAATCACTTGATAAGAAGATGGAAAGGAATTTGAAGGAGGATAGGAGGGGTTGTCCTCATATCATGAGCATTATTTGGAGAGTGAAATTTAGAGAAACCTTATTTTGATGTTGCACAATAGAGTTATCACCATGATTATGAGAGAATCATGATGTTTAAACCATTATGTGTGTAAACATACACACACACACAACAAAAATAAAAAGGAAAATAAACCCAATTCACACCGAAAGCGTATACACCATGGCTATAAGGAAGCTAAGATGATGAGAAAAATGTGTAATCAGTGTAAAAAAGTAATATCAACAATGCAACAAAAATTTGAAAAGAAGACAATTTTGTATGCCCCTAATACATGCCACAATGATGATTAAGTAGATGCAAATGCCCCCAAGCACTAAAATTATGAAATGCATAGGAATAGGATCATAATAAAGAGTGAAGTGATGCTTAGATAATCCAAAAGATACTCTTGTTGGATCCATTAATTGATATGAGGGTTTGAAAAGAATAATTTCCCTCAAATAATAAACTTATGAATTGTAGGAGAGGGAATGAGAGATAAAATTGCCCCACGCGAAGTTATATCGTGACGAAAAAAATAATTGTGTTAACTTTCCCCAAGAAGAGATTAATCATGCAAAGGGAAGATGTTGTATTATGATAGCCGTAAGATTGGAAGGATCATTAGGGTAGTAGATAAAAGTGTGACTTTATCAAGGTTGTATTATGTGTTGAAATAGTTTCATGTGTTTTCCAATTAAAAGATATGTGAAAATATGTGAATTTGTTCGAATTTTTATAAATTTTGTGATTTTTTTGAATTTTTGGAATGTTGAAGAATGATTATTTAATAAACCAAGATGAGAACACAAGACTTACTAGTGAATCAAAGACACAAGAAAACACACCAAACAAACCTAATATGAATAGGAATTAGTGACACCAAAGTTATATGTGAACTAAGATGCTAATAATTCAACTGCAATAGGTCTACAATGATAAAGTACAAAAAAAATAACAAACTAACATGTGAAAAAAAACATCATCACAATGTTTCCAAACCACAATAGTACGACAAAATTTACAATAATGATTTCTAATGACACTCCTAATGTGTTCCACATTAAAGAATTAGACATATATAGATTCCCTCGAGTGATAGCTTAGATGCACAAGAGGATTGGATCAGGAAAAAGATCTCAGTGATCTTAAATACTTAAAAATACTCTTTTCAGATCCCATTAGAGTTTGATCTGTATTGGATTTAATTTAAATCCAAGTGTTCCTCAAGAAAATTTATATTGTGAAAGGGTAATTTATTATTTTTCCTCGAGCATAGATATACACCTCGGGAAAGAAAAGTGATTATTGGAAGGTGATTTGGAATGATCAATAGGATTGTCATAAAATGATGATATTGTTGAACTGTGTTACGCACTTGCCAAGATTTTGTCAAACATTTTCTGAATGTTTTGCTTTTTCCCATTTTTATACTATTTTTGGTTTTTGAACATATTTAAATGTTTTTTTAATTTATTTTTTGAACACATTTCAATGTTTTTGTATTTTTAAACATATTTGAATTTTTTTTTGTACTTTTAAACATATTTGAATGTTTTTGGAGTTTTGAACATATCTAAATGTTTTTTATTTTTTTGACTCGGTAAAGGATGCACTATCTAAACTCATGTTCAAACAATTGTAAACATTTTATTCCATTAGAAGAATATAGATGATATAGTGATAGGATGTCTAACTCCACTGTTGACTCCATGTAACTAGGAAGATACGAGATTTTGTCATCGAGAGCTAAGAAGGATGTGATAACTAGGAGAATAGTGATATGAAAATGAAGATGATGGATGCTAAGACACAAGGTGTAACAATGATCCATGTGATAAAAATGTGACTTGTCCCTAATCAAGATTGTCTAACCAATTCGAAGATGATTTCACTTTATAATTTTTTACTAGACATAGATTCATTGATGGCCTACTGATTGACAAGATCCAGTTGAAGGAATTATTGTTTCTCTTAACATGAGTAACTAAATTACTTCTGGGGATATATATGATTAAGAACTTTTGATTTAGATTTTCTAAAGGATTTATTTTTTTGATTATTTGTAAAAAGGACTCCTTGCATCTTGCCCCATGCCACCAGTAAGAGACAAAGGCTCAACACTGAAGACAAAATGTAGGTGAGTAAGGATACCTTCCTATGTTCCCAGTCTCACACTACTAGTAAAAAGTGTGGACTCATCACCAAACACTATGAAGGATGAAAATGAGTAAAGATTTATATATATATATATATATATATATATATATATATATTGTATTTTTCCTTTTTTATTGATATTTTTCTTGTTGGGAAGACAATTTCCCCCAAATCTTAGCCTCATTTGACTAGTAGGATGCAAGTTTTCAACATTGTAGAATGAAATGGGAGGATGAAAGATCTAGGTAAAGAAGTTAGTGCTTTTTGTTAAAGAGAGAGCTTATTTAAAAGGAGGTTTTGCCATCATTAATCTTTGAGATAAAACCATAGGTAAAAATATCTAAAATGGTAGAAACCATAACAAAGATGAGGCACATTATGCCCAATAGGAACAAGATTAACTTGTGTCGTATAAGTGCAGAATGCGAAGATATGATAATGTTATGATTAAAGTATTTGCCAATGGGTGAAATAAATTTTTTTTTGGTAAAAGCGACGTCCCCTAGTGCAGAGAGTACCTATGAACAAGTTCTTACTTTTTTGTCTTTACTTTTCAAATCTTTCTTTAAGGAAGGGTTTAATATGGTATTTTATTATCTTTTTACGGTTTTTAATTTTTATGAGTTTTCACGAATGAGGGTTGTCAATTGACTCATCAGGGGAGAGGTCCATGTTTAGAAAAGATGAATGGTCCTAATTTACAAGACGTGGGCAGATGAGGTCTAAGTCTGTGGAGTGAATCAAACGATTCAATGAGTTCTAAGTTACAAGACTTGGGTAGATGAGATCCAAGTCAAAGGAGTGAATCAGAAGATTCAAAAATTCATGTAGTATGAGACTTGGGTGAATGAGGTCCAAGTCAATGGAGTGAAGACTTAGCTTTAATGAGGCATGTTGTATGAGACTTGGGTGGATGAGGTCCAATTCAACGACGTGATTGGATAAGTGTTCAATGAGATCACAAAACTTATGCAATGTTGGAGGTAATTTTTCAATGGAGAGAATACTGTGAAATTTATATTCAGCCATGAGTGGAAAGATGCGATGAACAAAGTATTGATCCATGGATGGGCATCTAAAGCATCTAATAGGCCGTAGAGAGAAAATATTTAATGTTGCTCCTTGTAGGCATTTGATTAAGTTTTTTGATGAGAGATTTTTAATTATAGATTGAAATGGTTATGTGAGAATACCCCTAAGAATACATACCTTGTGGAGTGCATGCATATGAAGGTATTTACATGTAGGTATCAGTGTTGAGGAGATGTCTGCAAAATTTATCATTTGAGGTTTTATGGACAAAAAACTGCATTGTTGTAAGTGTCCACACTTGTTGTTGTTGCGACTTTACCAAAAGATTAGGAATTTTAGACATATGAGCTAGAATTAAAAGAATAGAATCGGGGTCAACGATTCTTGATGATGAACCCTCTTCTGTAGAGTCTTCATTTGTTTCACAAATTGGAAAGGAGTATTGAAGAAAGTTTAACTTCTCGCTTTAAGTTAGGAGAATGGTATCTAAAACATGTGCAATATCTGATTGAAGCAACAAAAGAACATCCGTAGTTGAGAATGATTGGTTTAAAGATCCTTGACCCTTATCATCGTGATCTTGTTGAGTTGTATCATGTGAAGAATTTTGGACAAAGTTCAACTCTTCATTAGATGTTGTGGTAGTTGACGTGTTTTTGGTTGCAATAACTTCGTCATTGAGTTTGATAGAAATGACTCTCTTGTCAAATAAATATTAGAGGTAATGAAGGATATTTGGTCAATGATCAATAGTGTGGCATTCGATGCAATGGTATTCACAATATTCTGATTCTTTATACCACCTACGCTTGGGTTCCCATTTATAGAAGGGTCTTGTGAATGTATATTTTATCATGTTGGAATTTGCTAATTGACAAAAGGAGCTAAAGATACTTTCTCCAAGAGGTGTAAACTGGCATTTAAATTTTCATAAAGTAGGGTCAGAAATCTTGTCAATAAATGAAATGACGGAATTTTAATTAATGTTATTTTAAGATTGTCCCTACTTGGGATCATTATTATTCGTATTTTGTGTGGGGAAAAAATTGGAAAACACCTTGATATTATCATTGGGTGTTTTATTCGACGGTGGGTATTCGACTGCTATGTATTTGTTATCAATGAGGTTTTAGATGTAATTATGAAGTTGCATGCATTTATTTGTTTGATGACCATCAATGCAATGAAAATGACAATATGTATTGGGATGATACCAAGCTAGCTTAGGTTCCCCTTTTAAAAAAAAAATCATGAAATGGTAAGTGACCATATTGGAACTTGCCAATTTTTGCAACACACTTGAAAGGGCCTCTCCTAGAGGTGTGAATTGTCTTCATTGGTTATCACGAAGGGGAGGATCCCCTCTACATGGAATAGTGATGGATTGCTTCATTTTTTTTGCTAATTCTTCTTTATGTTCTACACATTTTGATTATCTGTAACATCATCATTGATGACATTGCAGTTTCTAGTAGCGTACTTCCCATTATATTTGGAACGAGGCTTGATCAATCCTTTCATAATGAGGGTTTTTTCTATTTGAGTTACCTTTTCAATGACTTCATCAAATTTGTTGAGGCAATGCATCTGCATGTGAGAGGACAACTCATTCTTAAGGTTTGGTACGAAGATACTGAAAAACTATTTTTCAAGAAGAAAACATGGGAACCGAATTGCAATTCCTCTCCATCATTGTAAAAATTGTGAAAAAATTTTGTTTGGTCATTGTTTGGCATTGCACAAGTCCAACATTGTGACTTTTGAGTCGAGGTTGAATTAGACATGTTTAACGAACTTCTTCATGAGGTCTGCAAAAGAAGTGATCAATCCCTTTAGAAGTTCTAAGAACCAATCCAAAGCTTTCGCTCCTAAACTCCTAAGAAAGAGGAACAAGAGAAAGATATCATTATATGCTATATCTTGACATGCCATGAAGAATTCCTTGATATGCTCTGAAGGATCACTTTTTCCCTTATATTTATTAAATTGGGGCATCTCAAATAATTTTGTAAAGGGTATGCATAAGATTTCCATATCAAAAGGGAAAGGACACAATTCTTCAAAATTGAATTGTTTACGTTGTCATTGCATTCCTAAAATGGTATATTTCATCATTTTCCATTATTGAGAAAATGGTGAATTAGTTTGCGGGATGGTTAAAACAGTATCATTGTTTGGTTTGGTTTTCTTGTTGGCTGCTTTAGTATAGGTTTTGAATGTGTCATCAATTTTTTTTCCTTTATTTGTTATCATTTGTGTTGTTAGTGACTTTATAATATATGAGAGCCAATTTATTTTCCATTGCATTGAGTTGATCAAACAAGGCTTGATTTGTCTCAGGATCTGAAGCACTATAGTTTCCTTTGTCATTGGCATTCGTTGTACTTGGTTCAACTTCATCATGGTTATGTAATTTGGGTTGCATATTGTTTGATGATTTAGGTTGACCTTATAAGGTTTTCAAAATGTCATTATCAAAATATGAAGGTAGTTTTTCTCCCACCTCAAGGAGACGAAGTAATAATTTTCTTTATTGTGTCACAAAATTTCTTCTATGGAAGGATAATTTTGTTGACTGTCTAGGTGATGTTCATCCTCTTCATCATATCTATGAATAGGGAATGGTTTTTAACCATGTATTCTAAAGAGATCATAGTAACAATGTCTTTTTCTCACCATTTTTGAAGTTGGGGAGGAACAAAGAAGATATAAGATAGAATGCTTGACCCTTAACAAAGTGAATGCTAAGATAGAGGAGAAAGGAAGTGACGATACGTGACTCGAACCTTTACAATTTGAATGCAAAGATGGAAGAGAGGTTTGAAAGATTGAATACCTCTACCCTTTAAAAATTGAATGCTAAGATGGAAGAGTGTGACAATGAAGAGTGGATTACTCGACCCTTAGCAAAGTGAATGCTAAGATGGTAGAGGTTTGAAAGGATTTGATTTCTTGACCCTTACAAAAGTGAATGATAGTATACAAGAGTTTGGATAAATGAAGATCGAGATGAATCAACCCTTAATAAAGTGAATGTTAAGATGAAGGAGAATGTTTAAGATAACTCAACCCTAAGAAAATTGAATGCTAAGATGGAAGAGGGTAACAGATGATTGGATAACTCAACCCTCAAAGTGAATCCTAATATGGAAGAGTGATTCAAAAAGATTTGAAAGTGAAATAATGATTATTCAAACCTTAGCAAATTGAATGCTAAGATGGAAGAATGTTTGAAATATGATTTGTGCACTCGAATATTTGACAAAATGAATGTAAAAAGAGATGATAGTTTTGCAATGAAGAAGGGAGTACTCGAATATCAACAAAATAAATATTGAAATAATAGGTGAAGAAATGATGATCAAAATTCCGAATCTCAACAGGGTGAATGTAGAGATAAAAGATGAAGATGAGGGTAATTGATTAATGATCTATACTCATAACAAAGTGAATGATTAAGAGAGAGGATGTTAAAAATGAAGATGAAAGTTCAACAACGTGAATGTTAAATTTATGGAAGTAGAATGGTTGATTTATTAAATCTTAATAACGTGAATGTTAAACCAAAAGACTTAGAAGATGAAAGATCAATAAGATCGCAATGGTGTATGATGTTGATAAAGTGTATAACAGGATATAAATACTTAGATTAAGAACGATTGTGCCTAAGTTCAGACATGGATGTCCAAAACTTAAGATTGGGAATTTGATTTGAAAAGTTTAAGAATGGGGAGATAGAAAGTGTGAATCAGAAGAATGTGGAACACAAACTTCGTAACACGTAAAAATGGAAAGAATGAATGAAAATAAAGTGGAACAAAAAATTTGCAACACGTAGAATGAATGAGAATGATATTTGTTCAAGGCCTTTGAGCTTAAATTGGATTGGTCAAGATGTGGCTTCCTAGAATAAAGTTCTCTCTCTAAATTTCATAAATTACCCGAGCGAGCTCGGTTTGCCAAGAAAATTCAATTAGGAAAATTTATAGAGTATCCCAACATTACTTTACCCCATTTGATACAATGAGAAAAGATTCCATTCAAAGGATCACACAAAGGTTGTCACTAAGGATAATTCAGACACTAATCTCACAAAAGGTGTACTAGTCAAGTAGGTGGATGCTCCCATTTCACTGGCCAATTCCCTCATTTTTCCAACGACTTCAGGGTTCCTTTGGTACTTCTCACAATGATTTTATAACCCCTGATCATGCACTTCCCTCAGTTACAGTTAAAATAAGGGAATAATCCCAACTCTAAAAATTTTAAATTAAGGTTGATTTTATAAAGTATAAAAAAGTGATAAAGGGGTTTGCTTGATCTTCGAACAAGAGAACCTTCTGTTAGTAGTTTGAATGTTTTTAACAACCTTATTTAGAGATATTCTTGTAAACAAACGTTTAGAAAAATTTCCTAATGTAGGCACAAAAGAAAACACAAGAAATAAACTCACATTTTTTATTTCCATGACCACTTATAGGAGTGTGAGGAAAGAGCATTGTTGGCTAGATTTTGTGCACAACTAAAAACCTAGGCAATCATGAGATAAATCTCCCTCATTTACCGGTGAGGCTCCCGTGTAAGATTTATAACAATTATGGATCTGAGTAATTATGTGTGGGTTTTACTTTAATTGCAAAGCTCACGAGCCATAGCTAGGAAATTTTATAACAAGTAAGCAGTTGTAAAGAAATATTTGCAGAAGAGGAAAATAATTGAATCTGGGAAGAAAGAAGAGAAAATGTGCAATCCAACCAATAGTTCGTAGAGTTAGTCTCATGCACATAGATAAAACAAACAAATCTCAAAATACATAATTTAAAGGAAAGGAAAATTTCAAATCTAGATATGAGATAACAAAAAGTTTATGCAAAGATCTACACAAAAGTAAGAAATAAATGCACCATTGACACAAATTTCTTTGGAAATATATCTCCTTTCAATTCCTTAGATTTCAGAAAGATATCAAGGGTTTCAACTCAAAGTCTGGAACACAAGAATGTTGATTACAAATTCTCATTCTTTAACCCGTAGGTTCTTCCTCTATTTATAGTCTATAGAGAGCAATTACAAATATGAAGCTTTTTAAATGAATTGCCACATGTTGAAGCTATGAAAAAGGGAAGCAATTGACAATATTCCTCCTAGAATTCCTCTTTGCATGACATGCATAATTTATAACTGAAAATAGAACCTTTTATTTTGCATGTCTGCCACCTATTTCCAATTAATTGACTTCTTCCAGTAACTTGAAGTAATGAATTTTAAACCAATCACTTATTTTACAATTTAATTGATTACTCAATTACTTTGTCGGAGAAAATAAGAGAAAGAAAAAGAAAGAGAAGAAATTAGAAGAAAGTTGCTACACTCCCAGTCTTGTTCTTTTTCCATACTCTGCATGCAGGTGACTCTTTTGCCTTTGATTCTCACCAAACTGGATCTAGAAGCAACTGGCTATGATTTTCCTGTGAGTGCTACCTTTGACTTGTCTTCCCCTTTCATCCTTGAAGGTTTTTCAATTCTTCTCCAGTATATGCATTAGTGTAATGTTTTCCATAATAGTATATGAGGAATTTTAAATTCTAGAAAGCACTCCAAGTGAAGGAAAATACAAGTATATTCAATGAAGGCTTAAAATGGAATATTGTGAGCACATGTACAAGCTCCTCAAAGGAATTTTCCATGCAATGACTTATACTTGGGTTGCATTAGAAACAAGAGGATGATTTTTTACTTGAAGTCTTTGCAATTATGAGATTTAGATATATTTCTCCCTCTGATTCTGAAGATATATTCAATGTATCAGATATTAACTTCTACTTTCTTCACCAATATGGGCATCTGTGATGAATACCTATAATTGATTCAGACAAATATGGAGTCCATGACATGAATACCAAAATCTGCTTATAAAGCTTGCTGCCCTCAGACTTTGCTTGCATGCCAAACAAGCTAAAAATATTATTTTATTCACTTGTACACTCACATCAACATGCAGATGCTCTGAATAATAAAAAGAAAGCTTCTCCAACCCTAGGTGCCAAAAGATGATGCTTCTCAAAAATTTAAAAAAAAAATCAGCTTTTAGACATTTAGCTACGCCAAAATGGGTTGCACTTTTTGGCTAGAAGTCGTGTTAAAAATAAGAAGTCAAAGCCATGAGAATTTTTGCCCTGCAAGGCACAAAAGAAATTCCCACTTTCACTCAAGTGACTTTACTTTCATAATGGGAATTTTCATCCTATAAGGCAGGAAAGAAATTCCCGTTTTTCACTTAAGTGACTTTACTTTCATAATGAGAATTTTCACCCTGCTAGGCAGGTAAGAAATTCCTGCTTGTCTGCCACCTCCAAAATTCCCATTGGAAGCTTACGTGATTTGACTTAATGGGAAAAAGTAACCTACTCGGTAGGCAAGAAATTCCTGCCTACCTACCACTACCAAAATTCCTATTGGTAGCTTAAGTGATTCCTTCCAAAGAAATGCTATTTTCATGAAAATATAACTCTTTTCCAAAAGTGTGACCTGCATTATGACTTCCTCCGCCTTTAAAATTGTGTGAAAATTCGTCACGTAAGGCAGCGTGGAAATTGGACACGGAAGGTGGCCTTGAAAATTGTGATTGACATAAAGACAACATTTATTTCCTTTTTTTTGGATTTTTGGTGAAGAAAACACATAGAGAGAATAAAATTTTCCATTTTTGGAAAGGTCTCAGAAGATGTAGCAGCAAAAACTTACATGTAACTTTCATTTTGTGGCTCCGTTTTAGGTGTCATTTACTCTAAAAGTGCATATTTTCTCGAGCTCTACGCATTGATGGAAATATTTTTCTTATTTTCATAAAATCCATTTTTGCACCTTTTTGGACCAAACAACTTCTTGCAATCTTCTAAAATAATCCTGAGCTCTGATCGCCTGTAGAGAGATTAGTAATTAAACATACTGGATAGATTTTCAAAACCCTATGCCTGGGGAAAGATATGGCAGGAAGAATGAATAGGATACATGAATTATCAAAGAAATTAAACCAAAACACAGACAAAAAGAAATAAAACAAAACAAAAACAACTACGGGCAATTACTCAAAAAAACTCTCCATTTAGCTGATTTACAAAAATTCTCCCCCCCGGGTGAATGTTCTGTGGTTATAATGATGGGGTAAAGTGCTGTATACAACCTAAATCCTCCAATTTTAGCTCATTCTATTTTTAAAAGAACTTTATTTATTTAATAAATAAATAAATAAAATTGTCCTCAGACAAAACTTGGCGAAGGGATATAGTGAGTTTTAGCATGTGGGTATTTGGCAAATTTGGTTTTCATGACTCTCTGGGGTTACCTTAGAGTGATGCAAACAACTGCAGGCAAAAGAAACACAAAACGGCCCATTATTTTACAAAGAACGTTTTTTTTAAAGAGGTAGTCCCAAAATTTAGGGTGAAATTTGGGGACACCAAGCATACACACGAGCTTACTATAATTAAACAAGATGATATATTAATATTAAATAACATCTAACAGATTAGTGACAACAATCCTGCAAGAACTAAATAAAAAAACTGAAATAGAGGTTAGAAACATTAGAGTATGCTAGAAAAACAAAAAAATAGAGGGAAAATAGTGTTAGAATGGTAGCGCGGATAGTGGCATACTACAATGTGCACTTGAGTGCACTAGCATTGTATGGGATTCTAGCGAATGCAGTTGAACACAATTGGTGTTACAAAGGAAACATGTAAAACATATATTATAAAAACACTTCGTGCTAGAGTAGATAGTTCTATGCTAGCACATAAAGATGAATACTAACGCATGTAGTGTAAATGGATGCATTTACGTAACAAATAAAAGTGTTATAAAAAAGGACACAAATAGTAAACACTAGTGTAAATAATTCTATGCTAACACATGTAGAAGGATACTAGCGCATGCATAAATATGGTAGCACATACAAATAGACACTAACACGTGCAATACACTATGTTAGAGAATGATATGATAGTGCATACAATTATATGCTAGTGCACTACTCGAATGACGCTAGAACACTAAGTTGTACGCTAGTGTAGACTTCCTATACTTGGTTAAATATTTAAATTTTCACGGGGTTTTGACTGTTTTTTATGATTTCTTCGAATTTTCTCCACCAAATAAGCTCAAATATAGATAAGAAGTCTTTACTAGTAATTAAAATCTATAAAAAAATGTTGGGCACAGGAAAATGGCTAAGTATTTAAAGAGTGCAAGAGGTTAGCGCGCGCAAGGGTAAGTTGCAAAATAAATGTGCAGAAGTGCTATAGAAGAAATGCGTGCAAGGGGAAACATGATGAGCGCGTTGGAGGAACAAGGTTTGCACACGAAGTTGGAAATGAATGTGCGCAAGGATCATGACGGACAGCCAGAGCAATTAGTGAGTTTCTGGTATGTGAAGCTAAATATAGACTTGGAGTATGCAAAAAGCAAGGAGATTTGGGCAGTCATGAAGAGTTTTTTTTTTTAGGAAATAACTTGTAGTTCAAACAGGCACTTGGAGCTAATAATAGGATCAGAAATATGATTTAACTATACATGATCTATTAATAGGAGGAGCTTGCATGCTTCGATAGATATCTTGTAGCGGTGCATGGATATTTTGAGCATGCATCCTATTTTGAGAGTGTATGGGTGGTGAAGGGAAATTTCCGCACCCTTATATATTTGTATTGATTTGCATGGTTTATATGATCATGTGTGTTAGATTTATGTTATTGGTTTATGCATGCGCCTAACTTATGACAATCATATAAATGTATTCAACTATTATGGATTAATAAAATGGATCATATGGTTGGATGTTGATTGTTGATGTCTCTATTAATGGTAACTATGTGGTAAATCTCATCTTAGTGGTTATGTGAACTATATGTTTATTTATTTATCTGTGTGTTTCTAAATTGGGCTCATTGATCTAGTTGTTATGATGGAATATATGTTCATACCTGCTAACTCCTTGAAAAAGATGACATAAAAGAGGGACCATGTCTGAGTGATGTGCCAACGCTTATAGGGTTTGATCAAGAAATTAAAGACTACATTTTGGTTCCATTGTCGGGACCTCTTTTCAAGTTGCTGC
Source organism: Taxus chinensis (assembly GCA_019776745.2). Classification (NCBI taxonomy): domain Eukaryota; kingdom Viridiplantae; phylum Streptophyta; class Pinopsida; order Cupressales; family Taxaceae; genus Taxus; species Taxus chinensis. Next base: position 680,010,606 of record CM034149.1, read on the forward strand.
GAAGATGATGCACACTGATGGCTTATTGGCCGACTCTTGTGATCATTGAAGATTGGGTTATTGATGGTCGGGATCAGTTTACTCGAAGATATGGTTCTGGACCTAATTTCAATGTGCACAAGTGGGTTGAGGAACACCTTTATCATGAGCTTTATGAGTTATACGAGTGGTTTTTTTGCGTACGCATCGACGAGGAGATGGTATTATGTGCTAAGGGTTTGGGATGCAGGATAATATCATACCTTGTTTGATGCTAATGAACCTTGGACATGTGTTGTAGACCATTGGTGGGTTGGTGTTGTGAAAAATTACACTCTGGAATAATTTGTTTCCACGTATTCTTGCCTAGAAGTTGCAGAGTTTAGTTTTTGCACGAACACAGAGGATCTTACCTTCGCGTCATTCCTTTAGCAATTAAGATCTTGATGGTGGTGTTGAATTTAGAGCACCTCCCTATGGCTAGCTAAAATCACCACTGTGTGTGGGGGCAGGAGTGGGTGTGGTGAAATATGGCAGACCTGACAGTAGAAAGGGGGAGAGAGGAAAGGCCACTTAAGTATAATGAAGCAAGAGAGAGGGAATTAGCGAAGTAATGTGATATTGAGGAGAGAATGGTGTTGCTGAGAGAGATGGATTGCAAAGAATTTATAGCTCACGTGGAATACATGGAGCCAAATCATCTGGTTCTCCCCCATTTGGGTAAGCATGGTAGAGAACCCCTCTTAGTTTCTAATGAGAGCACGTCGGAAGAAATTATAAGGACCACGGGTGCACATCTTATCCCAGCTGGCGACCTTGCCCTTTTGCTTGGTGTTACAATTACGGAAACAATTATTGATAAGATAGCTAGTGTTGGTGATAAAATAGCAAGAGGTAGATTTCAATTTTCATTGACTACATGAGTTAATCAAATAGAAAATTCATATATGGCGGAAAAAATGTCATCTTTGTTATTTGGGGGACTGTTTGGAGGTATATTTTCTGGCGTGTCTTCTGGATAGAGTTTGGGCACGTAGAATATTGGCGCCACATCTGGAAGTAATACTAAAAATTATGGGAGTTCAATTCAGTGAAAATATTGGATCTCAAGGGAGTACATCTTCTAGTCTGGTGCATGTTGCATGAGGAGGATCAGGTGGAAGCAGATCTGGTGGTTCTGGAGGTGAAGGAAATAATGAAGGTAATATAGGTTTTGGCTCTAGTGGGCAAGGTCCGCACAAAAAAAAAGGTGATTTATGAAATGTCACTTCACCTCCCAGAATACATAGGCATTGAGGAAGCACCAGAGCACGTTCACATGTGTGAAATTATATGGCACACAAAAGGGATCACAGATCCTGAGCATAAGGAAAACTAGTTGCTACTACTTGGCAAGGGTGTGCACATAGTAGGTATACGAAGTATGATCTGAACCAGACTGCCATGGATTATAATGCACTGTGTGATTCCTTTTTGGCAGAGTACCATATACCCAAGTTTGAGCATAAAATCATCAGCGTGCTGAAAGAGATTAAGTAGGGAATGATTGAGAGTGTAAGGGAGTATGATGCACATTTTAAAACTTTGTTATTAAATTTATCCTATGATATCTACCCTAGCCATCATGCACAGTGGTTTATTAGTGGTCTGATCACATCTTTCATAAGGGCACTTTCTCATAAGAATTTTATAGATCCGCGTGAGGATTTGGAGGTAGCTTTGCACACTAAGGTAGTGGGAAGCGTAGATACTGGAGTTATCCCATTTCTAGAAGCATAGATTGCATCGATGGAAAAGAAATTGGAAAACATATCAGCCAATTCAGCTCATGAGACACGTAGGGGATTTGGTGTATAGATTGTGAGGTGGATGGAATATTAAGGATAGTTTTCCTTGTAATTTAGTTTGTGCCATGTTGATAGATTGTAAGATATGTCACTTAGATCATGATGTGAGTAGATGTCCCCTCTTGGAACGTGCAGTCCATAAGACTATATCCATGTACATTGAGGCTTCACGTGTGCATGAGGCCCCAAGGAGAAAACCTATTATAACAAAGCAAGAAGTGATTAATGCTAAGAACCTAGACTCAGAACATCATAAATAAGTTTATCTAGAAACCATGGATGTCATCAGGAATTTACAATGAGAGATTCAATGCTTGAAGGAACATGTGTGTGCGATGGATAGAACAAAGAAAATTGACCTCTCACAAAAGGACATGGATGATTTAAAAGAAGTATGTTGAATGTTGCAATAGGAGAACATAATCCCCTTGTTAGGTGAATGGTTGAGAGAAAAGGTTCTACATGCAGGGCACGAGTGTTAGAGGTAGACCCTTCATGTAAATTTTCCTCCCCATAATCATGAGTATGATAAATAAATTACATTAAATGCGGTCATAGATGGATAGATCTTGAGTAATATTTTGATAGATACATGTGCAGAAGTTACTGTGTTCACGTTGGATGCTTGGAATCAGATGGGACAACCACCTTTGTAGCCTTCTACAAATGTGTTGTACATGGCAAAAAAAACTAGGGCCAATCATATTGGTGTGTTTAAGGATGCTATTATTATGATTCAAGGGGCCAAGTTTACTGGAGACATTGAGGTACTGGAGCTTGCAGAGGCAGATGGTTTTCTAGAATTTCTTGGGTGCCCTTGGTGTTATGCAAATAATACATATTTGTGATTCAAAAAAGGGTACATTACATTTGAAAATAAAAAAGAACACGTCATTATACCGTTGATAGATGCAAAGGATGCTCCCTATGTTGAGCCCTTGAGTGAAGAGGATCTAAATAGAATTTACACGCGCACAGTCAGAGATCCTGAAGTAAATGAGACATCTAAGGATGGAGTGATGCAATGGGATGATGCACATTTAGTAAGTGATACCACCAGTATTACTTGTGACAATTGGGCACATGAAACACATGAATTAGTAGAGTGTGAAAGTAAGAATATTGTTACTTGCGTAGTTAGGTAATGCGTTGTTCAACGTTTGGGTCATAACTTGGTGCCACGGTATACTGATGAGGGGAACCTTGATGTATTCTTATGAGCCATGGAAGCCCAATGGATGCATGAAGGAGATAGGAGGAATATGATTGTATAGAATCTGCATGGGATTGTAGTGCAATGGTGGATCACACACAGAGATAACCTTTTGGAGTGGTGGGAAGTGAGAATCGTTTTCTCTACGAGGTTTCTTAGGAGCAATGTACCCTCACAAATATGTAAATTTCATGGGAAGGATTCTAATTTTCTCCACATTCAAAAATGTGAGAGACTCTGGATTGAGGGGAAAGAAGCCTTTGCACCATCAATCTAGGTACACAAGTTCTATGTTACCTTAGGCAGCTGTGCGCGTGCATGGTATGTGCATGCAGAGTTAACAAGAGTAAAATCAAATTGGTAGGAGATGACCTCAATTATGATTCATACATTTGTTTATTTTTCAACTAAGCCTCAAGTTAATGAATCATTGCAGATTATAAAGTGACTTACCATGGGAGATAACGCAAAACCTGAATAACTCTTGTTGGATATTTTTGAGGAATTAAATATAGAGGCATGCCTCAAAGTTGATGAAAGTGAAGAAGAAGAGATGGTCCATGCCTGGGAAGAAAAAGGGAAGGGAAAACTACAATGCATAATAGATAGTGAAGATGATGAGGATAATAATCTAGATGTTAGTCAAACCGAGGGTATGCGTGAGGTGATGGATACAACTAATACAAAGGTGTGAACGTATCACAAACCTATGAAAATGAAGAAAGTAAAAATTGGGACAGATGCAGAGCCTAAGGAGGATATTATTTGTGACTATTGGTCGAAGTAGGAGGTTACTAAGATTATTGAGCTCCTGCGTGATTTTCAGAATCTGTTTCCAAGAGGATATCATGAATTGAAAGGAGTACACCCTTCTTTAGGGGAGATGTGAATCAAAATTAAAGAAGGCACACACCCGATTAGGAAGAGGCCTTACAGGATGAATCCTAATTTGCACGTTAAATTTAAAGAAGAAATTGATAAGATGCTAAAATCTGGAATCATTGAGCCTATTGAGGAATCAGAATGGGTTATCCCTATGGTGATTAACATAAAAAATGATGGGTGGATAAGGATATGTGTAGGTTATATGGATTTAAATGCTTCATGTGTGATTGGTCCTTTTCCCACCCTGTTCACAGAAGAGATACTTGAAGGTGTTGTTGGGTGCAAGATCTACTCCTTTACAGACAAGTTTTCTAGTTACCATCAGGTGCATATTACTAAGGAAGATCAGGAAAATACCACTTTCACTACAGATTGGGGAAGTTTTTCATACACCGTGATGCCTTTTAGATTGAAAAACACGTCTACAGTGTTTTTGCGCATCGTGGTACAAGATTTTCAGGACTTCATTCACAAGTTTTTATAGGTTTATTTAGATGATTGGACTGTGTATGGGCTAGTAAAAGATCATTATGATAGTTTACAACTTATGTTTGAAAGGTGTAGATAATTGAGTATCTCATTGAACATTAAGAAGTGCATCTTTGCAACACCTTTTGGCACTTTATTGGGACATATTATTTGTAAAGAAGGATTTTTGGTAGATCGTGCTAAGGTCGCAGTTATTTTGGGCATAGAGGAGCCTACCAATCAAAACGAGGTACATGGGTTCTTAGGACATACAGGTTATTACCAGAAGTTCATTAAGGGGTATGCTAAGATTGTCACACCCTTGGAGGAACTATTGAAAAGTAAAGGAAAGTTTCTTTGGGATGAGGCACAATAGATAACATTTGAAACATTAAAGGAAAAACCCACTTCTACGCCCATTCTGCACTTTCCTTCTTGGGATAAACCATTTCATGTTCATGTGGATGCTTCTGGCATGGTAATTGTCATGGTGTTAGCCTATCCTAGTGAAGGAATAGTGGACCACCCCATTTGTTTTGCAAGTAGGAAGTTGACCCCAGCTAAACAAAATTATACAACTACTGAGCGTGAAGCGTTATCGATGATTTACGCACTACACAAGTTCAGACAATACTTGTTGGATACACCATTCATATTCTTTACGTATCATATGGCGCTTAAGTACTTGGTCAACAAGCCCATTTTACAGTGGCACATATGCACGTGGATCCTACTATTTCAATAATTTTAGTTTACAGTTGTGGTAAAACTAGGAAAAAACAACTCATAACCTAGCCACTTGTAAAGAATCAATTTTGGTGAGGACACGCAGAGCATTGAGGATACAATATCAGATGCACAACTATTTAGATTGAACCATGTGCCCATTAAACTTGAGGAAATTACAATATTCTTGCGCACTGGCCAGGCACCTAAGGGGATGAAGAATTTGGAAAAGAAGCAGCTTGTAATATGTGCAGTGCCTTATCAGTTGATAGGAGGATACTTGTATAAACTTGGTCATGATGAGGTTTTGCACCGGTGGGTTCTAGAACATGAGCGTGAGGGGATAATGATAGAAGCTCTTGGTGGGATTATAGGTTGACATCATGCTAGAGATGCCATCACACGCAAGATCTTGATGGCTAGATTATGGTGGGAGACTCTCTATAAAGATACTAAAGAATATGTTAAGGTACGTGACCATTGTCAGCACCTTGAAAAGCCTAGAACAAGAGATGAGATACCTTTAAGGCCTATTGTAAGTGTTGAACTGTTTGAAAAATGGGAAATTGACTTTGTAGGCCCTATTTCCCCACATGTGCGTAAAAATGGAATGCGCTACATTATAACTTGTACAAATTAATTAACAAGGTGGGTGGAATCAGTTCTTACAAAGGATTACATGATAACTACATTAGTGAGATTCTTATGGGAGAACATTATCAGTTGCTATGGATGTCCGTTGAGTCTTACAAGTGATATGGGCACACACTTTTTGAATGAGACAATCAGGATTTTATTGGAAGAATTCACAGTTGTGCACCATAAGACAAAACACTATCACCCATAGGACAATGGGAATGTTGAAGAATTTAACAAGATATTGGGCCATACATTAACAAATATTTGTGATGTTGGACTGAAGGACTGGGATGATAAAGTCTCTGTTGTACTTTGGGCATATAAAACTACCTATAAGCAGTTAAATAAGGCCGCACACTTTTAGTTGGTGTTTGACGCTGAGGTTGTGTTTCCTGTTGAGTTTATGAATCCATATCTATGTATTGTGAGCATAGGAGGCCTAGATGATGAACAAGCAGTAGAAGAGCACATATCTAAGTTGATGCAGTTGGATGAGTGGCACGCCATTTCTCGATGGAGTCAGAAAATGGAGAAAACAAGACAGAAGGCATGACATGATAGACATATCAAGAGCAAGGAATTTAATGTGGGAAATATGGTTTTTTTTATGATTCAAAGTTTGTGCACCACCCTAGGAAGTTGGAATTCCATTGGCTAGGACTATTTGTAGTAACAAAAATATTAGAATCAGGCACTTTCCAATTACAGGCACTGAATGACACTTTATTTCCCGGTTACTTCAATGGAAGTAGGGTGAAGCACTACTATAAATAATTATTCTTGGTGTTTGTAATAAGGAATTATTTCCATTTAGATTAGGTTTTCCTTTATAGGTGTTTCCTTTCATTATTGTTATCCTTTGTCAATGTGTTCATTGTTTTATTGTAATAAGCATGTTTGATTGCCTATAGCTGATTGCTATCTATGTGAGTTTATGCCCAGAGTACCGTGCATACAATTAGTGTGGGGTAGGAGGAAAGGACAAGAGTTATGATTTATGAAGATGGTACTAAAGGAGTGCATGTATCGTTGGTGATATTGGTTGCTGAAGAATGGTGGTAAGGTGTCATAAGAAAGATAGTGATAATGAGGACAAGGCTAGAGGAAAATCCACGTACAGGAAGTGCGCAATGTAACAAAAGGTAGCAAATGACATGGATAACTACATAGTATAAGGCAGAGAGGCTGATGTACTTTGGCGTATGGAGCCCGTGAAAGGAGGTCTGTGGTCAGAGTAGTTTTTACACTAAAAGCTTACAGCTGGAGTGCACGATGAACATGCACATTAAGTGCAATAAAGGCAAGAAAAGTGGAAAAGAATAATTAAATGCAGTTGTATGTTGGTGGTTGGAAAGTAATTAATGCAGGAAAAAGTTGAACACCTATAAATAGAATGTCAGGGTAAAATCATTTTTACCTTACCTTGTGCAAATTTGTGAGTGCTTTGTGTGAATTAGGGAAAAGTTAAAAGATTTGGAGAGAAATCAATTTGCCGAGTTGAAGAATTATGAACTAGAGTGTGAAGGAGAACACAAACGTGGGTAGATTGAGTTGCACTCAAGGTAACCTTGCAGATTGAGGTGATGTTGTGAGAGTTTGGAAGAAAATAAGATTTCTCTAGTTAGGGTTTCAAGAGTTAAGGCATGACATATATATTTTAAAAAGAAAAAGTATATCAGTATTACACCGAAGGGTTGTGGCAAGAGATTTGGAGAACTAAGGAAAGCAATGCATAAGGTAAAGTTTTGATTTTGCACGACCAGAATGGCACCAAGGAAAGCAGTAACCATGTCACTAAAGAAGAGAGGCAAGGGAAAATAAAATCTGGCTCCTATAATAGATGTTCAAGAAGAATGGTAATCGGAAATGTAGTACCCATATGGAGTGTTGATGAGAAAAGAGTGGGTATCACATGTTAATACCATGGCGGTAAGTGATTATAACCATATAATAGATTTGACCGTGTGTGATATGGTGATAGAACTAGTTTGGCCGATGGAGGAAAGAACCCTTGATGATAAGCTAGTGTATGATGATGAGGTGAAGAGGGTGTTGAAGAAGGCTGGAATATTGCAGCTATATCAACTTCCATTCTTCGAGAATCCTGAGAGGTTACATCAATGGTTAAGTTAACACATGCATGAGGACTATTTATATTTTATAGGTAGATGGATGCACATTACTGCGTAATTGATTGAGAAGTATAGTGCACTTATTAATATTGGGAATTATTTTGATAATGACTTAGGTAATGATGCCGAGGTAAAGAAAGCTGCAGTGGCATTTGAGTACAAGAAGGGGGGCGTGCGTTTGATATTATTAAGCTCAATGATCCTATCATGAGGATTGTCATGTGCTTACTCACCAAGTTGAGTGGACAAGAAATATGGACACAGGTGAATAAAATATGGTTTTATGTATGCAAGAGAATCTCATAAGGAACCATATATAATATTGCTTCTTTTATAGCAAAAGACATCATTGATGTTATGCGTGACGATGATAAAATTATGTTTAGAAACATCTTACTGGTGATAGTGTCTTATGAAATTCGGGTGCCCGATGGGCCTAAAGACAAGATATGAGAGTATCCTGTAGAAGACCCCTCCCCTGCAAACCGTTTTTCTAAGTATACACGTGATACGACGACACCAACATACAAGGCGTGCGTGGACAAATGATATAAGCGGATGCGTGATGCATTCAGTGCTGAGTGGAGGATTCCAAAACGATTTCCCATTCTTATAGGGGAAGTTACTGATTTCACCGTCTATTAATAGTTTTGTATTGGGAGGTTTATGTTAACTGACGGTACCAAGATCCCATGGTGCAAGCTTCCTTTTGCTTTTACAACGTATTACTTTCAGAGTGCTAAGAACAAATTTAAGGAGGTGTAAAAAATGAGGTTTGATCTGAGCGAAGTGGATAAGGAGCAACATGAGATACTTCAGACATTTTTCTACCCCAATAAGTGCACTTATGAAGAGTAGTATGTTTCAGAAAGCATACATTTGTTGAAACCAATGATATTACCAATAGCTTCGGTGGATGCAATAAGGATATATATTTATCTAAGGCCTTGGTTTTTTGATGGAGCATTTGTGGAGGATGATGTAAGTATACCTGAGGAGCCGTGTGCACGGAATAAGGTCAAACATAAGAAACAAGGGCTTGAAGAGACACCTTCTATGAGGAGCGAAGGGGAAGGTAAGGATAGAACTCTTGTTCTAAGTGCACCCATAGGGTAAACATCAGAATGAAAGGAGGCAAGTACAAACAACTATGTCAGAAGGGAACCTATGAGAAGAAGGTCTTCGGTGCAGAAGAAACAGAAAATATTCCATAGCTCATACTTTGAGAAGATGGAGAGCTTGAACAATGAAGAGGCTGAGAGCGAGGAAGAATGGGAGCTGAAGGTGAGTCCACATGTATATTTTGTGGGTGATACAGATGAAGAGGACCAGAGCACGCAATTTGAGGAAACACATGATATTAAGATGGGTAGAGAAGAATAAGTTGGAACATATGATGCCTAAAATTTAGGTGGCAGGTTGGAGCCGACAATAGTGTAGGTGACTAGGTGAATTCTCTGACCCTGAGCTAGATATGAGAGTGGAAAAATAGGTCATAAAAAATATAGAACACTTGGTGGAGCATGAGGTGGTGCACAATGTAGAAGAAGGAAAGAGTGAAAGATAGAAAAGGATCATGGGTGGAGAGTAAAACCTTGTTGTAGGTTTCCCCAAGGGTTTTCGCAGAAAGGGTAGAAGGTGAGCGTACATCCCATAAGGACCTATCATGCAATATGTTGAAGATCCCAATAAGATTCTATGCATGAGGTATTAGAGCACGATACCTTTAGATAAATTATTTTTATAGTCATCATTCAATAAGGAGGATGTGCTACTGCGAACAAGGAAGATGTTGTCTTGGAGGCTTGAGTCACATATTGAGGAGCCAAAATTCTAAGTGAGAACCCAATCGTTACTAGATACCCGTGAGTAGAAAATCTCGAGAGAGATAAATCTGATAGTTGATTCCCAAAATTTGACATATGAGCAAGCATGTAATGTGCTTAATAAGCTATCAGTGGAGGTGGGTTTCAGAGTTTTTAAAAAGAACAACAATATATGATTTATGTAAAGGGAGATGGAGGAGAAGAATAAAGAGATAAGATAAATAGATAGAGAGATAAAGGAGAAGGAGAAGATTATTGTGTAGTTAAAACATGAGCTAAGGGAGGAAAAAGGGATGACACACATGGCTTATAAAAAGGAAGAGTTCATAACTGATGTAATCTTATTAGCATGCTTGGATTTGGACCCTCTTGATAAGACCAAGTATGAATCTGATTTCTAATGTCTAGAGGATTTAACACACATAATCACAACTCAACAACCAACCCTTAGTTTAGAATCTGTAGAAGAAGTTATTGTGCAATAGAAGCATTAGGAAAGAAAACAAATTAAAGCCACCATAACATAATACATTGAGTTACTTGAATCAGTGAAAGAAACAACTCACATGGTGGAAGTTTTCTGTGACAATTGTGACGATAGAGATCATGTAATGGGACTACTAGTTATAAAAGATGATGCAAATTTGAAAGAGTTCCAACCCAAGAACAAAGAGAATCAGGTATAATGAGAAAGTATTTTGGTGGAGATTGAGTAGAAGTATGATACCATTGATTCATTGAGGGCCTCAATTAAAAATAAGTTGAAGGAACTTTATCCATAGGTTACATGCAGGATGGACGTGCTAACTGATATAGGGAAACAATTGGAGACTCTGGTGGACACCTTGAAAGCTAAGGGTGAGGATATGACTTTTGAAGACGCCACTTCTATAAGAGGGGATGATTTTAATTAAGCACACATTAAATTAGAGGGGTGAAAGATATTGGAAGCATTGGTGAATAAGGAATTTCCCCTCCTTTTTGTATAGTAGCACATGGATTCTTTCATTCTTTGGCGTAAACTAAACAAATATTCTTTCATTCTTTGATTCTTGAAGGATTATTTATTATTATTTGAGTGATCAAACACATTGTTGCTGAGGACGGACAACATACATAATGTGGGGTAATGTTGGGCACATGAAAATGGCGAAGTATCTAAAGAGTGCAAAAGTTAGTGTGTACGGGTAAGCTGCAAAAGAAACACATGGAAGTGTTATATAAGAAACACACATAAGGGGAAACATGATGAGCGTGCTGGAGGAAAATGGTTTGTGCATGGAAGTTGGAAAGGGATGTATACAAGGATCATGACAGAAAAATAGATAACTTAGTGAGTTTTTGGTATGTGAAGATAAATATAGACTTGGATTACATGACACAAAAGGATATTTGGGCAGTCATGAAGAGTCTATTTTTGAGGAAAGAACTTGCAGTTCAAATAGGCACTTGGATATAATAATAGAATTAGAACTAGGAGTTAACTATAGATGATCTATTAATAGGCAGGAGCTTGCATGCTTTGATAGATATCTTGTAACGGCGCATGGCTATTTTGAGCATACAACCTATTTTGAGAGTGCATGGGTGGTGAAGTGAAAGTTGCCCACCCCTATATATATATATATATATATATATATATATATATATATATATATATATGTATTGTTTTTCACGGATTAGATGATCATGTGTGTTAGAGTTATGTTGTTTGTTTATGAGTGCGTCTAAATTATGAGAGTCATATATATGTATTTAGTTATTGTGGATTAATATAATGGATCATTGTGGTTGGATATTGATTGTTGATGTCTCTACTACTGGTATTTTTGTGGTGAATATGATCTTAATGGTTATGTGAACTATATATTTATTTATTTATGTGTGTTTCCAAACTGAGCTCATGGATCTAGCTATTATGGTGGAATATATGTTCATACATGCTAGATCCTTGAAAAAGCTGACATAAAAGAGGGACCTGGTACTTTCGCGCACTTTGGGTGAGTGCTTAGATATGTTTGAGTGATGTGCCGGTGCATATAGGGTTTGCGCAAGAAATAAAATACTACTGAAATTAAGATAAAAATGGGAACATGTCCCATCAAACATGTTAAAATGTAAGCAGTGAAAATATTAACTAAAATGAAAGATATGAAAATTAAATAAGAAAACCTTCCATTCAATTCTTCCTTGCAAACCTTAGATAATATTTCTTGAAGTACATGGAGTTGTTGAATCTTGTATATTATTATAACATTTTGGATGCACTTGATTAGTTATTTGATAGAATGCCAATGCTCCAAGCTCATAAACAAGAGGATGTGGATGACAATTTTGGCAAAAATTACTTGCAAATTAAACAAATCTTCTAGTGATGATTTACAAATAATTTTCCTGCATTTAATAGCTAAGGGCAAGGCCATGAAAAGTGGATCAAATTTTGAGTGAGCTTTAGGTTCATAATTTTGATTTCCTGAAATAACCATTGGACTTTGTATGTGCAGTTTTAGAATTAAATGGGCAATGGACATTTGTACTTTAATAAAGTAAAGTGGTTATATGTGCAACTTTGTTTCCCCCCACCTTTCCAGGGATTCTAGAAGTGGAGCTAAGTGGAGTTGACTAGGATGGTGAAGTGGAGTGTGAGTAAATAAATATGATTATTTAAATAACTAATTTAATTCATTATAAGGTGTGAGAGGATAATTAAGCATTTAATTAAATAAATGTTTAGTTATATTGTGTGAGGAATTAATCTAACTGATTCCATAAGTATAATAGAATTATTTTAATTAATTCTAAAAGGGTGCAATAGAATTAATTTAATTAATTCTAAAGGAGTATGATACAAACTAAGATAGAATTAATTTAATTAGTTCTAAATGGGACATATTACTTAGTTAACTCTGAAGGAATGCAAAATAGGATATGATAGAAGTAGGCATGTATTTTTGGGGTGTCTACATGGGTATGCCCCAAGTGGGTCATGAGGTTGTGAAAATTTAAAACTATAGGTTACTATGCCACTTGGGTGGAGGTGGCAGGGCTCTATGTGCCTAAGCTTACAGGGTGAGATGACCTCATAGATTAGAGAAATAAGGTGACAGGGATCTTGGTGAGTGACCAGGCCTAGAGAAATAAGGAGACGAGACTTTAGATGAATAACTTGGCTTGGATAAACAAGGTGAAAGGGCTCTATGGTGAGTGACCCAGTCTGGTTTTCATACTATGATTTGTATATTCATGTGACGGGAATCTATGGTGAGTGACCCCACCTGGTTTGGGCACTATGATTATTTTCTCTATTGGGAGGTATATGGAGTTGTTTTGGGAGGCATATGAAGTTAGTATGTATGATTCATGAGTTAATCTTGTGATTCATGTTATGTATTTTGATGTTGAGGCTTGATGTTCCTCTTTGTTAACTTATTGGTGTCACCAAGTAACTAAAACAACATTCTAGCAACTATCACAAAGCTCAAAACAACCAAAATAACCTAGCTCTGTATGTGGAAGAACATATCAGGTTCATAAAGCACTCAACATAGTTTGGAATACAATTATATTTTGGAAGGTTCTAAAATGTAGTCTCATACCATGCCAAAATCATCTTCATAATGACTCCTTATCAAGAGAACATCATACTTATTCCTTCACTAAAATCTTCCTTCTTCACTCTTCTTTGGATCATTATCCCAAGCATGCATATTTAATCCTTTTTATCCCTTCACCAAATATTCTAACTACACATCCCTATCACACACTACCAACAAGTGTTAAACAACCATCAAAATGATTTTAAAGATTATTAGACCATCTTTTCCTTTACTTGCTCTTGGACTACTTTATAGGCCTTTTCAAGACCAAATTTATTTCTCCATGGGTGCACATGAGATTCCAACGTTACTCATGAATGACTAATACCTCCCATAGTTACATTTTACCATCCTTGACATCCTCTCAAAAATTCAGGCCTCAATGCTTAACACAATTCTTTCTATCTTTCTTTTGTGCCTTTGTCTCCAAACCCTTCTTTAGGTCTTCTTAGGCACACATTCAAGTTTATCTATGATTTATGAAAAGTTCCAATGCAAAAAAATTATATTTTTGGATACCCATCAAGAATTTTTAGGTGTCTACAATATTTCAGGTGATAAATCCAAGTAAAAGAGGTACTTCCTTTGCAAAATTAAGTCTGGACCGTATCTTCTTTTCTTTGTCTTAGACTGTTACAAAAATAAAAAAATTGAACCCTTAGTTTCCGTAATTTCTTTCATAATCTCTTGGTAGGTATCCTTAGTAGGATATATAGAAATTTTCAAGTTGAAAGGAGTTGATTAAAATCTTAAAAAAATAAGCCATAGCTAAGCCTCTGGGAAAACCTCACAATGAGCCCGATAGGAATCAATCATCTGTATATTTCTTTGTATTTGATTTCAAGGCACCAAATTGTAACTAAGGAATTTTAATAGACCCACATTAATAAAAAAATATTACAAGTGGCTTATAAGGTGACGTGAAAAATTTTCTATGCTCCTTCTTTCCTCTGCCCTATCACGTACATTCACAGTCCACAGACTTCCTAACTCCTTTGTTTAGCAATAAAAACACAAACATATTAAAGATTAATTCTTATAATAAATCCATTGGCATTTATTCACCTTAAATTTAGATCAAGGAGTCACAATTATGAATGTAAACTCCTTTCTTCAAGATCTATAACCTTCTACGAGCATGCACAACTATCACCAAGACAAGAAAATAGTTTTCTTAACTGTTGCTTCGACAAAGTGATTTAATATGAAAAATACCTGTCATAGTTCTTGTTCCTTAGACTTGAAAAATTCCTTGAATTTTCTTCACCATACACAACAAGTACTTACCATATATTCTATGCAAGGATGATCATAGGTAACCTATCTCACAATTTTGTTTAGTTATGATCTCTTCACAAGAGTCTTATCTTAGGACTTGATATTACACCTTCTATATCAAGAACCCACAACTCATAAGAAACCCAAAATAAATTAATAATTCTTCATTACAATTTACCATGTCATTGAATTTCATAGTTTATTCAAAATTTCATATTTTGGTCTAAAAAACTCTAGCCTTCATATACAATTATCTTTCACACAACCCTGAATACTAATGCTCTTCACAATTTAGTCTTACTTTTCCATCTAACATGCATAAGAATCTAATCATCATTCTTAAGGATAAAGTAATTCTCAGTCACAAAGTTCAAAATACATACACAAGACAATATTATTCATCTTATTTAAAGCTTACCCCTGATTTCTCCTTTATTATTACATTCACAGAGATATTTTCATATATTTACATTCCTCAAACTTGAGTCTTGCTCTCATTTTTATCTTCTTTTCTTTCTTTTCCTTTTGATTATCTGGGGATGATTCTTTCTTTCAAATTTTCCTTTCTTTGTACTTTTTCCTTATTTTATTTGTTTCTTGTCTGAACTTTCTCCCTTTTTCCAAATTTACTCACCTGTAACTGACTTCTTATCCCATATTTTGTTTTCTTGATATTCAAGTTACTTGGATTCATTTTGGTCTCATTGTTGTCTTCTCTACTTTCAGGATTTTTAATAATTTTCCTCTCTTCAAGGTTTTATTTTCAACAAATATAAGTTTTAGCCTACCCTTAAATTATTCTTACCACTGTCTTCTATGGGATTATTGACTCTTTCTTTCTCTATTCATTGTTACTTATCTAGTTAAAAATTAGTTTGACTCCTTTTTTGCTAATTTCTCATACTAATCAAATATTTTTGAAGCTTTGAAACACGAATTATTCAATTGACTGTCTTAGATTGTATTCAACACTATAAAAATCCATTTTCCATGATATTCTCAAGATGTTACAAGCCCATTTTCAGTCACTTGCTTACCATAAACAAATATTACTCATACCTTGTCTTATTCTTGTCATAGTTAGAATCATGTCAACTTTATTTTTGTATAATTAATCTCAGGAATGTGATGATGGTTTTAGGTACTCAATATGCATGTTCAAAAAATTATAAAAAAATTCTCCAAGAACAAATACTACTTCCCTTGTGAAATCACTTGCTTATTAGGCCCCTTAAGACCCTATTTTCAAACTGTCACCATTTTCCATGTTCTAAAATATCATATCACCTCAAAATTTTAAAATATGATATATCTCCTTTCTCATAGCACATGCTTCAAATTTCAATAATTTTCATCCTTACAAAACAAAATTTATGCTAAATTTACTTTAAAACCCCAATTTAGGGCTTTTAGGATCCTGAAAAGTGAATTTTCACAATAAATTTCTCATTCTGATGTTTCAGGAGTTAAAATTTGTTCCACCACCTCTATTTTTAAATTCTCCATCCTTTTAATTTGATCATCATCTCATGATTCTCTATTGTAGACATTCTACTTCACGATTCTTCTTTGTTTTTCTTAAGAAACCTTACTCTATTTCACCAATTTCAAGGAGTTTGACTTCACTAATAGCTTATATTCCTGTTGAATCCTCTTTTATACCCATACTCATTAAATTTACTCTTATTTTCCACCTTGAGTTCACCATTTATAATTTTATGACCTTATTTTCACCTTGAGTTCATAATTTTCTTCACAAGTTGACTTGAAATCTGACCTCTCCTACCTAATTCAAATTTTGCTCAGCATTCACTATTTATAACTAGTTCTAAGGTTTTAATTAACCTACCATAGAGGTGTAACATATTATCTTGAGCCACACCTATAACTCCTTTTCTTCTCATTCAATAGAAATTTGAAATTCATGTCAAACAATGCAAAAATTGACCTTGTACCATACTTAGGTAATACACCTTGATATGCAGTTTTCTTTTTAGGCTTCATTCTCTTATAAATCTCAATCATGACCTCTAAAATTATCTCTAATTTGGATAAGTTCAATTGATCTTGTAGGTATTTATCTTTATCCTCTTTTGCTATCTCCCTTTGAGTGATTTGTTTTGATGTTTTGATTGTTATTCCAACTACTTTTCCCTTTTGATCCATAGTACCTTCTTTCTTATTCCTAGACTAATATTTTTTTTTCCTTTTTAAG
This sequence comes from Taxus chinensis, assembly GCA_019776745.2. NCBI lineage: Eukaryota > Viridiplantae > Streptophyta > Pinopsida > Cupressales > Taxaceae > Taxus > Taxus chinensis. The sequence continues at coordinate 680,027,410 of CM034149.1, forward strand.
CCTTTTATCCTTTGAAACTTCCTCTATTACTGTCTTTGATTCTTTTCTAAACCATTATTACTTTACAATTTCCTGAGTTTTTCAACTTTGTACTTCTTTGTTTCAAAACCTCACTTGGAGTAGCAATTTGAAAACCTGCATGCACACACTGAAACAAGGGATTATTTTCAAAAAATAAAGGTATATAGACCTCTTGGTATGATCCTTGTTCTTCTTTATTTCACTTTTTCACCTTAAAGGCTTATTTTTTGATATCTTTCACTTTTATTTTCTTTACTTACCTCCTTCATCTCCTTATCCAACCCATAACAAATTTCATTCTTCTTAAGAGAGTATTCTCCCTCTCTCTCTCTCTCTCTCAAATCCTTATAACTTTCTTTAACTATATATCTTCCCTTTTGACCTCTTTCTTAGTCATGTAGCAATATTTTTTGTGTTATTTTACTAAGCTTGTCTATCACTTCAATTTGACAAGCAATAATATCTTCCTTGATGTTTTCAACCTCCTTCTTGCTTGATATTCCTTATAATTGTTCTTGTACTAGTCTTAATCCCATTTTCTTCTTCATCTCTCTCTTTCTTATCCATAACTTATCCTTCTTCATTCACTTTCACAAGTTCATTAGTACTCTTCTCTATTTCAACCTTCACTTCTCTTGAAGTTTTTCTTGCTCCCATCCATGACTCATCAAATGTATCTAGAAAATATTCATAAGGAGACACTTTTTCCACTCTTATAGTCCCCTTAATCTACTCCATTTAATTTTTAGATACCTCTTCATAAAGATCAACATGATACTTCCATCATTCATGTCTTCTTCACCTCTCAAAGTTGTAAGACTAAACCAAACCCCATTCTTGAAAACTATATATACATTAGCTTGACCATCATGTTTATATTGTCTATCAAACTTCCAAGGTCACCCTAACAAAAAATGGCAAACATCTATGGGCATAATGTCACGTAAAACTGTATCCCTATATTCTCAAATCTAAAAATCAACAAAACATTGTTCACTCACCTAGATTTGATGCTTCTGTTGCACCCATGCATTGTAATAAGGCTTTGGATGTTGAAATATTATCAATCCCAACTATCTGCACTATATACTATGACACCACATTGTCTGTATTGCCTCCATCTATGATAACATTGCAAACTTTTCCTCCTGACTTGCACCTTATCCTAAACAAGTTCCTTTTCTTACTGAGATCTATTTTCTGGGCTTCAGGTTTGATCAAAACTCTCCTCATTAAGAGAGATTCATTCTTCGTCACCTTATTTCTCCCATACCATTGATTTAGTTCTTCCATCTTCCTCTTTTCATTTTTCTTAAAATAATTTAATTCTCTACCATTAGCATAGTTATCAAAACTTACATATACATCATCAAATTGAGACATACCTATTTGTTTTTATTTTGAAGACCGAGTTCTTCCTTAAAAATAGCTTATATAGTCCTCCTTACTATAACTCCCTGAGAGTGACACTCTTTCCTCTATAAAATGATCCAATGCATCCATCCTTCCCTCCATTTGTGTCCTCATTTTCTTGAATTTCTCCATTAACTCTCTCATCAAATCCTCTTGATTGTTTTTCTTTCTTGGGTATCTTTGTGCCATCATTATCTTCTTTATTTGGTTTTCTATTATTCCTTTGAACATGATCTGATACCATAAATGGTGTCACCAAGTAACTACAACAACCTTCTAACAACTATCACAAAGCTCACAACAATCAAACTTACCTAGCTCGGTATGTGGAAGAACATACCACGTTAATAAAGCACTCAACATGGTTTGTAATATAATTATCTCTTGGAAGGTTCTAAAATGTGGTCTCATACCCTACCAAAATCATCTTCATAATAAATCCTTATCAAAATAACATCATACTTATTCTTTCACTCAAATATACCTTCTTCAATCTTATTTGGCTCATCACCCCAAGCATGCATATTTCCTCCTTTTTATCCCTTCACCAAATCTTCCAACTACTCATCCCTATCACACACTACCAAGAAGTGTTAAAAAACCATCAAATTTATTTCAAATATAATTAGACCATCTTTTCCTTTACTTGCTCTTGGACTGTTTTATAGGCCTTCTCAAGACCAAATTTATTTCTCCATGGTTGCACATGAGATCCCAACATTATTCATGAATGAATAATATCTCCCATAGTTTCATTTCACCATCCTTGACATGCTCTCAAACATTTAGACCTCAATGTTTAACATAATTCTTTCTATCTTTCTTTTGTGTCTTTGTCTCCAAACCCTTGTTTAGGTCTTCTTAAGCACACAATAAAGTTTATCTGTGATTTTTGGGAAGTTCCAATGCACAAAAATTAGAGTTTTGGATAATCATCAATGATTTCTAGGTGTCTAGAAGATTTCAGGTGATAATTCCAAGTAAAAGAGGTACTTTCTTTGCAAAATTCCCCTCTCAATTAGGTCTGGACCGTATCTTCTTTTCTCTGTCTTAGACTGTTAGAAAAATAAAAAAAATTGAACCCTTATTTTCCATAAATTATTTCATAATCTCTTCGTAGGAGTCCTTAGTAGGATATCTAGAAAATTTCAAGTTGAAAGGATTTGATTAAAAGCCTAAAAAACAAGCCCTAGCTGAGTCTCCGAGAAAACCTCATAGTGAGCTCGAGAGGAATCAATCATCTATATCTTTCTTTGTATTTGATTTCAAGGCACCAAATTGTAACCGAGGACTTGTAATAAACTCACCTTCATAAAAATCTTAAAATTTTCTTATAAGGTCATGTGCAAAATTTTCTATACTCATTTCCTCTTCCTTGTCACGTACATTCATAAACCACAGACTTCCTAACTCCTTTGTTTATCAATACAAACACAAAAATATCAAATACTAAATCTTCTATTCAATCCCTTAGAATTTATTCACCTTAAAGGTCAATAAAGGAGTCAAAATTATGAATCTAAACTCCTTTCTTGAGGATCTATAACCTTTTACGAGCATACACAGTTATCACCAAGACAAGAAAATAGTTTTCTTCACTTTTGCTTCAAGAAAAGGATTCAATATGAAAAACAATTGTCATAGTTCTTATTCCTTAGAATTTAAAAATGACTTGAATTTTCTTCACCATACATAACAAGTACTTACCATATATTCTATGCAAGGATGATCACAATTAACCTATTTCATAGTTTTGTTTAGTTATGGTCTCTTCACAAGAGTCATGTCTTAGGACTTGAGATTACACCTTCTATATCAAGAACCCACAACTAATAAGACACCCAAAATACATCAATAATTCTTCATTATAGTTTACAATGTCATTGAATTTCACAATTTATTCAAAATTTCACAGTTTGGTCTAACAAACTCTAACCTTCATATACAATGATCTTTCACACAACCCTGGATACTAATGATCTTCATAGTTTATTATTAATTTTCCATCTAACATGCATAATAATCCAATCATCATTCTTAAGGATAAAGTAATTCTCAATCACAGAGTGCAAAATGCATACACAAGATAGTGTTGTTCATCTTTCTTAAAGCTTAGCCCTGATTTCTCCTTTATTATTACATTCACAAAGATATTTTCATATTTTTACAAATGTATGTGCTCTTGAATGCCTTGAAACTTTTTTTCCATTTGAATGGAATCCCCCCTTCACTAATCTTATTTTTCCTCCATATACCTAAACTCCTAATTTTCCCTTAATACTCTAACTCAACATCTCACTTTAGTTGTGGAAACATTAACTAACTTAGTTGAGTGCACTCATGTTAGGTTAGTAAGCCTCTGACTAACATTAGTGACCTATTTAGGACCCCTTAGTACACCTACGACCATTTAGGCTACCTAGGACTCCATATACCCAAGGTTACAAAATTGAAATTTTGAATTAGAATTTTTGGAGGGAAAATGTTCTACAAGGCCTAATCAACTCAAACCACCTCCAAATGACCTGAAATTGATTCCTAGACTATTTAGACCCCCTAAAAACATTAATAGGCACTTGGAGGATTTATATGATCCTACATCACTTATGTTATTCAATCTTATCTTGTTATTCTGTGGCTATAGTTGTGGTTATGAGTCATGTAAAACCTGTTGAATATGTATTTAGTGATGCCTTATTGTATGTCAAGCATGTGATATGTATTTGATCTATGATTGGGGCATGTGTGTTGAGTTCTATGTTGTGTGGACCATTATTTTCATTTCTATGGTGGGGTTGGCAGTCTTGTTGTGATGCAATTATGAAATTGTTTTAAAAAGGTGTTTTCTGGATTGCTAGTGTGTGCTTTGGACCTTGTGTGACATTGTGATGTCAAGCGTTTTGAGAAACTTGCTAGAAACTTAAAATTGAAATTCTTAACAAGCTATAACAATGTGAACTTTGAGCAAGTGAATGGTGTAGTTGACAAAACTAATAAATTTTGAATACAATTATGAGAAAACATAAGTGAATGTGTTTCAAAATGACTATGAAATTTAGATTTGAATCCATGGTGGATTTAAAAGTGTTGAACAATGAAGTCTTATGAGATTTGAAAATAAAAAAAGGTATTAAGGAATTTATTGATTGAGTAATAAAATAACGATAAATCCTAATCTTCATAGAACATTAAGAAATTGAGGAAAAAATAAAAATGTTTTTAACTTTTTGCTACTTAAGTTTTAAACGACAGAGCCTTTTCACTAAATGGAGTTGTTGATTTTCCTAGTTTTCTTATCCCTCTTGCTACCTTGGAAATATACCGCATCAAGGATAATTCTCTTATAAGGGGAGGGCGATGTAATACCCCTCTCGTTTCCACATATCCAACTCTAGTTGTGAAAGATAGAATTGGCCATGATAGGGTTGAGTTCCCTTTTCTTCACGTCATAATTCGATTTAGTCAATTGAGAAAATGAAATAATAAAAAGAGGTAACGTTGTAGATTTTCCTACGCGGAAAAACCAGCTAAAAACCATGGAGTGTCTCCATGTCATCGAATGGTGAGGTGTCGTCATTTTCATTTTCTATTATTTTAATTTTAAATCATGTTTAAATTCTTGAGTTTGAAATATTATAGTGGCTTTAAAATTTGATCAAATCAAGGTTTTTTACAGAAAAATAATAAATAGATCCTTATAAATTTGAAATGAAAATAAGTACATGATAATAAGTAATTTTGGGGAGATTTCTAATTTCCTTTGATTATATACTTGTAGTTCCCTCCCTTACTGAGTTTTCTTTGTAGTGGGTTCCAACCCTCCATTACACTTTAAATGCGTTGGTACCAATTATTAACCATTGGTGACATTACTCTCGAGTGTTTTGCGGGAGAAGGGACCTCCTGTATCTGTGAGTTGGAAAACATAGCTGAATGGTGCAAGCTTGGCGATATATATTAGTTATGAACTTGACATGTTAATATTGGATGGTAATTGGTTTGTCGGTGTGTTCTCAAGTTGAATACAAGTACCGTGATCGTCATGCTACTAGTCTAGCTATAAATATAAAAAATAATTATTGATGCATATGGATGTATATATGTACATACAACTGGATTTATAAATAAAATAAACATTTATAAAAAATGGAATTTCTCATAAATAATTAAACTAATTGTTTCTTTCGAATCCAAAATGGAATTATTTTTAATATTAAAAAAGGGTAAATAGATTATGACAAAACTCCTTGGGGAAGAATAGTCTTGTTATGCCGAAGGCGTTACCCCTATGGGAAAAGGTTTTGCAGACATTCATGTGACTGTGTCAAATTTGACAACTTAAATGACAGTTTTGCTATTTTTAACAATTTTGCTTTTCTGATTTTGCATGTTGCTTTGGCTTTACTATTTTTAAATTTTATTTTGTAGCTTTTGCATGCATTAACCTTTAAATATTGGTCACTAACACTATAATTTCATTCTTCAAGCTCTCCTAGTTCCAGTCAATCCCCTGCGTTAAATTGAATTCTGCAGGTATGCATTTTAATTCTGTTTATACTTATATGTAGCAGTAGAACTATATTTCTTAGCCTCCTCTTATGACTAGTTCTATAGCTTTGGTTCTTGGTCAATGAGGTTTTGTTTTGTGTTTCACATGTTTAGCTTTTGAGCTGTTTTTACTATATCTCCTCACGCTTCAAACACAAATACCTTAAGCTATAAGATCTGATGATGGACCTTGAATGACCTTTTTTCTTCTGCAACTTTTTAATTCATTTTCTATATTGCACCATTCAAGTGTTATGGAAATTGTAACGAAGATTTGTTTTTTCTTGTAAATGGTTAAAGTTACAAGATGCTATTTTCTCAACTACCCTACACAAACTTAGCCCTTGATCAAGTGTCCTCCAATGTGTGTATTGTTGGATTGCCTCCTCTTTATTTCTTGCATTAATTCTTCTTACCAGTAGTTGTTTCTTACCCTTGTTAGGCTTTCCTTTTTCCTACACTTTTTTATTCTAAATTAATTTGTTAGCTAGGGTTAAGTTGGTGTTGATAAATTTAATTACAAAGAGGGTAGGAAGAATTGTTGGCATTACTTCTATATTGTAGTTCGTATATTCTGTACAATTATACAAAGATTAGAATACCCCATATTAGTAAAAAGCAATAAGAGTCAGTGAAACACAATAGTTAAAAACACCTACAAAATCCACGGAAAATCAAATTCTGAATTGACTATCAAAACATCCTCAAAAAGGAATTTATCATCAACATCGACAACTCTTTCCATCTGAAGTACATTAGAATTTTCCAGGTATACATTGGTGGGCGAAACAACTAGAATGATACATGTTGCGTGCTTGATATATGAGTGAGCCATCCAATGTTTAAGATGTTGATAGAACTTGCATTGGCTCAGTTATTTGAAACCGAAAGGAATTATGAGATGTCATTCTGGAACCTATATCACCATCCATCAGATAATCAAAAAAGAGCCACAACATCACATAGTGGATGAATTTGTAAATTGTGTTATAATATTGAAGATAGTAGTTGAGTCTAGACAGTATGGAAAGAGGGGGGATGTAAAGGAAATTGTGTCATCTGTGGAACAAATTACACAGGGATCTAATAAAGACTTCAGGATTTGTCACACAACTTTTTAGATTTACTTGTATACCTATTGAGAAAAGTTCTAGGCATTCCAGTGGTTGAGTGTAAAGGAAATTGTGTCATTTGTGGAACAGTTTACACAGAGATCTAATAAAGACTTCAGGATTTGTCACACAACTTTTTAGCTTTACATGTATACTTGTTGAGAAAAACTCAAGACATTCCATTGGTCACTCAATCAAATTATGATAATGAAGATATAAATGCAACATTTCATAAACTGCATACTTTGTATGCGGCGGTGAAATAAATCCATGAATTCTTAAATTTGGTATAGAAGAAAATAGTACATGAAGAAATAGAAAAACAAAAAAAAAGCAAACATACAGTTAGTTCAAATTGGAAATACAAAAGTAACAAGTTACAGGGTTGTTGCAAGTAAAGAAAGTAGAAAAAACAACTATTTCTAGACAAACTGGGTTGTTGAAACAAGATGCTAAATCACATAAGGCTTATGAGAAATTGGCAGATGATTTGCACATTGAAATATGGAAGTCAAAGAAATCAGTGGTTTTTTTACTTTTGTCATATAATGGATATGAATTTTAAACTAGAATTGTAGAAGTTAAAAAATCACCCTGCAACTAAATTACAATTTACTATGCCACATACAATTAATATTACACAAATGCCACATCTAAAGGGATTTAAGGAGGGGGATTCAATCCTATTACTTCCAGTTTAGCAGGACCACAAACAAGCAAGGGTTGGGAAAACAACAAGAGTTTAAAGGCATGTTAGTACATGGAAAGAATCTGCATAAAGCATAACCTCAACTCGACCCAGCGTAGCAAGGCCCTCGGCTCAACATAGAAGATGGGACTCGTAGTGGTGAACACACAACAACAACATCAATGTTATCCCACTCTGCAAGATACAGACCAAAATATGTCCATTTTTTTTTGTGAGAAGGGATGTTGGGGATAGTGTAGGACACATAAGGAGTACTTTGGGTGCAATTAGTATAGAGTTGAGCACCAAGTGAATTGAGTAGATTATGCTTCTAAACAAGTTTACTTAAGCTAATTATTATTTTGAAAGGGTATCATCACAAGTGTTATTGCAATGCATTATTGTTAATTTCTTATATTGTTTTGATCATTGTTGTTATAGACTATTGTGAATCTATTGTTACTTTGCTTCTCTACACAGTTATTAAAGAGCACATCAGGTTGGATGTATGTTATCAAAATGAGTAATGGAAAATTTCAAGTTTTCTTATAGAAATAAATTGTGGTCAACAATAACGATTATGTGTCATATTTGATTTGTGAGTGTGGTAATCTTATACACTTTCTATTTGTTAATTATGTGAAGTCAAGAACGATAGTAGTTGGGGATTAAAGTGAAATTTGTAACCAATTTTTTAATTTTCTTAGTACTCGAATAAAAGTACAACTAGCCTTGGATGTTAAAAGTTCTTCTTAGAGGATATTTTAACACCATTGCTCATTTCTGGATTTTTACATTCCTCCCTTTCAATTTAGGCACAACTTGAGATAATTTTTTTCTTGAAAGATGTACATTCAATATTCATGTGTATGGATCAACCATACAAATTGCTTTGGTACAAATACCACTGGTTTTAGACATCTATCAACTTAACAACAAACCCCTCACAATTTACCCCTTTTATCAATCACAAGGGGTTTTAGTAGGTTTTTCTTTCAATAATTTGTTTTCAAATTTTTTTTATGTTTAGTTGTCTTCAAACATTTTTGGATAAGTGAATTAGAATGCTAAAGAAATAAATATTGAGAATGAGCTTAAGTATCTATATAATGTAAAAAACAATTATACCTTTGTTTTGTTGGTATGGAATGAATGAAAGAAAGATAATATTTTAATAGCATCTACAATCTAGAAAACAGTCTATGGAATCAAGGGTTGCCATGAAAATCAACAATCTAACAAACTTTACAACCCTTTTTGATATTGGATATTTTATTGTATATCTATCTTGATCTCACCAAGCATTTTGAATCTTCTCCTACTCAAACAACTTGTTTGATTTACATAGAAACATGAAGAGCCAGAATATGTAGATAGACACATATGATAGTATCCATTTCATCACTCAATTTGTACAGCTATAGTTATATGCTGGCAAAAGAAACAAATACAGTTATGTACAACTTTAAAGGAGCAACAACTATGGACTTGTGTTAAATCAAAGTAGCTCTGTAGAAACATGACATTATTAAGGACCTTCACCTATAAGGCTCATATACAAATAGATATCAAGTCTACACAAATTTGTCTAAATCTTATTACTTGGTCACTTTTTCATCTTCGCCCCCCACCACCTATATGTTGTCCCTGTTCCAAAAAATTCATGGAGTTCATCTTCAGTGTATTAATTGTGCCCTTGTTTATGTTCTATAAGTGTTTTGAACTGCACTGCATATATAATTCATTTAAAATATTGTAAAATTACTTCTATATTAATTGGTACCTTTGAAAATTAGTGCTCAGCTATTCATTGATCTATTTATAATCTCGTCGAAAATAGGGTTATTTTTTATGTAACTAATTGAATAAGTATAGATATATTTAGTTTTATTAACTTCTTTTTTCACTTTTTTGTAGGGTATTTGTGATTCTCATTCCTCTAGTAAATAAGAGAGTTTTGTCTCTAAACGAACTTTAGGTGGGTTTCAATATTGATTGAAGTATTTATTCAATTTTTTTGTTTATTGCATGTTATGGATTAAAAAATTATTGTAGAGTGCTTTCATATTATTTGATTTTGATTGTTACATTTATATTTAGACTCCAATCCTTTTTTCGAAGTGACATGTGGGGCATGTGCCTTCATCAATGACAAGATTTGTTATGAGGACATTTAAACAAAGAGAAGAATGCTACAATTAAAGGACATGTCAGGATTTAGTGTAAGTGTCACATTATGGGGACAACACTTAGATGAGATAAGGAATGAACTTGAAGACATGCTTTTTATAACACCTCTTTTGGTCCTTGCCTTTAAAGTTTCTCGCATCTCCAGTTTCAATGGAAGCTCAGTTGACACTGTTTCAAGAACCAAATGTTACGTCAACCCTCTAATTTCATTAACAAATACACTTCATGGTTGGGTTGATTATGATGACTACTCCCTTCTGGTGCCCTCTATCACAAGCCAATTTATGGGCCCTCCAAAAAGCTTGACCTTTGTAACAACGATTTTGGAGGTACTACATATGGGGATCATAGAGAGAAATAAATGGGCCATAGTTACTGCAAAAATCACAAATATCAATATGGACAAGTTTTTTTACAAGGCATGTCCTCTTCAAAAAGGTGACAAACAATGCAGAAAAAGGTGAGAAAGAATGGTAATGGTTCATGGTTATGTTCAAATTGCAACGTACAAGTTCATAAATATGATTATAGATATGCACTCAAGATCAATCTAAAGGACCCAATAGGAGAACTCCAGTCAGTTACCACTTTTGATGAGACTACTGAGTCAATCATGGGTGTTTAAGCTAGCGATCTCCACCTATTGTCTATAGACAAAAATGTGACCAGTGAAATTACAAGAAATGTCATCGGAAATGAATACTGCTTCACACTTTCCCTGAAAAAAGAGACATACTATGGAAACAACATATTGAAATGTGTCATCCTCAGTTCTAAGAAAGTGGATAATAGTGCAAATCCTCCGTAACTTTATTTACAAAAATAATTCTAATGTATCTGTCCCTTCAAACTTTACACCATCACCCATCCCATGCTATACTATAAAATATCACCGTTATGTTGTTTATTTCATATCTATGTTTCTCCCTTTTCCCTTGCTTCAAAAGAAAACTTTTATAGTTCCTTACAAACTGACATACTATTGTCACCTACTACTATGTGGATTGTAAGTAATTTTAAGAAAATAAATGCAATTAAATTTCACTTTTATTATGTCCGTATTTTCATCCTTGTATAGTATTAGAACATATTGTATCTTTCCATATAACAAAAAATCTTTTCGTTAGGCAACACATAAAAGTTTTTTATCCTCAAATTGTCAACTCTTGTGATTAGTTCCCATTACAACTCCACATGCATTTCAAATGTATAAAGTTTATTGATTCTGACATATTATTGCCTCCTACTACTATGTGGATTGAAATATCTGTTAAGAAAATAAATGATAATCACTTGCACTTATATTATGTACGTATTTGCATCATTATATACTATTGGAACGTATTGTATCTTTCCATATAACTAATATTAATTTCCTTAAGCAACAAAAGCATATTTTTAATCCTCGAAATGATACCTTTTACACGTAGTTCCAATTGGAACTCCACATGCATTACAATTGTATAAAGTTATTGTGTATGTCAACAAAAAATGTATCGTTCATTACTGACTGACACATTTTTTCCCAACAGGTGGTACTCCATAGGTGTGTCACTTTGCAATCATGTCAACTCCTACAAAACGAGAACGACGAAGATAGAACCACGTAAAAAATAAAGTTCACATAAATTATCAGCAGAGATGTTGTTACCTAGAGCGTAGAACAACGACAATCTCAAATATCTGTCAACTTACATCGACCAACAACCTACCATTCCCTGTCATTCCAAACTTGTCGACAAATACAGCTACTGAATGATTTCCAGCCAACATTCCACAAGTAACTTCCATGGAAACAAATTTGCACGGCCATACTAATTCATTTTGTACGAACCCATATTTGCTAACTACTGCCATGCCTCCCCATTTTCTTGTGCCACCACAAGAAACTGTCTCAAGTACTGAATTTTCTTTGGTTCCTCGCACATGTACAACCAATTCCTCATCTCCTTCTATCTGCTTTCCACTTTGCAATCCACAATCGATCCAAATAGAACACCCCACCACTCCCCATACACAGAGACTTCACATATTACTACCCTCATCGTAGACTATTGAAGTCCAACGTCAGTTTCACAGAAGAATAGATTTGTTGGCAAACATCCAAACTTGCTCAATCAGTTTGGAAAATTACCCTGGAATTAAAACAATTTCCTTTAAAGGTTTTCTCTTATGTAGCAGATGCAAATTCGAAAAACACAACCATCTCTTCTCTTCGTGGAACAACATGGACCCTGAAAAACAACCTACCATTCTTGCATCTTTAACCTAAATCGAGGAGATTCTTATCGTATGGGTCAATCCATTACTACAAGTCACCCAAGTACGTGGAGGACAATACAAATACTCAGGACACACCATAAGTTTCCTGCAAAACATTACTTCAATAGCAAAGTACCTACCACACCACCTTGGAGATTTGGACATAGTACTCATACAAAGGAAAGGATATAATTTTAAAAAGTATGATTTCTACGTCAATAGATCTCGTGTTTGGGAAACCTTGCAGTATAAAATCCAACATGATCCCTATTATAAAGATGTCTTAATCGACCATGATGCCCTTTCCTCCCTAATATTTGAGTTTTCAAATGTTTCCTCATCTCTTAACACAACCACAAAGGAATTTCCCCAAATGCAAATTGCCTCTACAACTCATGGTATTGATGCTTCCAATGACTCTGATGAAATGTATGAACACTCATCATATTTTGTGCCAACACCCCACAATCCAGGAATTGAAGAAGAGGAAATCAAATAGTTCTTGCTCAACCACGATGGTAACACCCCAAATACCATGCCATGGCAAGAACTTGGGCTCTCACCTATAAATGAATACAATATGGAGGGCTTGTTCTCAATGGCCTTCCCAACTTTGTTTCTGGCTGGAAAATCAATGTGGTAATAACCCCACATAAAATAAGTTCCAATGCATGAATATGTTCTTCATTTGATGCGCAACCATGATGGCCACTTCAGTTCACACCCAAGATTTCGCTACTTCCTTCTAAAGCTCATAATGTTGCACCAAACCCAATCCACAACTACAATTTTCATGAAACAAAACATCGAATCTGGAATCCCTACAACAATTGGAGATCTGCGAAGACAACTATTGGAATGCCACAAAGATAATGTCCAAGAAAATTTAAAGTGGTTTGGAATCGAGCCTTCGAGGGACGCGCTCATTTAGGGCAAAAATCATAAGCGAGCTTTCAGATATGGTGGAACAATTGGGGACACCAATCTTATTCTTCACTCTAAGTGTTGTAAACACTAAATGGTCATATCTGCACAAGTATTATGTATGGTGAATGCCCTACTGATCCTCGAGCCACACAACTTTGGAGAACACCTAACATTATCTCAAACCCTCATCGAGTATCAACATACCTGCATCAAATATTCACATTATTTCGTGAAGAAATATTGCATAAGGAACTTGGGGCAATAGACTATTGGTACAGGTAATAAAATCTACTATTTAATAAGTTTTTTTCCAGACTACATAGTTAATATTTATGCTCTCCCGTCTCGCAGGTATGAATGGCAACATAGAGGCTCCGCACACATCCATGGTTTATTGTGGCTCAAGAATGCACCTAAAGTTGACGCAATGGACTGGGAGGATATAACCATTATTAAGGCAACAAAACAATACTTTGATAAGTTCATGTCTACCTAGAACCCCCGTCCCACTTACAACCGCTTGGATTTTGTTCATAGGTCATTGTTAGATGACCCTTGTTTGCTAGATACAACACAAATACTATCCTTCTCCCCACATGCAGACCTTGAAGAAATTCTTAATCGTGTTTAGCACCACAAAAAATGTTCAGAACAAACATACATGTGTAGAAAGCAATCACATATGTAGTGTAGGTACAATGCACCATGGGCCACGTAACCTACTTCATCCCTGCTCATTTAAAGTGATGGAAAAATTAAGTACCTCCCTTCTAGAAACGATGATAGACTGAACGTACACAAGCAAACTATGATATCCATATGGAGAGCAAATGTCGATTGCCAATCGGTACTTTTCCGTCATGTAGTTTTGAAGTATATTACAAAATATGCTTCAAAACTGGAGCAACGTTCAGAAACCTTTCACCAATTGCTATCCAGATTTTCCAGACATGTTGACGTAGATTCTCCAGCACACATTGCGATTCGCAAAATGCTCACAAAGAGCATTGTTGAACCTGACATAAGCACACAAGAAACATGCCACATGCTGTAAAAATTTCCACTTGTTATGTGCAGCCGTTCGTTTGTATCAATAAATGTTGGCAAAAAAATCTTGAGACGCGGACCATTGAAAGTGATGCTGATGTACAAGAAACAACCACTTTTTTTGATGCATATAAAGTTTTCCCTACAACCTTGGAACACCTACCACTTATTTAGGTTGCTCAAGATTGGAGCTACAGTAGGAATCGTAAAGGAGATAAATGGAAACTGCGGTTGACTAAAGTAATTGTTCGGGTCCACCCTAGATTTGTGGATGTCCCAACTCAGGATTCAATGTCATATGACCTTTTCTGTTGGTCAGAACTTGTTTTATACAAGCCTTTTAGAAATATTACCTCCGAATTTGGCTCAAGCCTACATGACATCAACGGCACTTGGGACATGTTCAAACACAACTACAAACCATGGCACATTTTACACACTACCGCAGACACATGACATGAAACAAATGTTAGTTCTGACTCTAAGGTCAAATGCAGTATTCAACACAAAGCATTGCAAGAATGGTAGGTCTTCACACAAATTCATTCAGGAAACAACACGGGTCTTGACAATCTTGAAATGTTGGGGAAACGAGATTTTGACATACACAATAATTGGAACATACGTGACATTCCGCATGATTTTTAGATAACTAGTTCATCATTCATCGAGAGAGAAAAGGAAGAAACAAATAACACTAGCATTCATGATACAACACCATCTACCACATTACCTTTGTCCTTAGAATTGATACCATACTGCACCACTCAACAAACAAAACACTTCTACCTCCATTAAGATTGATAATTCAAGGAACAACCGACACAATAAAATCATTTATGATAAATAAAATCAGGAATTCATTTACAACAACATCAACCACATCTCCCTCTCCTCTCATTCTACTCGCCCCTCCTGGTGTTTCAGCATTCAACATCTCTGCACCCACAATCCATGCATCCCTTTGTATTCTAATCAAAGAATTAAACCCCCTTGAAGGCCAAGCATTATCATATTTTCAAGAGTCGCTAGAACATATAGAATATGTTCTTATTGATTAAATGAGTTTCATCGGCCAAAAGTTTCTAGGAAAAATTGACAATAGGCTACGCGAGGATTTCCCACACTCAAAAACATTTGAATTTGGAAACAGATCAGTCATACTCATAGGCGACCTCAGGAAATTACCACTAGTTATGGACAGTCCTCTTTATGCAAGTAAATCTTATGGAGCCACCCTTTGGAAGGGATTTCATTCTTCCATTACATTACAAACTATGTTTCAACAACAAGGAACAACCAATGCACAAGTTTCATTCTAGAATTTATTGCTCAACATGTGAGATTCAACCCCTCTTATTGAGAACTGGGAACTCCTAATATCTCGCACAAACACACACCTAACTCAGCAAGAGCTCAAAATTTTTAAGGATGCACCACATTTGTTTACAAAAAATGACCTCATGGACTCCCACAACCTTCAGATGTTGAAGGCATTGAATGTTCCGATTGCCCAATCCATTTCTGAAAGTAACAGGCGGGCTGGACCAAGAAATCCTGATGATGATTGGTTGGAGCACAAAATTCTGTTGTGCAAACAAAAAAAACATTCTTATTGCAAATTTATGGGTTGATTCGGGCCTCGTAAATGGTGCTACAGGAATAATCACTGACATTTTCTACAGAGAATCAATGCCACCACTAGCATTACCTTTATTTGTTGTTGACAAATTTGATAGATACAACGACCCGTGTTGGGATCCCTCCAACCCATTACATATTCCGATACCCCCTATTTCGAGAAGGAATCGAAGACAATTGCCACTTAAAATGTCCAGGGTATTAACTATCCATAAGTCCCAGTGACATACTATGCATAGAGAAACTGTCGACATTGGAACCAATGAAAGGCAGGGTATGATATTCACAACTTTCTCCAAAGTTTCCTCGCTTGCAAATCTACACATTTCACCTCCTTTTTCATTTGAAAGGTACTCAAAAATGGTGCATGTAGCAACAATCATAGAAATAAGAAAAGAGGAAGCAATACTACTATCACTCAACCCTTCATAAATACTACACTCTGCTTTGATAACACCTCCACTGCTACTTTACTCAACACTTCTTCTATCCTAGACGCCATTTCCGTTCAAGGGGTATCATATGTACTCATGTTTACCAGAAATAAAATTACCCTCAAAAGGCTACCATTCATGATATAATTCTTCTCATGTTAAGTTCAAATAAAACAGTCCGCAAAACAATACCACTCATGATATGATATTTGTAAATGTATATGTACGAATTTTTAACAACTTTGAAATGAAGAGATGAAACCTTTAAATGAATTGGTTCATATATATATATATCTACAATTACAAAATTACACATTTCAACATACATGTTCGATTTTTACTTTGTATTGTTTCTTGTTTATTTATGTTAACCAACAACAACACATTTTTAATGTCTTCATCTGCACACAAATACCTAGAAATTTAAAATTCCGAGAAAGGACCATGCAAATTATGGTTGTTTCCATCCAAAGATTTGTACATTATATCACTTTTTTGCATTTTGAATAGTTGTAAGGGTAACACCTCATGTTTGTGCTCTTTAAATGAAGTGACTCATCTATATTTCTACACATACAAAATCAGTCACCCATAGTTTAAACAAACACAACTACAAAAAAAAAACTATCCCTATAACGCAAATAACATATACCATTGTTTGTTTACAAAATGCCTCAAAGAAATTTGGTCTCATGAAATGCTATGATTGTAAGATATGCACAAAATAGCTTTAACAATGATGCTCTCAAACTCGTTGAGGTAATAAAGAAATTTGGAATGTACCATAACCATTTCAGATTTGTTTATATATAATTGCATATTCTGTCTCATTTTAGTTTCATGGAGAGATAATATGTTAAATCACTTAGTCATTCTTTTAATCTACTTTGACAACAACAATTCACATTCACTACATTATTGAGAGTGAGTATTAACAAACTTACATGTCTCACTTGCATTTGTATTCAATTATTACACAACTAACTGTTATCTAACATCCCTTCTAATGTATTTTGCAACATTTGTTCTGGCTTTAATAGAAAATCAATATTTTCAATCACACCCCTTATCAACATCAACTACAAAAGTAATAATTGTCTTTCTGAATCTAATAACATATACCATTCAACATTCACATTGCATTTTACACATGTGATTGTTAGTTCTTAGGGTTTCATGGTTTTTTAGTTGCAGATATGTTTTGGTGAGTGGGAGTGAGGCCGCCACTATAGTAGCCCTAAATTGAGCTGACCCACCATGTATCCTCCTTATTCTTTTCTGCCAAAATGGGAGCTCTGAAATAGGTATGGGAATCCACCAAAGTGTTTGAGGGATATCTATACAGAGGATTTATATGTAAGTGCATTGGTAGTCATGTTTAGAAAATAAGGGAGCATTGTATAGGCACGTGAACTGTGTGGAAAAATACTTCAAAAATATTTCTATAGACCAAGGCGCCCAGATATTAGACCAGGGCACCCTAGGTGCCCTTATCCTCTTCCAGACACCCTAGTCTAGTCAGATAGATTAGATCTTTGCTTTTTCAGGCTTTTGTGTGGTCATTTCAAGTTGCTCACCTAGTTCACACTGTGACACAATGTTACGACATCTGTAAATCACATAATGATTTTCTTAACCCTTTTTGCACATTAGGGTTTTATATTTTCTAGCTTAGTTTGCTTGGGTGTATTTTTTATATTTTATTTTTGTTTATTTACTTCTTCTATAGCATTAGATTACACTAGTATAATTTTAATTTTGGTTAATCAATTCTCACGTATCTTGTCTATGCACCTCCATTCTGCATAGTTGTTTAACATAAGAAGATAAGGAACAACATTTGGGTTCCTTTATGAAAAAAACAACAAATCCACATAGCCTTGGTATAGATCCTAACAATAAGCAAGCCCCTTCACACAACAATCACATGTTTATTAACATGTTGATTATAAATTTTAGAGCTTCCTCTTGATAGCCATCACAGACAACTAGTTAGGCTACATCCCCAAGGCATTTTTAACAAACTTGTTCTATGCACTGTCTATAATCATGGAATTCCATACCACCACATCTCTTTCACGTATTTTATTAAATAGTTCCACACAACCACTCTTATTCACGTACACACACCCAACAAATAAATACAAACCACCACAACATGCATATATAACCTACTAAGGATAAGTCTTAGTGATTCCTTGAGATATCAATGTGGCCAAGACAAGCTCAACAAGCGTACAACCGTAATCAATCATAAACCTAGAGGCCACGTTTTTCCTTAGGTAGTTAACATACAATCCTTATGTCTATTGTTGTGCACTATTATTCCTGTATAAGATTCTAACACAATACTGAAATGAAAACCACTAACAAATCCCCTCTCCAAACTACTCTGAGATGGCATCCAGAACCTATTTCTAAGATCCCATTTTGGTGGATGACGTGAAGGATACAATAAGAGGTTAAATTATTCTTTGTGCCCACAAATTTCGTTTTCTTGAAGTTTCTCCTTCCTTTTTCAAAAAACCCAATGTGATCCGCCATTGCAATCCAAAGGACGTCTTCTACAGATGTGCTTTTCTCCAACACATTCCTCGAGCCCCAAAACTTGACTTTCTTCTCATCAAACGCATGTTGACCAAGAATCACACATGATATTAATTGTTTTAGTTATTTGTTTTACTTATTTATTTATTTTTTGTACCCATCCACATTAAAATAATTTTAAAATATCCTTTTTATTATTTTAGTAATTTTAATTTCATTTAAATAATAATAATTTTAAGCATTATGAATTAATTTTATTATTATAAAAGTCCACTTGCGGTTAGAAGGTGGTCATGTCTCGAAGGTCTGAAAAACGAGGAAAAAAATCAAAACATGGTCAATGTTTGGTGAGGAATTTACAATCTAATTAATGTGTAGCAATGACTCTGACATGGTCAATACAAAATATCATCTCTGAATGCAGTTACACCAATTTTTTACTCTCTCTCAATAAGTAAAGGGTTCTAGTTATCCACCCCGCAAAAACATTTGGCCACAACAACTACACCGATATATAAGGATTCAAAAGCATGGATGGAAAGGTAAATTTGGAAAGGGTCACTACATCAGATGGATTCTAAATTCAATAATCTTGGATTATTTAACAACAAACTAAATAATAATGTCAATCATTAGAAGAATTAATTGTACTTAATGGATTTGTTTTTTTTTAAATCCCTTAAATTAGATGAATCATAACATGGGTTTTACAATACAAAAGTGTTACATGTTACGATATTCATCAAACATGATCATATCCACACAGATTAATCACAACCATTGTACTAATACTCATAATAAAAAACATACATAAGATGAATTTCTATACAACACAATCACATCAACCAATATATGCCAAATCAAAATTATTTTTGATCAAATACTCATCACCCAAAGACACCATATTTTCTCACACATGCACATGTCCATACACACACGCTCACGCGCACGCACGCGCGTGCACACACACACACACACATGTATATGCATATGCACACGCCCACATGCACACACACATGCACGCACACCCAAACACATGTACATGCAAACACACACACACACACACACACACACACGTACACACGAAAAAGCGCACACACACAAACACACATACCCACAAATTTATGCAGACAAGTTCCTTCCCCCCCCCCCCACACACACACACAAATGCATGCACACAGACATGTACAAAAAAAATGCATGTCACCTACGGGGGAATATTTATATCCTTCATCATCCCCTCCTACTATTTGGGAATCATAGTTTTATATAATTATTTTGGAGGTACTCCATATTTTGGGTTGTTTATGATGATTAGAAGGAATAGAACCCATCAATTTTTTGTCTATCACTAAGTATACATTGTGGTGTGTCTAACATCATCCATTATAGTCACAAACTCCACTAGGTCCACCTTATCTACAGGTGGGAAAATAGCTCATTCAGGATCAATCCTAGTCGATCCCATCCCTCAAACATGTTTTTTTCTCCTCTACACATAAGGTTTTGGAGGAACATACAGAACTAGTCCAAAATGATGTGCCACACACTCATACTAACAAAACTTAGGTAAATTGTTACTCTATCCACATAGTCTATCTCACTTGTAATATTTCTATGAAATCCTCATCCTATCCTTGAAACTCTCTATATTATCTCCCAATGACCTCACATAGGGTCAACCTATCTAATAAATCATGACATTACATAGTTTCCTGGCCTCACCTCCTAGGTGTCACCCATCATGCAACAAGTATATATGGATGGGCTAAATTGGCTTAAGGTCATCCAATCATCTACATAAATGTAATATGTTCATAGGCCTGTATATGTATTAAGATCATTACTGCCACACCATCATTCACATCATGCTACAAACATCTGTGGATGGTTGAAAATGGTCCTAAGTCCTCCAATCATCCACACAATCGTAATATGATCATAGGTACACACACACACACACACACATATAATTTCAATATTTCCACACCATCTATGCGGCTCTCTAAAATGAATCTATACAGTTCTATGTAAATATGGGCTAGCATAAATTGTCCCATGCATACCTAAAACCATCATACTCTATAAACTGGAAAAATCTACCAAATTTTATATGAAATTGACACATTACCTCCATCCAATGTGATCAAAAGGATATTAACATTGCAATAAATTTTTGCACTCACAAAATCCTTATTGCCACAATAGAAATCAGAATAATAGTCAACTTTTTAATTCTTTGTCATCCTAACAAAAATATTTCTGCTCTACACATATGATATGAAACATCCACAAGGAGAACTTGTACCCTCTCTATCACTATCAATAGTATTAAAATACGATACAAATTCTCTAATGTAATTGACATATCCCATGTGGGGAGCCATTATGAAAATGTGTCTAGGATTCATTGCTCGCACAATAATGTGATCAAGTGCATATTTTTAGGTTCCTCCCCCAGTCTTGCTACGTGTTTTAGTCTGACCTTATATAATATCCCAACTATCCTCATATAACCCTAATGCAAAGAACTCTCCTTGTGATCACTGTCATGGAACTCTTAGGGTATACATATATGTGGAAACAAAAATAAATAAAACACACCATATATTGGTTCATTTTATATCAATCCAATACTTTAAAATAATCAAACGACATGCTTAAATATCAACATAAACAATGAAACATCAATATCATTCATTATTACTTTGTTGAGTGAAAATTCATCAAAATTAACAATTTCACAAAAACATTGAAATCTACCACTATTTTTTTTACTGAAATCAAATATAGTAAGAACTTATCGGATCATTATTTTTCTATGACTGAATGTATCTACCACCCCGTAAAATTACAAAGAGAATGTGCTTTTAACACGTGACATCCCATCTCTCTTAGAGCACTAATCGTTATAAATAACGATAAAAAGGAAATTTGTATTTGATTTTCCTACCTTACTGTTTAGAATAAATTTCCTTTGGGCCCTAAACTCACTAATCCCGACCAACATTAATTATTCATTTAATGCATTGAGCTTTTACATATTATATCTTTTTTTTCATTTTATTTTGGCATTGGGATTTTCATTCCCCCTATTTCTGCATTAATGTGTGACTTTGTTATTATTATTCATTTTTTCATGCTTGAGGAAAAAATAGATAACGAGGGTACATCAGACCCCATAACCGATAAAGCCTTTTATATAATTTTTGGCCTATAGGAAATTTTTTTTATGCTTCAAGAGTGTTTATCGTATTCCGAGAGGTTCCGAGATCATTTCGGGCTATTTACTCCTGTTTTCTAATCTTGAATGATCAATGTTTGCTTAGAGCAAGGAAAGTGGTCATCATAGGTATAAATTAACCAAAATTGGTAAAATATGTTTGAAAGCTTTTTTGTATTGCCATTTTCCTCCAGGGTTGATGAAAAGCCATGAGGGTCACATCCAGGGGAAAAAATCATGATTTAAGGAGCTCATGCATTCAACACATGATCCAGATCGCACCTAATGGTATAGCTCGTTGATCAAGCCCATAAACAAAAATCATGGTGAAGTAAACCAAACTTGGTTGGCTACAGATGTCGGATCAATGTTGTTAAGTCGATCTCGAGGCTGGGTTAGATGGTGACCACTCGACGGAAGTAGGACTCGAGTTGTAAGGTCAACGTAGCATAGAGGGATCTTTGAGTTGATCTCAAGACACTAAACAGTGGGTGATTGTTCAGGGAAAACCATAGAATGGATTCAGAAGAAGGATTTAAGGTCAACTTGGTAGACAAACTCAATTCGAGCCAAGCTAATTCTCATGTGAAGGCTTCAGTTTGTGAGATGAGTGGTGAATGCATATCTTAAGATTGGCTCAGACATTGATACCATGACAAGTTCAAAAATGATTCATTAGAGCTCGCAGGTGCTAAATAGGGAATAACTCAGTCATCTCAAGCGAGATCAAGTAGGAGCTCCAACTTCGAAGTCAAGCATGTTAGTATTCATTGGTATAGGTGCATATAGGAAACTTGAGCGAGGTCAAGTGACACGGGGATTCCTTTTGAATGCGAGCACGAAGAACTAGCTCGCTAGTGTGAATGAATGGAACTACTCGGATAAGAACAATCTCAGTGGTCACAATTGAGTAGATAAGCTTGGCTCACTCAGAGCTCTATCGATTATTGCATGGAGTGAGTAACTTACCTGAACAGGTGGGACTTAGATCAATGGATTGACCATCGAATCATTTAAAATGTGAGTTAGCTCATTGTATCAACAAGCTTGGAATTCGTTCGAGGCCATACACAAACTCATAGAGATGGTTGCAGGGTTCAGCGTGGAGATCAAACTAATGGTCT
Organism: Taxus chinensis; assembly: GCA_019776745.2. NCBI lineage: Eukaryota > Viridiplantae > Streptophyta > Pinopsida > Cupressales > Taxaceae > Taxus > Taxus chinensis. The sequence continues at coordinate 680,050,587 of CM034149.1, forward strand.
CATTGAGCCATTTTATGAAGTATGTCGAAGCCAACATAAATTTATTGGTCAAAGGAAGTAGAAACAATGCACCATGCAAGAGATATTTTGAGTTGTGTTCAGGTCAAGACAGGTTTAAATTTCATTGGAGCTCACAGAAAGATTGAGCTCGGGAGGGTTCGTGATGAGATCGAACTCGCAGGAAAAACAAGTCAAAAATAGAGAGGTTCAATTTTTTATCTAGCAAGCTTGATTGTGGGAGGATAAGTTACTTGGGTTTTCTCGAGCAATGGAATAGCTTGACTCAAGATTAAGTCATGAATTGGCTCTGTGTCAAATATTAACGAGTCACTCGGTGTCTAAGGTTCGTGGTGACACGAACATAGCTCATCGAGCTATGGGAATTTTAGGGATCCATGGCCAGGTGGAAGTACTATGATTGAGTGCCAACATGAAAATTCTGATCGTGGGATATTTTTGTCTCTTTTCCTATTCAGGTGGGGAAAATAGTGCCGCAACCCCGTACTAAATTTATGTATGAGTAATTTGCTTAACATGGGAATCCGAGAAGCCTAATGTCAAGTGGGAATGTTAGGATGGCAAGCCAAGCTGGTAACCCCACACTTAGAGCCTTGACGTGGGGATTCCGAGTCTGTTGCTGAATCTTCATGCGAGATGTTGGCCGAGTCACATCATGGGCGGTTGATTGTGTGTCAAGTTATGGGGAAAATCTCAAGTCTGTTGGCTAAGAAATCGAGAGATCGAGTCTAAGCATTGATCTCTTATTGCAATGAAAGATGTGAATTTTGGTGTCTAGAATATAGGAGCTCGACGTATAGGCCACGATGATGCAAACATGGATCTTCTTGATTGGTTCAAGCCCACAATTCTCACACAAAAGAGATCAAGCCGATAGAGATGAGTTTATATCTCAGACTGAATTTCAGTTAAGATTTTAATCTCAAGTAAACCCAAAGGAAATGGTGGCCGAGTTTGCTAATAGATTGAGTGAGATCACGTATGGCATGATGATTTGTATAGATGTGTTGTAGAAATGATGAGATGGCATGGGAAAACAGGATATGGCCGAACTCGGCTCGAAAGATAAAATGAGTTCTTCACAGCTACAAGTTCAAGTAATCATTGAGCACCTGGTATGCATAAAATGAGAGGTCATCGAGTTCAATGGAAATTCAAGAATGGTACAATGATTCATTAGGAGACAGCTCGATGAGCCAAAAAATCAGTTGGTGCATGAATTTGGCTCGTGGAAATCAACTCAGCATAAGGCCATAGGAGATTGAGTTCAGCAAATAGGAAACTATAGCGTTAAGAGTTTAGTTGCGAGAGTGGCTCATTTTACTTGAGCCCATTGCAATGGCTTGGTACTGGAATTAGCTCATTCACAGCAAGATGGCAGAGCTCACTTGGCATCGAGTCTCGATTCGGTGCTTGACGATGAGAATGGAACTCGATGCGCATGGCAAGGAGAGGTGTTCCAAGGACTAGGTGAGTCGGTAGCAAGCTTAATGTTGACATAGCTTGCTCGGCGGACGTAGGAAGTTGTGTTGGGATCGTGGATAGAAATCTCGTTGGTGAGCTTAGTGTAGAGCTAAATCGTAATCAAGACCGATTTGGCTCGAGTTATTGGAGAGTCGAGCAACGCACAAAGATCTAGCTCGAGTGCAAAATAATTTAGTAACTCACCCACTAAGTTGGAACAAGAGAGGTGTGAAAATTTCCCGAACCACTTAGCGAATTCAAAGGTGAAGAGCTTGATAATCTCAAGTGCACTAACACTAAGCTTTGGCAGTGCTCGATAGAAGAGGTGATAAGCTCGATTGGAGCTTAGTTTCAAGCAGATCGGAGAGAGCTCAACCTCGGTTCAAGCTGAGCTAGGTGATGATGTGGAGAACTCAGTAACTATGGTGGATTAACTAAGTTTTGGGCTCATTGCAGAGTTGGGATCTAAGTCGTGTTCAACATGGAGTTGGTGAGTTATCACATGGTGTAGGGTAGTCATTTTGATATTGTCGAGCTCGCCGTAACAAAGGTGAAATAGCTCGTAGTGAGCCAATACATGGTTAGGTGTTTAAACTGAGTCACCGAAAAGTGAGCAAGCTCAAATAACTCGACTGTGTAGACATGGTGAGTCAATTCATGGAGGTTGAACTCAGAAAGAGTTGGCTTGCTCAGTCGAGATGAACCAAATAAAGGAGCTTAGTGCGGTTACAAAGGTGAGCTTGATTCTTACAAAGGAGTTCAGTGATGAGTTTGTGCAAAGTAGTGTTTGGGTTTGTCAGTTTGGATGCATCAATGGAAAGCAGCTCGGTCGTGGTAGTGGAGAGTGAGCTCAATGGAGGAGCTCATTACCTAGCTTGACGAGTTGGCTCAGCGAGCCAACCACTGAGTTGGGCCATTTTTTGACCATTTCTCAGTTGACCCCCCTCCTCGAGTCAGACCAATCTAGGGGGTCCCGCTCATTATTGTTTTTTTAAATTAATATTTTTATTTAAATTTTTTATTAATAATATTTATTATTATTATTAAAATATTGTATTTAAATATTCTTTTAATTAATTGAGAAGACTAGGTTAACAGGTAATTAATGACACATGATGGAACCATCTCAAGTGGTTCAACCAACTGTAATAAATGAACCATCATGTACCTTCAATTTAGGAATGTAATTATGACCTTTCCTCTTCTCTCTCACATATTCTTCTATAAATGTAAGTTGGAAACTCATTCCAAAGGGGTTCCAATAGGTCTGATAGGTTGCAAAGTTAGACGTCTTAGGAAAGTGCAATTTTTCAAGAGTCCTCTCTCTTCTGCAAGTTGTCCTTGTATGTTGAGAGAACTTTCAAGCCTCCTCTTCAAGAACTGTAATGAAAACCATTGCCTCTTCTGAATGTATGATGCATTGTGCATGTTATTGAAGCAATAAAATTGTGTTTTGTGACTAATCTCAATCCTTTCATCCTTCTATACATATTTTGGCCTTTTCTCGTCCTTGCAGCTACACTGTGGAAGTTCACGTTTCTATTGCAGGTTCTTGGAGTTCTGTGTTTATCGAGTGGTGGAGAATTTCATGCAGTTGAGTTGTGGTGCTTGTTCACCCTTCTCAAGTTCATCCTTCTTCACTGGAAGACTGATAACTTGTTTGTGTGATCCAGTTTAAAAAAGGGAACATGTGATTTCTAGCCTGTGGTATTCTATACCCTCTCCAAGTTACAGTAGGTGAAGTTGACTTGTGGTGCACACACCCTCTTCAAATTAATCCTTCCTAAGTATGGCAAAACCCTTTATTTGGTGCATCACCATCCCTAGTATAGTCTCATTTCTACAAATCTCTTTCCCTAAAACCCATTAAAATGTTAGCATAGGTCTAGATAACTATTTTATTGCACTAGGAGTAGTAGAACACTTAGTTTAGGAAGAGGAATCTGGCCTTCTCCAGAGGTTCACCTTGAGCCCAAGTCCCATAGCTTGAGAGGTGATCCCATGTGTCCCAATCACACTGAACTTCCTATTCACATTTTGGCCATTCGGAGGGTGCAGTGATTTGGTGACAACAATTTTTGGCACGCCCGGTGGGACAGAGTTGGTACTTCTCTTCTCACTTACAAAAGTCAAAGTACCTGGAAACTCTATATCTTTGGATTCCAAATTTTAGTACGTTAACTTATTCGAAGAATTCAGACAAGAGTTTCTTCAAAGTAAGGAAATTATCAGCATATCGTCCTTTCCTTGTTCAAGTTATGATGTAGAGGTTATGATCCAGTCCATTGGAGAGGCTACATTACTTGACGCCTATGATGTTTCAATAAGAGTGAAAAATTCCTTGATTCAGGTTGGAAAGATAGCTCCATGACTGCCAATGCCATTGTCTTTAGACCTTATGAACAATTAGCCTATCATTTATCCTATTCCAGTAGCTCTAATCAACCAACTCAATTTTCCCCTCCTTCTTTAAATGATATATTTGAAGTCAAGTCACTGCTGTAAACTTTTAAAAATTATCTCGTTACACTCAAGAGGCAACAATTTCAATACAATTTTCCATATCAGCCACAAAATCAGTAGTATCAGGCTAACCATCCTCCTTTTCAAGAGAACAATCAGCCACAAAATCAAGATACAAATCAAGCTGCGAATGTCATGCCTTTGAAATTTCAGAACCGTCTTGCTGCTAGCTCATCTAGAGCCATAGTACTTGTCTAGAATAATCTAGTTCAAGACTACGAATGGTGCTATCCTTTTTCTCAACCCCACAATCAAAATCTTTGTCCCAATGGAGTTCTTGGTCAGGCCCTTATGGTTCAAAGCGTATCTGCCCCTTCTAAGCTAATAGAGAACACATCTACATAAGAAACAACAAATCAACCGCAGGCACCTAAAGAAACCACTTTACTAAATTGGAAAGGAGAATATTTTTATAGGTTGAATACAAATTCCTCATCAGTGGAAGTAAACACTTGTTCTAAGAAGAGATAAATGGAACCTAAAACTTCCAAATTTGATCAAGCATCCACTTCACAGCCTCAGACACAAGCGGCTGTTGATAAAGATGTGGGAAAGAAACCGCCATAAATACCTATTAGCCAAGTTGCAAGGAAAAAAGGTTCTTCAAGCATCATGATACCTAACAAGCACTTTCTAAAGGATGATCCTGATGCCCAAAGAAGTGTTAGAAAAGTTAGAGCTATTCCCTTCAGCATAGTAGAACAAATGATTAAAACCAATATGAGTGTTACTATGTGGTACGCACTCTCAATTCCTTCTCAAATAATTTTTTTGCGAGAGGCTCTAAATAGTTTTGGTACAACTGACGGATCGTCAAGTCGTGGAGCATCAGCTGCTACAAATTTGTGTCAACTAGAAGAGAAAATTATTCCTAAATCTAGAAAACCACCGCCATTCTATACTTCCTTAATCATTGGCAACCACTTGGTGTATAATTGCATGATTGATTCTAGTGTCAGTAGCTCAGTCATGCCCAAACAAATTGCAGACGTACTAGGCATACAATATGCACCAGTTGCAAGAGGAGTTGTTCAACTGGATGGCACATATGTTAAGAGTGTTGGAGTTATCAAAGGACTTCAACTTAACATCCATGCATGCCCAATTTTTTCATTCACCCAAGACATATCAGTCATTGATCTTCCTCCTCTCTTCACCATTTGCCTGTCACGAGATTTCACTGCCAATATGGGTGGTTATCTATTAGCCAATTGGTCACACATGATTATCGGGACTCGATATGGAACCAAACTGACTATAAGGGTGGAACCAATCTTCCATAATCATGTAGAACCCTACACTGCTAGTCCTATAAATGGGAATTATACCATCGAAGATATAGAAGAAGAAGATGTTGATCGTGAACCAACCACTCTTGTTGAAGAAGTCCCTGATACTATGTTGGATGAAGTAAGTAGAGATCATCAGTATGATCCATACGCTGATGTGTTGGAAAAATAATAATTTGGTTTGCTACTATTAGAAGAAACATGATTAGGTACCTACTGTATACATGAAGAAGATACGATCATACCGCAACTTGTCAAAACACTAAGTGATTTTGAAGGACTATGGAAATTGTTCTTCAATGGCTCAAGCAGTAAGAATGGATCTAGTGTTGGTGTTATGTTAATTTCTCCAGAGGGAGATAAGTACTTCTCATATTTCCGGTTACAGTTCAGTTGCACCAACAATGTTGTTGAATACGAGGCCCTTGTGCAAGGAATTCAACTAGCCCAAAAGAATGGAATCAAAGCCCTTACTATTTTTGGAGATAGTGAGTTAGTTGTTCATCACGTGACAACATGTAGTGCATCCAAAAAATATCTTTTAAGATCATAAAAGAACCAAGTCTAGGACCTGATTGAAGATTTTGAAGCTTTTAGGATCCTTATAGTTCCTAGAAATCAAAATCAAGATGCCGATAGGCTTGCTATAATTGGCTTGCAATAGGACATACCTGCTGACATCATGAAAGAAGGGCAGCGATTTGTCAAAATAGTGGTTTGACCTGTAGTCCCTGATAATGTGAGTAGCTGGCAAGTGTTCGATAATGAAAAACAAACTGTCCTTTTACTGCAAGAAGAGGTGGAGTTTGCTGCAAGAAATCAGGATAGGTTGCAAAAGTCATATGGTGATAAAATTATACAATTGAAGAGCAACAAACTACCAAAAGTCTTAGTCACTTTGGAATCCATTTTCAATTCAGATGATCAATCCAAACGACAAAGCTCTAACATGATGGTCAAAGAAGAATATTTTGAGGAAGTCAAGGTGGTAAATGAGAAGTTTCTGAAGATTGGTAAAGTGTGCTTGAAGAGAAAGAAGATTTCATCAAACTTTGTCAAGAGTATCACGAAATTTTTGCATGGAGACGTAAGGACCTACGTGGTTTTGATCTAGGTCTAATACAACATACCATCGAATTGGATCTGAATGCTAAACCAGTTCGTCAGAAACAGAGGCCAGTTAATCCCAAAATTGAGCCACTAATGAGAAAGGAGTTAACCAAACTCATCAAGGCCTGTATAATTTTTCCTATCAAGCATTCCTCTTGGGTATCTAACTTGGTTCCTATAAGGAAGAAGAATGGAGAGATTCAGTTGTGCGTAGATTTTAGGGATTTAAACCATGCCTCGTTGAAAGACCATTATCCTCTCCCATTATGGAGAAAATCCTTCAAACGGTGGCAAGAGCTCAAATATTTTCTTTACTCGATGGATATTTGGGTTATAATCAAATTTTGGTCCAAGAATCTGATCAATTTAAAATGGCTTTCACTACCAAGTGGGGCACATATACCTACAACAAAATTTCATTCGGATTGTCCAGCATTGGGGCTATTTTCCAAAGAGCCATGGACATGGCATTTAAATGACTAATCAATGATATCATCTTGGTTTACCTAGATGACATAACTATATATTCTAAGCATACAAATGATCACATCGTGCATCTAAGGAAGGTTTTATGAAGGTGTAGGGAATTTGGGGTTTCACTTAATCCCAATAAGTGTATTTTTGCAGTGCATGAGGGAAATTTGTTGGGGCATGTTGTTTCAGTGGAAGGACTATCAATTGATCCAGCCAAGATTTCTTTCGATTATGTCCTTATCTCTCCCTAAGTCATAGGAATGGCATCCAGAGTTTTTTGGGAACTATAAAGTTCATAACAGAAATTCATACCTTAATTTGCAACATTGGCTAAACCACTAATAGCCGTGCTAGAAGAAAAACATGCCATTATCATGGACAAAGGAAGGACGAGAAATCTTCGAAGCCATCAAAATGAAAAAATTCTCAAGCTCCCACACTCAGTGAAACCCAGGGTTTAATAAAGACTTTATCCTTTATGCTTTTGCAGGTCAAGAGAGCATTTTAGGGATCCTCGCCCAAAAAAGTGATGATAAGATGGAGCAGCCAATTGATTTCTTCAATTCATTCCATCAAATATTATGAGCTCTTATACTCATTTGCTTAAAAAACAAGTATTTCCGGTTATTTGAGCTTTGAAGAAATTCAAGCACATGTTGTCCAACAAACAAAATTCATTTGATGGTGTCTCATCTAGGTGTCAATGAGTTTTTTCTAAACAAAGGGATGAACGAAAAGCACGTTAGATGGATCACGAAGGTTATGGAGTATGATATGCATATTAAAGTTACCAAACTTGTTATAGGTAAAGGTTTGTCTTAAAAACATGTTGAAGACATGGAATCAAAAGGAGACGAGGATGTGATGCTCCTAAACACTGATGAGAGTGATGAGCAACTTGACCGGTTTTCCAAAATGAATCATTTCCTGATTCTCAGGAGTATTTCCTCTGAACCATGGATAAAAACCAAAGACGAACTTTCTGATCATCAATATATTCCATATGTTTTGGTAGATAACGTTCTCTTTCGAAAGGATTTGAACGGTGTCCTCCTTCGGTGCATAGGACCAGAATAGGTAAGTAAGATACTAGAAGAGTTTCATAATGGCCTATCTAGAGGACATTACTCTGCATGAACAACTGCTACCAAGATCATGTGAGTCGGTTACTATTGGCCAGATTTGTTCAAAGATGCCCATCTCTGGGTAAGGAAATGTAAGGAATGTGCCTTTTTCATGGGCAAGTAGAAGTTGGCAACTCTTCCAACTGCATCCAATTCAAGTGGATCAACCCTTTGTTCAATGGGGGTTGGACTTCATCAGAATGATTAATCCTCCATCTAGTGATGGACATAAATGGGTCCTTACTGCAACAGACTATTTTACTCGATGGACAGAGGCATGATAGCATTGAAAGAGAGTAATGAAAAGGTAGTTCTGGATTTCTTAGAAGGTATCATGACAAGGTTCGGTGTTCCTTTTACAGTCATTTCAGAAAACATGATGGCTTTTCTTGGTATGAAGTTGAGAGAATGGGCTATTAAAAATGGGGTCTACCTCAAGACTTCGTCCAATTAATATCTCACAAGGAAATGAGATTGGCTGAGTCTAGTAACAAAAACCTCATAAGGATTATTAAGCGCACGATGGAAACTAACAAGAGGACTTGAGCATACACAACTTAAGACCACCTTATGGGCAGATCAGATCACACCTAAAAGGGCCATAGGGAATTCTCCTTTCATTCTTGTATATGGAAGGGAAGAAAAATTTTCACTCTCCTTGGAGTTACCTTCTTTGGAGTTAGCTCATCAACTTGAAGTTATGGAGAGTGATCCTTTGACAGTAAGGTTTGTTGAACTCATGGAGTTAGAGGAAGTACAACACAAGGCTATGAAGACTTTGGAGCAACATCAGGCTCAAGTTAAGAAATATTTTGACAAGAAGGCGTCTAACAGACATTTTCAAGAGGGAGATTTAGTCCTCAAATGGGATGAAGACAGGGCCAAACCAGGTAGGCATGCCAAGTTTGACGCTCTCTGGAGCAGGCCATACATTATCACAAGTTGCAAAGAGGTGAATTCATTTTGTCTATCTAGGCTCAATGGAGAAGAACTACCCATTCATGTGAATGGGATACATCTTAAAGCTTGTTTTTGAGATCACGTTCCACCCCTGTATAGTTTAGTTAGGTGTTTTCCTCCAAGTGCTTATGCACATTGTTATTGTGTGTTGTTCTTTTGTTTTCCTCGTTGTTTGTGTTTTGTGTTGTTATTGCACATTGTCATCATCATAAGAAGGTGTCAAGGAGAAGGAAGGTTCAAGGTTTCCATAAGAGTTTCAGATATCCCGTGATCTCGGCTCCTCATTCAAAATTCTGCAGTGTTCCATAGACGCCAAGTATTCAACAGATTCAATATACTTCATGCTTAGCATTCCAGGGAGGTCCAAGATCGGAAATGCTCAAGGAGACTTCAAGATATATCACAGAAGATCAAATCACTTTTAAGATTCCAATATTGACTCCATGCCCAATGGATGACTTAAGGCTACTAGAATCATGCTTAGTAGGCAATCATCCCCGAGAGGTCGCCAAAAATGTTATCCATTTTTGCCCACCCTTGACGAAAAAATAGACAACGAGGTACTAATATACCCCAAGACCGATAAATTCTTTTAAAGATTATTCACGGTCCTATCGGACTCACTTAATTTCATGCTTTAAGAGGTGTTTATGATCATTTGGATTGAGGTCACCTGAGATCATTTCGGGATATCCTGAAACTCAACGCTAGCTTTTTGAGGTCTTGAATGATCAAGAAATTCCTAGTGAGGGGCATGTGACCCATCGATAGGCAAAATTAATTAAAAGTGACATACAATATGTTCAGGTAAGACCTTTATTGTACTTGCCATTGTCCACTTTTTGATTAAAAGGTTCAGCCAAATTTTAAGAAGGGGAAACAATGCAAGATTTAAGTAGCTCAAGTGTCAACACATGATTGAGCCACACCTAATGTATAGCTCGTTGAGTCAAGCATAAACATTGGAAAGTTCATCGAGTCACATAAACCAAACTTCGGTTGAGCTACAGAAGTATTAATCATGTTGTTAAGTTGAGCTCTAAGTTACAAGCAAAGATACTGACCGTAGCTCAAAATTTGAAGTTGAATAAGATTGCAGAGGTCAACTGAACCATGCAGAGGGGAGCTTCGATTCGATCCTCACCAGATGACTAATACACAGATAATTGTCAAGAGCTGCAAGGTTTAAGCATATGGTTGACTCATTGGATTCAGGAAGATGGATTCACTCAGTTTCTTCAACGGGGGACAATCTCATTTCAGTTTGCAGAGCTAATGAACTCAGTCGAAGGCTATTGGCTTCGATGGAGATAATGAGTGGTAAACGACCATAGCTATATTAAGATTAGCTCGAGAATTGATAACTATGCAGAAGTTGAAAGCATGAGCTCAGTTGAGCTTCATGCAGTAAATCAGGAAATTCGATCAGTCATGCACAGAGGTGAGATCTATTGCATCGAGATGACAACTAGAATGGTGGAGGAAAAGTTCAAACATGATTAGTATTCAAGCATCGAAGTATAGGCAAGTCCTCAGGAAACTTGAGTGAGTTCAAGCATGAACGAGGATATCCTTGTGAATGCAAGCACAAACCCAGCTTCCACGAGTGTGAATAAACATGGGACTACATCGAGAAAGAACATCAGCTCGAACAGTCACAATGCGAATGGAAGCTTGGGATCAGCTTGGCGAAGCTCTGAATGGAAAATGCGAGCCCTGAGTAACTTTCCTGAAGTGGGGAGACTTGAGATCATGGTATGGCTCATGATGTAGCAGTGAATCATTCTAAATGGGTTCCTAAGCTGACCATTTCACACAAGTTTGGAAGTCCAATTGGCCATGACATAAGATTTGCAAAGAGCCCAACTGTAGGGGAACATGTCGTGGCGATTATGCTAAAGGCTGATCGAGCCAAGTTTAGGGAAGTCCATGTCAGGTGGTAACAATAAATTGTTTGAGCCAAAGTGTATTCCCCAGCTCATAGGTGATTCATGCAGTGAGATAGTTCAAGTATGTGTTATACAGTGGCGACCTTTCCAAGTGGCTCAGGAGATTCCAGCTGGCAGAAAGATCAATGCTCCGAACGTGGTTCCTGGATGAGCCCAAACTCATGTGGATGTGATTTCGGGCAAGTTCACAAATCCGTCAGGTTAACAAGACTTGATGTTGGGTCAATGTCAAGTGACGATCGTAGGAGGATAACTTGCTGTCGGGTTTCGGTGAGCAATGGAATAGCACGCGAGTTGACTGGAAAGAACATGAACTTGATGGATCAGTGTCGATATTAACGAGTCACTCGGTGGTCTAAATTCGCAAATGTGTGAGATGCACCCACCACTAGGATCGAATCGAGCTATTTGGGAAATTGGGAGCCATGTGATTCAGTAGAAGTTACATAAGTTTATGGAGTCCAACTATTACAGGAAAATTCCCCACTCAGGTCCATTTTCGGCTCTTTTCCTGATTCAGGAATAAAAATGTCGTGCCTGGCAACCCCATTAGTCTTGGGGTATTCATGAGTAAAATTCTTAAGGATGCGGGAATCAGTGAAGCCTCAATGCCAACCGTGGGAATGGTTAAGATGGCAAGCCAATGAGGAGAATCTTCCTGTAATACTGCAAGGCGTGCTCAATGTGGATTCCGATTCTGTGTACCGAGATTCAGGTTTTAGTTAGTGAGTTAATCTTTGGTTGAGTAACCAAGATGGGTAGTTGGTAGTACCAAGCCAACCAAGTACATAGGGAACTCATCTCGATGTACTATTGGCTAAGGAACTCAATGAAAAATTCCAGGTCGAAACATGTATCTCTCAAGCACATGACAAGATGTCAATTTTACTGTAAAGATAGGAGCAATACACGTATGTTAGGCCATGGTGATGCAAAAATGTTTAGTTCTTGAGTTGGCTTGAAAAGCGAGAATTTGTCACAGAGATATATGCAAGCAAAGTAGAGATTAGCATCATAGGGAGCTCACTGAATTTAATAGTCACGACGTGACCAAGCTTATGGATGCCAAAGTGAAATGGTCGGTGAGTTTTCAGGATCAGCATGTTGAGTGAATCAAGTATGCGAATGGATGATTCATAGAAGGTCTGATTGGTCGAGGTCATGATCATAGATGCGCATCGGCATAAGCAAGTATAAGGAGTTGAACAGTCGTATGAGCTATCACCATGCATAAGTATGAGTCTAAAGTGTTCTATTAGCTCACCAAGGATGAGTAGAATTTTATGTATGGAGAACCAGTATGTCACTTGAAATGAGTCGGTGCGTGGAGTTTAATGTAAATTCAAGAATGGTAGAGATTGATGCCAAATCATTGTAGATAACTAGATGAAACAAATATATTGGTGAGTCGATGATCTCACATAACTTGGATCTGTGGAAGTCAACATAGGCATAAGGCGAGCTAGGATATTACATCTCATATGACCATAGTTGGAACTATAACGTCACCAGTTCATGTTGAAGAAGATCGGCGGAAAGCTCATTTTGGGAGCTCGATGCAATGAGAGATGAGCTCATCTGGTGAAATCCCGCTCATTCACAACAAGATGGGTTCCCAGATCGAGTAAATCTCAAATGGAGATCAAGCTTGTTCGGCACTAGATCGCTGAGTGATCAGAATTGCAAGCACATGAGAAGGAGAGGAGTACGAGCTCATGCGAGTCAACTGGCGAGCTCAATCGTCGGATCAAATCGCTCTGGTGGAGATACCAAGTTTTGTTGGGATCATGGCATAGAGCCATCTCAGATGGTGAGCTTGGTGTAGAGCTAACAAAGGTACTCAATAAAACAAGACTGAGGTTAGCTCAGCACTTATATAGGAGCTCGAGTGCACATTCAATAGGAAGATCGAGTCAGTGAGTGATGCATTCAATACAAAATTAAGGGAAGTTGATGGAGCTCGACGTCGGGAGAGATGTGATGAAATCTTGATATCAAGCACAGGGAGCACTCTAATGGAATGCAAAGGTATGGGACTTCGATAATAAGCTCAGATGCAACAAGCTCTATGATCGACTTTGAGGGAATGGAACTCGGTAAGAATAGGTAGATAAGTCTTGAGATGGAGCGATTAGAATTTCAATGGTCAGAGAGCAGCTCAGGTGCTCGTAGTTTTCAAGCTTCCGAGCTGCACAAGGTGATGGAAGTGGAAACTCATAGAATGAGCTACTGGTAAGGATCCACTTAGTTTTGAGCTCAGTGTCAAGACAAGACATGGATGTGACACGCTCATGTCAAGTGATGGAAGGCTCAACTCAGCGATGCCAAGTTAAGACCAATGTAGTTGCATGTCAGATATGGTCTCTGTCGCTAGTTGGAGACAAAGGTGAAGGTAGCTCGACAAGTGAGCAGCAATGAGCAAGGAATATGGGATGTTCAAACCAAATTTCACCAGGCCAAACGTGAGCTTGGTGGGAAAAGAGCTTGATTGTGTGGAACATGAATGATTCAATTCATTGGAGGTTGACCATTCGGAAGTGAGTTGGCATACGCTTGGACGAGCTCATGGGAAGTAAAATACGGCAAGCCGTCTCGATGCGGTTACAAAGGTGGCCTCGATTCTTGGGAGGACGTTCATCGACGATTTCGTGTAGAGTAGATCTCATAGTAGAGGCTCGTTAGCTAAAATGGGACATGGAGAGTATTCTCAGTCATAGCGATAGACTCAGTCAATGTGATGAAAGAGGAGCTCGAGCCCAACTCAATGAGTTGGCTCGACGAGCCAACCACCGAGTTGGTCCATTTTTTTGACTCATTTCACATGACCCCCACTTTCCTCAGTGTCAAACTAGTCAAACAGGGGAGGGGTCCCACTCATTATTTTTTAATTAAATTAATATTTTTAATATTAATTTTATTTAAATAATATTTTTATTTAATATTTTATTAATAATATTTATTATTATTAAAATATTATTTTAATTAATTAAGGAGACTAGGTCAACAGGTAATTAATGACACATGATGGAACCTTCTCAAGTGGTTCAACCAAATGTAATAAATGAACCATCATGTACCTTCAATTTAGGAAGTTAATTATGACCTTTCCTCTTCTCTCTCACATATTCTTCTATAAATGTAAGTTGGAAGCTCATTTCAAAGGGGTTCCAATAGGTCATATAGGTTGGAAAGTTAGACATCTTAGGCAAGTGTAATTTTTCAAGAGTCCTCTCTCTTTCTGCAAGTTGTCCTTGTATGTTGAGGGAACTTTCAAGCCTCTTTTTCAAGACTGTAATGGCAACCATTGCCTCTTCTGAATGTATGATGCATTGTGCACGTTATTGAAGCAATAAAAGTGTGTGTTTTGTGACTAATCTTGGTCCTTTCATCCTTCTATACTTCTTTGCCTTTTCTCATGCTTGCAGGTACACTGTGCAAGTTCACGTTTCTATTACAGGTTCTTGGAGTTTTGTGCTTATCAAGTGGTGGAGCATTGCATGCAGTTGAGTTGTGGTGCTTATTCACCCTTCTCAAGTTCATCCTTCTTCACTAGAAGACTTATAACTTGTTTTTCTGATCGAGTTTAACAAAGGGAATGTGTGCTTCCTAGCCTGTGGTATTCTGTACCCTCTCTAAGTCGCAGTAGGTGAAGTTGACTTGTGGTGCACACACCCTCTTCAAATTAACCCTTCCTGAGTCTGGCAAACACCCTTTATTTGGTGCATCACCATCCTAGTATAGTTTCATTTCTGTAAATATCTTTCCCTAAAACCCATGAAAATGTTAGCATAGGTCTAGATAATTGTTTTATTGCACTAGGAGTAGTGCAACACTTAGTTTAGGAAGAGGAAGTCATGGCCTTCTCCAGAGGTTCACCTCGAGCCCAAGTCCCATAGCTTGAGAGGTGATCCCATGTGTCCCAATCACACTGAACATCTTGTTCACATTCTAGCCATTCAGAGGGTGCGGTGATTTTGCAACAACAGTTATATTTTAGCTCTATTTAAATTTCATGATCCTATTTTTCTACTATGTTATTTATGTACTATGTAGCTATTTGATTACTAGTATATGATCTCTATAGCATTTTTATCACCTTATTATCCCCTCTTTGTTGTAAATTTAATACTATTATATCCTATGATATTGTGTCAAAAGTTTCTACAACTTCATTAGAATGTTTTTTGCTATACACATACAATCTCTCTTTCACGGTTTATACAAATTAAATATCATACTATCCTATTATATACGATACAATATCTTTTCCATGGTTTATACAAAATTGATACTATTTTATCCTACTATAAGGTCACAATTTATATTTCACTATTTATATGATTTTGATAACTATTCTCTCTTCTTATATGGACACAATATTTATCTTACAGTTTCTACATATTCGGTACCTTTATGTGGTCACTACTTATATCGTTAACACTCACAAAAACAAAACATCACAAAACCTTCTATGTGTATTATCAAAATGTGTTGCTTACTATTCTCAATACCCTATTCAAATTTGATAAAATATTTCAAATCTATTCTAACACTTTCACCTCAAGAAATTCTATTTCCTATCATCCCTTTCATTGAAAGGGGGTAACTATATGGGTTGAATAGGCAAGGTAACCCTATCCTACACAAACAAATGCATAGATTCTAGATACACAGATGTATTAAATACTAAATTACTAAGTTACACACAAAGACACTAATGCATTCATTACAAATGAAGGGGTGGGTGGAATTATCAAATTTACAAACTATTGACACTATAATTACAAAAGTACACCTAAATAATACAGTGGGGGCATGAGACATCATTCCATTTCAATGTGTAGGATTTTCAAACTTCAGGTACCTAGATCGGTCTGTAATGGTTTAATAACACAAAATGGGAAGCATTATTTTAGGGTGACTGATAAGATTCGTGACACTCTTCCCTTGGTGTCAAGACACTCAATTACCACTTAATTTTCAAATACCTATTGGGGATTCATCATCACTAACCTTTAGTGAAAACCAATTATATATTTATATATCTAAATATGCATCTTATATCTATTTATATCCCCTTTTAACTTACAACACGACCCCCCCATCACCATGTGGGTCACACCAGTGGCCCACATTGTTTTCCATGATTTCGTTGATTTATCTATATGCATAACAATGTTTTTTGATCTAACACTATTAGATATACTATTCTTATTGTTTAAGCTAATAAGTTTTATTCACCAACATAAAGGGGGGGAATGTAGACAAATAAATTAGCACAAATTTATTATTAAGTCATTATTTTGGAAATAATTATATATGAGAGTTTTGAATGATGAAAAAGTCTTAGTTGTATATATACTTATTTCACTTGTTACATTACTCGATGTGTATTTTTATTTATGACTTACTTGATTCTTTATTATGTTTTTATGATATGTCACTAAGATCTTTGGCCATCTATAATTTAGTAATTTAATTTTTATGACTTTGGTCCAAAACTATATAGATTGGTTATGACCATACCACAGTCTTGACCCCTTTAGTTTTTGGGCCCTTTCGACCCATTAGTCTCTTCCTTACTCTTATCTTTTGGTTCTTATATTTTTATCAACCTTGTGTACTATTAAATTTAAAAGTTATAAGTAAGAGACTCATATATATACAAGTTTACCCAAAGAATTTATTATTAAGCACCTATCTAAGTACCATCTATTGACCTAATAAAGAAAGAGTCATTACTCATACAACATATCACAACACAGAACGAAATAAATTTGATATGCACATCTGTATACAAGCTTTTTTATGGGAGAAAATTAAAACGACCTGATATTGGTGTGGAATCATGATGGAAAATCTACATCAATGGTTTTAATTTCTTTCACACTTACACAACTCATAGCTAAGAGAACTACATTGAGCCTGAAATGTATTGCAATGCTCAGTGAATCACAAACAAGGTAACCTCCCATGTCACTTGTACTCGGGCATTACCATAGTTTATTTGGGATCTAATGTGTTATTGAGGTTCTTGTAGGAAGCTAGGCTTACACAAATAACAATTAGGAGAACTACATTGAGCCTAAAATATAGTGCAAAACTCAGTGAGTCATAAACAAGATGAATGCCAATTTTAGTCTGACTCAAGCATTAACATCTATTATTTGTGATATAATATGTTCTTGAGGTTCTTATAGGAAGTTAGGCTTGTCTTACAACTATACGTGTAAAATATATGGTTACACGAGAATTCTAAGTTATCGAAGTGTGATACATTTGATGATGGAGTGACACAAACAAAACCATGCTCCTGTCATTTATATTTCTAAGACCATACACTAGGGTCTATTTGTGAGATCTATTCCTACCTATAAATATAATTCTAATGCTACATACTTGAGAAAAAAATTTGATCTAGGAACATTTAAAATTCTTCATCCCTTCTTTAATCAACTATATCACCTCTCAAACCTTATTTGTACTCCTATTTAATGTTATCAAGTTCAACATGATTATAAAAAAACTATTTGCCAATAATAAAAAAAAAAAAAAGTTCAACATGATTATAATACTCTAGTTTTTATTGTGTAATTATAAACAATTATAATTTGAATTAATCACCTTCTTATAAAATAATCAATCTTATTTAAATTAATTAGATTAAACCCATTTAATGAATTTAGGGTTGACACAATAAGAAGGCCAAGAATAATCTTGTGCGACATTTGAGTTGAGTAGCTAATAATATCCAATTTTGACTTAATATGCATCACAAAGGAAGTGAAGTGCATTTAGGAGTATCCACTTGAGTAAAGAAGAATAATTTGTTTCATTAATCATTCTAATCAAAGTGTTAGTTTGGCCTTGTGCACCACCAAGATCAACCCAATCCTTCAATTGGAGAAAAGTGGAATATTTTGATTCTATATTTTTTAAGTATGTGAAAATTTCATTTCCCCACATAGATTTGAAAAACAATTGAATAGTATCATCATCTAATAGTGTAAAAATAAAAGGGTTTCCCATCCAAAAATCCTCCCAAAAGGATGGTTTCTCACTACTCCCTATCTAAACAAGACCAAAAAATTCCATATATGTCATCCAGAAGGGAGATTTTTTCAAGGATTCTTTTAGAGTTGTAGGGGTCTAAGTATCTTATAATTTTCTCCAAAGTTGATTAGGATTGGAGAAGAGTCATCGATGAATTTTGGAATTTAAAGTAGTATTGCACAAATATACATTGGAAAGTCCAATGCCATTTTTATGTTGAATAAGACACGATTTGGACCATTTGAGTAATGGTTTTTATGTTACTTGGATGATCCCTTCTAAATAATATATCATTTTATGCTGGAGATTTTTGATTACATTAATAGGAGTCTTTACAAATGATATAAATTATGTTGATAAAACTTGAAGGAATTATTTAAGTAATGTAATTCTACCTATTAGAGTTATCCACATGCCAATCTATCATGTTAGTCATATCTATCAGCCATATGCTATACCAAAATGTTTTATTTGCTATACCCTTTTTATAAAAAAATCCTAGAAATTTGTTTGGTAAAATGCCAACTAGGAATAGTGATATTTCTATTAGTGTTTTAAAGATGTGGAGGGTTTACATTACTTACATAGTGGATAGATAAGTTTGAATGTGTTGAGAGATATTTTTTAATTCCTTTCTTTCCTACAATGTGTAGACCTTAGGAGTAAAGTACATCTACAAACAAAAGGTGTGAAATGAATATCCCATTATGTTTTTTAAACATTTAATGCTTTCTTCATATGGTATTCCTTTCAATTTACACGAATGGGAGATTTACTAGGAAAGATAGTTAAATAATGAGAAAGGAAAATAAACTAGCTTGGGGACCATTTAGAAGGACCAATAAATGTGATGAAGAGAAACAACACTTACTTAACTGACACCATTTGGGACAAAATCTGAACTTGCTTAGAAAAAGTAGTGAACATGATCAAAATATTTTTGGATGTCCAACCTAAATAACATTATTTTCTCCTTGGAAATGAATAGTGGGTGTATAATTTCACGTGCTAATCCAAACCTATCCATAATTTTCCTTCCATTCACAAAAACTCCTTTATCTAAAGAGATTGAGATTAGGAGGATATCTAACCAAAAAAATTCAAAGATAATTTGGTATAAAATATGTAAAGGAATTGGTGTTTTGATGTGTGGGGAAGAGCTCTAAAAAGTATAGTTCATATATTCTAATGTTTTCTTGAGTGGTGTACTTCATTCAAAACTACTCCAACTTCCTTCTCAATATGATTTCAAAAGGCTTATTATAAATAGTGGGATACTCATCTAGTTAAAGAGCCTTGTCACCTTTCATTTTAAAAATGTAAATATAATTTTTTAATTGTGAAAGGGGCCATAAGATATTTTTTCTCTTGATAAATAGGGCTTGGAATGACATAGAGAAATTCTTCCAACTGAGTAGTTCTAAGAGATGAATTTTGAAAATATGAGGTAGCTTCATGGTGAATGTCATTAGGATTTTATAATAACTAATGACATGATTGTTAAACTAATTATAAAAAACTATAATAAATCCTATATATAGTGATAATGAGTGTCCTTTCTTTATAGAGTTCTAATTTTAATATAAAATTTTAACTTCAACACACAACCAACTGGAAATTACTAAACAAGAGATAGGGAGATATATAATTATCCTAGAGAAATCCAATTGGGTAAAACTCGAGTGGGTGAGAAATTGATCCCCTTTCACTATGTAATTCTCTAAAAAAATTATACAAGCTTACTACCACTATGTCACCTTCATGAAAGGATTAGACCTATCTTAGTTACATTTACTTTTTATCACCTTTGGAATTGGATTCACCAAAAACCTCCATGTTGGTTCTCCCACTTACATTTAATGTTACTCTACTAAAGAAGTAATAATGAGGTGAAACAAACCATTTCAATAAGTGTAAATGTTTGTATCCATTCACATTCAAGTTTTTGAGTAACTTCCATAAAACTGCCACCAAAAATTCCTTATTAGAACAAAAAATTATGGGCGTTGCCATTAGAAGCTATCCAAATCACCTTTAAACTGACTCAAACCATTTTTACATTAAAATTTACATATGAGAGATGGGATATTACAAGTTAAGCTAGAGAATTACACAAATTAGGAACTTCCAGATCTATTATTATATTTTGTCCCCAATTCGAGGCTTTTAAGTCCCTAATATCTTCAGGAACTGATGAGGTGAAGAAATTTATTTCCTACATATTCTCTAGAATACCACTTGTCTCGCACTCCTCGTTGTGTTATCCTCTCTTTTTGTTGTAATACCATATTTTTCTCTAATTCGAGTTAATTTTCTAAGGTAAGATATTCTATGGGTGGTAGTAAAAACCCTTCTTCTTCATGATCTAATATAGAGGGCTCAAAGAGATATAAGTTTTCAATGTTAACAACTGAATATATTCTCATATAAGGAGGAAATATAACCTAAATGAATTATTTCCCACTTTTTCCAAAATTTCAAATAGCCCATATCTAATAAGCTTAAGTTTCTTAGCTTTACCTTGGATTATCTCTCTACCTCAAGTGCAACCATACCTACTCACTGTAAACACTAGAAAATGAACCTTGCGCATAAGATCGCATATCAAAAAATACTAAAAAAATCATAAAACATAATAACACCAAAAAATAAAATAATCCCATCCAAACACTATAAAAATAAAATAATCCCACAAAATGGATATAAATGACACCTCATCACTCATTTACTAACCCTCACCCACTCACATTTAATTCAGTCCATCCCACCTACCCATATGCATGCCCAATGTGCTATGGACCCAATCATTACACCCATATGTGTCACATCCCCCCATACACTCAAAATCTAAAAAATCACCCTCAACCACACCATTTTACCTATTAAGAAATCTTTATGCACTTGAGCCCATACTTGAGTTTTTGCTTCCTTTCTTGCATATTTCAGTTTTTCGGGTCTTGGAGAAGTGAAGGAGGATCACAAAGGATAGGTGAAACTTAATACATCACTGTTTTAGTGAAATTACAACATAGGCGCTAGTCATAACTATGAATGTCTTGCGATATTCAAAAACTTGTATTTTTGAATGTCATGTGATCTAATTCAGGTATACTTGTCATTACATGTAATGTTTTGTCATGTTTACTTTAGTAAAATGTATTTATCTCATTAAATGGTTACGGATCTGACTGAGGCATGCCCCCTAAGCACCAAAAACTATTAACATCTCTCTAAGTGTGATTGTGTGTAGGTTTATATTCAAATTTAGAAGATTTTTACCCACTTTATTCAATAAATAACCCATAATTGTCATTCTGAACTAATAATGGAAGCATAAGCCCATTATTTTAGTAGAATTGATTTGTTTATTTTACTAATACATCTTGCATTTGATACAAATCTAGGTGTAATTCTTGGCAATTAGGGTAGGATTATTTTGGTTGTGGGTAAATATTTTCATTTTCTAAATCTAACATTTGTTTTCTTTAAGCATTTGTTTCATTTTATTTCAATTTGATTTTGTTTTTCCCTAAAAAAATTGTTACAATCTAACGCTTGGTTTTACAAATCTGCCAAAAAAATATAAAAAATATGGTCTAAAACCATTCACAAGTTCAATTGTGTTGCAATTTTTCTACAAAAAAAAATCTAACAATTTAGTTGCAAGGTAGTCGCAAGTGTGACCATTCTATAATTTGGTTGCAGAAAAAACCTTTAAAAACTTGTTTTTCTTAAAGGATTGAATTGGGAATGAATACACACAAAAAAAGGTTCGGATTTGGGTATATATCCATCCACATAATTGTGGGAAGTACTTTGGAATAAACCTTAAAACTCATTGTGAGGAGTACCACAGGAACCCCAAAGTAGCAAGCACATTGAGAGAGCTCACTAGAAAAATGTTCAACGACCCAACATGATTGAGTAGCGTCACCTGTGAGGTAGAGCCAATATTGTCTGTGGTGATGACCGCATATTGATTTATCAGGGGGTACTCATTCTCTTGTAGATAGTACTCGTTCAGATAACATTTATAATTTAGAGAGATATCATTACATAGGTAGCTAAAAAAATTAGACCCATATTCAGTCTCAAATATAAATAAAGTAATTCACTTCAATTTCCATTGTATCTGAGTCACATCTGAGACTATTTTTTTCATCTTCCACATTTTTTCACACTTCCATATCCATTTTCGGTAGTAATTATGAGTTCAATTTTTCATAGTCTCAGTTGCAACTGTGATTGGAATGTAATTTTTCATCTCATATTTTTCCTAAAGCCAATTTGGTCATACAATTTTTACCACACTTTCCACTCATGTTTTACAGTCCAATTTTCATGTGTGAATGTCATTTCTCGTGGATTCTAGTCACCTTCATGCTCATGTTCACCCTAATTATATTCACCTAGACCTTCTTTACCACATTTTTAATCTTAAGTCCCAACACTTGGGGGACTTCCACCCGCACTGACTTATCGCATGATCTGTAGTGATCCTATCCACCCCATGGTAATATGTCATTCCTATCCACTATATTTCAAATTACCCAATTTTGATAATTATATGGCACCAAGGAACCTCAAAACCACTTGCATCTCTTCCAATACACATGTCACCTCATTCAACATGACAAAACACTCCTCTTCCACACATTCCCACTTTTACTCATTGGCGAAGTACTTGACTGGTATTCCTACCTCCCATAACATAATATTCATACATTCACAAAAATTTCAAACACTTTCATATCCCACTTCTCAATCCATATTGAATCCAAAGTAATACTAGCTTACCTTCACATGCTTCGACGGTCTCATAACGAGTCCATTATTGAATTTTTTGCATGTTGGTGTGCCCTTATTCACTGGCTCTAGTTTCCACTCACACAATCTGAAATCAATGACCTATTTTCCAAAATTTAGGTCCCTCACAACTCCCACCACTTACAAATTCATCCACTACGCACATTTATTAAGGCCATGCATATGACACAACACCTCGAGGATGTCCATCTTGGTCATCCTCCTTCCTTGCCACACATTTATGTTTCTTTGTGCCTATTCCACCATCACAATCCCATATTCACAATTTCATCAGACCATATCATCCTCACCTCTCATCATCTTCTACACCCTAATATTCACATTCATTACATTCTCTTAGGGTTCATACCTTTATCTAACCTCCTCGTAAATTCACTCCATTGACTAAGCCACTTTACTATATTCTCCACAAATTATTTGATGTCACTCTCATCAATCTACCCCCCAAACCACCCATGCCCTTGTGTCATTCCTCCCATGAGACGTGTGGTTATCATTGTACATACGATTGTTTCACTGACTCATGTCCCCAACTCTACAACATCATTCAAGACCTTCTCAAAAAAGGGGACATCACCATTGAGCCTCCATCTCCTTGAACTCCATCTTATAACACACATCCACATATTGTCTCTTCACCTAAACCCAACATTTCACTACACAATTCATCACATGTATCCACCTTGGACTCCACACCATCATGCTCTCCTAGTCTTTCATCCTCTACATTATACCCTTCTTAATCTCCATTGACATATGCTTTCACTTTGGACATGGTATCATCATCCTCATTTCTAGAGTTCTAAACTTACCCACTATCCATATATTTGTGTGACTCTCTTTTTTCCACCACATAATCTAATTCATCCCTTGATTTGATCATATACACTTCACTTATCACACAACCCATTTTTTACACCTACATGGCACTCTTCATCACATATGTTTCCACACATCGCTTCATATATTTCAGCTCCATCCTCCAAATGCATCTCACTCCCTTCATCACCATTCATTCAAGAACCATTCTTTTTTCTAGCACCTCCATTACATCATATCCCATATATTGCATTCATTCACGCTCAACTTACATTTAATCCTCATCATTCATATCTATATAATATTTCATATCTTCCTCACAAGTCACCAACACTTTCTCACCTTTCTTCACCTATTTTGAAGCATTATTCTACATCCACATTCTCACCTCCATCACCACTCATTTAGGAACCATTTTTAATATCATATCCTCCGCCTTTATTACCATCATCAATCACAGCCACATAACCATTTTTCCTTACACATGTGCCACATAAATATCCCATGCATCCAATTACATCCTCATATCATTTCAATTTTCTCCCGTAATATCATTTGTTTGACATTCCCTCTTACATGCCTCTTCCCATTCCATGTCATCATACTCTCATCACACCCACTCGTCATAATATTACACCATTAGCTCTCAAATTTCCTCCAGATATCACTATGTTCTCCACTCCTCATCCACCTAAAATCAGCACTAGCACAATGCTTCATATCACCTTCTCTTCTACCATTTATCTATTTTCATGTCATTTTCCACCTGACATTATTACACATTATCCACACTTGAAAACTTTCGTATTTTCTTCATCCCTACACTTATGTACTTCACACACCTCCATTATATGGCTTCTCTTTGGCATCTTTCTCCACTCATCATTCACATCCACCAATCCACTCCCATTATGTACCTCATTTATCACTTACTCCTCCACCTCATGTCCCTTATTCATCTAGTCCCTACATAGATTAGGTTGAATTTTCTTTGTCTTCACTATAACATTATACGTGTTCCATACATTCCACTTCTCTTCATTTTTTCTGGATTCAAAACACGCCTTGATTCTCTACACCTCCCACACTATCATCATTAACACACAAAAAACACAAACATGCACCTTCACATAGAAAAATATATTTCAAAATCTAAAAACATAAATAAATTTTAAAAACTCCAATAAATAATGTTTGTTCATGGATGTTCCTCTGCATTTTCTCCACTCATTCATATGTCATTCCAATTCTCGATTCACTACTACATATCTCATTTACAGCTCATTCACATTCCACATCTTGGTTTGTTTCATATATTTTGGTAAACTCTTGATCATCTTGTTGTAATGTTTTGTGAGTACAAATTATCTACTAAATTTTCTTGAATTTGGTCTCTCCTTTCTTGATGAATTAAGAATGATTTTCCTCCTAGAGATCCACGCATGCTTACAAACATAATCACTTGTCTTGTGTTGAATGATTTTCATTTATGTAAAAGTTGTATGGCATGCTTGGGTGATGTCAAAGGATGATGTGGAGATTGTTGATTAAGTCATTGATGTCAAAAGAGAATTGCATCATGTGTGAAGGTTGATTGACAATATGTGAGAAAGATAATTTTAAGACAAAGGTTCTTGTAAATATTTTCTTGAGAAGATATGAGCATGGTATCTTAGTGCGATAAGTGCACATAGGTATGTGAGGTTGTATGAATTTTTTTTTATCATGATAATATGATTTAGAATGCATGGACAAAGGTGTTAGAGTCATTTTCAAGGCCTAGTAATGGAAGAAGACCAAGGTGTAGAGAGTAAGGTGAAGAAAACATGATCTAAGGAAATATGAGGTTCAGTTTTCAAGGATAGTATGGGAATGTGAGAATTTTAAAAGGTGTAAAAATTTGTTTTAGGTTTGTTGGAAAAGTTTCAGGTCTAATATTGAATGAAAAAGCATGAAATATAGTGTTAAGGTCTACACCTAGACCTAGTTCTTGAGGTTTTCATGTCCTAATGAGGCATGATGATCATTTTTCAGGGTGAGTATGAAAAATTGAGTATGGAAATAGGTTATTCATGTTGTTTTAGGTATATGGATGAAATTTTAATTCATATTTTGGAATATTTAGCAAGAAATCAAGGTTTTGTTCCTATCGATCTCACAAGAATGGAGAATTCTAGCTCGAGGTGCACTTTTAGTTGCTCGTTGGCATGTGTAACATTTTCTTGGTAACATGGTTTCTTTACGAGATATAGAGGAGTGTCCTAGATAATATCTCCTAGAATTATTTTGTGTTTTAAGGTCCTATCCTTTATGAACAATTGTTAACACCAAGACAACTCAAAAACCATTCTAAAACCCTAACATGAAGTCTATATGCAATATATTTCTCAAAAAAGCTCATAATTGATTGGTTTACCTATTTATATGATTAGATAATGTAGTATACTCTCCCAGATATCTATAGGTAGAATTTTTTTAGTCATATGCAAGAGAAAAAGTACATGTATAGGTCTTATTTCTGAAGATGTTTTTGTAGTAGTCAAGTTTTGCATTAGACATACTGAAAAAATATATGTTTCAGAATGTTGAGGACCTATAATACATGTCTATGATGTTTTCTGGAT
Source organism: Taxus chinensis (assembly GCA_019776745.2). NCBI lineage: Eukaryota > Viridiplantae > Streptophyta > Pinopsida > Cupressales > Taxaceae > Taxus > Taxus chinensis. The sequence goes on from CM034149.1 coordinate 680,076,821, forward strand.
AATTTATAGTAATTAACCAGTCCTATGAAGTCAAAGTTTCAAGACTTATTTTTTGGGGTAGCTTGACAGTTTTGAGTGTTCTTGGAGCAGAGTTGTTATTGTGCCCTTCTGCCCTGATTTGAAGTGTCTAATGGACATGGTGATTTTTTTGAGGTCATTAAGTACTTTTTTATGTGATTCATTTTTCATGGTTGAGTGTTTCAAGGGTGTTCAAGATTCATTCTTGGAGACTAGTTTTTGGGGCTGTTTGATTGTTCTTGTTCTCAAGAAGGTTTTATGGCATATATGGTTGGTGAAGAGATATTCAAGCATGGATGAAATAATAAGATATCTTAGAAAAAAAAATTGAATGTGTTTTGATTCTTGAAGATGTTCATTATTTCTCAAGAATCTTATGATTTTTTTGTTGTGTAGACAAACCTAATACTAGTAGGTCTTGTTGTGTCATAAAGGATTAAAACAACATAATTGAGTCGTGACAGTCCTAAAGAAGCTTATGTATTGATTTATTCATGTTTACAAGATTCTATATGATCTATTGTGGAAAAAATAAGTGAATTTAAGTGTATTTGGCTGACCTAGTTGGCATTTGATCAAGAGTCATGTATATATATATATATATATAAGGAAGATTAGGCTTATTTGAGCTAGATGAGGGGATAGATGTATGAGTGAGCCATAGTGCATGTAATGGAATAAGAGGTATTGTAGACCATGAGGAATGTGTGTACATTGAATATATGATGGTGGTCAATTTTTAAAGGTCATTATCTTCATTCACATGTCAAGGTAAAGGAAGATGATGATAAAAGGAGTATGACACATAGTTTTGAGAGTGTCTATGAGAGGAGTAGAAGAAATATGAATATCATTTGATGATTGACCATTGGATTATGTCTAAGAGACATGGGAGCATGATGATGTGGCTAATACATCAAATATAAAGAGTGGACAAGAAGAAGAGAGTAGAAGATAGAGAAGAGAAAAGAAGACCGTCATTTTTTGAGATAGCAATAATAATAAAGATGGAAAACATTTGTCTTCGTTGAGTGGGTGCTTGGTCAAGAGGTGGATGAGTTGGTGCTGAGTCACTTATGGATTTGGTGCTTCCTTACAAGTTGGTGCTCGCTAAAAATTAGGTGTTGGTGCTCATTGCGGAGATGGTGGTTCACTAAATCTTGGGGAGTTTTAGCTTTTGTGAAAGTTTTTTCTTGCTAAATTCAAATGGGTGTTTGAAAAATTAGGGGTTGGTGCTCCTCGTGGATTTGGTGCTTCACTAAATCTTGAATTTTTTTTAATTCAAATATCAGTGCATTTCTTCCCCTTGAGGGTTTCCCACATAAATTATGTGTTCACGTGTGTTCTCCATTATTTCATTCTCATGTGGATGGTTGTTATGTTGTTTTTATGGTTTGACATTGCTTATATAATGATTCCTTATTGAATGGTTCATGAAAGTTAAGTGCAAGAGAAAGTATTTAAGGACATTGATTCACCCACCCTCTCAGTGATTGTGCTTCCAAAAATCAGTATTAGAGCTTGGTCCTTAAGAATAAGTTTATTAGCTTAAAAGAGATCCTTGAAGTACAAAATGAAGACCTATCTAATGTCATTAGGTTATGATATATGGAAATCAATGGTATAAAATAATGCTAACATGAAGAAGTCATTCAAGAGGAAAGATGACTCTAACACATCTGAGGTAAGTGATAGAAGTACATCTCAAAGTGATGAAAGCAATTAACTTATATTTATGGCCAAAGAAATAGGTCGTGAGTGTTTGCATAGTCTCATGGAAGATTAAGAAGATGAAGTTGAAGAAGTGGACCTGGAAGCAGAGTTGGTGAGTGCTTTAGATGAGTTGAAGATCTAAAGAAAGAAGAATAAGAAATTTAACTTTTTGATCAAATATTATGAAGAACAAATTAGTAGCATGAGTGATGAAAATGATGAGATCATTAAATAACTATAAACTCGAGTTGAAGTTGTGTTAGCAAATCTCAAGGCTAAAGAAGAAGAATGTATCAAGTTAAAGAGAAAGAAGGAATATATAAATGTCAAGGAAGAAGAATGCAATAGGTATAAATAAGAAATATAATCCTCTAAAGTAGAGATAGATCAAACAATTATAAAAATTAAGACCTGTGAAAAGATTGAAAGGATCAGTAAAGCTCTAAATGACACATTGAGTAGTCAGAAATCTACCAATGATAAGGAAGGTATTGGTTTCAATGGAGACCATAAAAATAGCAATGAAAGTGACAAAGAGGGTCCTAGAAAGATCAAAAGGATAACAAGAAGGATGCTAATATGAAAAATAAGGTCATTTTAAAAAGAAACAAAATGAATAATCCTATAAGATAACCTAACACCATTGTTAGGAATTTTAGGCACTCAGAGGTCAGGTGAACCTGTGCTGATAAAAAAATTCTCAATCAATTTCCACTTCTTTATTTTATTAAAATTAAACTATACTGATTGGCAAAAGCAAGAAAAAATAACTATGAAAGATAGAGAGAGAATCATACACACAACCATATACACAAGGAGACAAAATATAGAGTAAGAAACCATTTCAGGGAAAAACCCCACGGAAGCCAATGCACTACTTTGGAAAACTTTTCTTGTAATTTACAATGATTTCCTGATTGAGATACAACTCCAATAATTTATCCAGGAAACCACCCAGTCTTTAACAAGCTACAACTTTCCAAGAAGCCACATCTCCCGAATTCGGTACAAAAAACATTGACCTTTAGTAATCCATAACTTACAAAGATAATTCAACCCCCTAGAATTTAATCAGCCACCACTAATCTTCTGTGGCCACTACCTACAAGGAAGCTATAACCACCTAAGATCTAAGCAACAACTTAGACAAATATTATACACAATTTGATCATTTAGATCCTATGTTGTACATACAACATATTATGATCACCTTGTTAAGCTCTTCTTCATTCACTCTCCATGTTCATCTTTTCATTACTCTTATTTCCTCTTTTCTAGTCTCTCCCCTCAAACATTCATTTGAATGATATTTTGATTGATGGTTTTGTCTTTTCCAACACACACACAAATATCTTCTCTTTCAACAATAGGTCTTCATCTGATGGCTCTATCTCCTTTCTAATTCTGAAACAAATTCTTCAGCATGTGATTTTCACCATATTCATCACTTGATTTTCAATTAATATCTCTGCTCTCTTTTGGCAATAAGTTTTCATTCCATATCAATATCTTATTTTAGTACACAACTCTCTTTCCTATGTCTCATTCCATACATTCATCTGATTTGATTCTATGCTATGTGATCACCCTCTTATTCATTCATCTGATATTCATTTGAAATATATGTTCTCTTTTTACCTCTTTCTGTAGCTCTTGGCTCAACTTCTCCTTTATCTTATCTTCAACAACCATATTATGCTTGAAATTTATATTTTATAGACAATAATATCTCTCCATATTTTTCTCTTGGCATGCCATGCATTTAAGAAACGATTATAAGACGCTTTCCCAAGAAAATATGTCTTTATTCCATGATTTTTCAATGCACCTATGAGGACATTACAATTTTCCATTTCTAGCCTTTCATTATACCTTCAAATTATGATTTTTCTATTCCAAGACATAGATAATGTTACCATCTTTCCAACGAGACCAAAATCATTAAATTCTGATAAATATAGTTCGAGATATTCAAAATTGGGTCTAGGGGGTTTGTGTAGAACAAGTTCCAAATCATCATACACAGTCTGCAATACATTACACTATATAGCCTTTATATTTTTGTTTTATAATCCAATTAAATAATTAACCCTTTTTAAAGTGGATAAAGTGGATATCCGGGGAACTGGAGGCACTTAGGTACTTGATTCATGTGGGCTAAGTTCTTACGCATCTCTAAACACCTGCATTATATTCCATTTCCTTGGTTTTCACCTTTCCTTTACAAATCGGGTCATAATAAATTGCGTGGTACAAAGGTTCTCGTGGAACTTATTCCATATGTGCTCAATTTTTCCACACTCTATTCTACATATCATAATTCATCTATTATGTCTCCCTCTTCTCTTTCTTATGCGGGTGCATCAGGTCTCCGGGGAACTCAGGGTACATAGGTACACGTTCTGTCTAGGCTATCAGTGCCCGCAACCCACTCCATCTCCACAATACACTCTACCCTTTATCCAAACCTTTTCATTTGTAAATCAGATGAAAATGATATGCGGGGAACTCATTATCTCAAGGAATAGTGCTCTAAAATGTATTTTGTGACCACATACTCCTCCCCGCATGCACAACAAAAAAATCCTCTTCTCATCAAAAATATTTGAATTGCGGGTTGAATTCACTTGCGGGGAAATATGGAACTCAAGGTACTCATTCCATCCATGAATTTTTTGCCCGAAGGTTCTATTTTACCCATAATGCTCTATCCCTTTGACTTGCGGGTTGACCCGATTCACGAAGAGCTTAGGCCAGTGAGGAACTTGGTTATTGGGATCATCAATGTCTGTAAAGCCTACAATACACTGTATGCGGTCTCCTAGACCATGTAGGGAAATTTTGTTCAACAGGAACCCATTCTATCCATAGCTAATCTATCCACAATACACTAGGAATCAAAATACTCAATTTTTCTCAAAAAATTTCGAAGTCCCCAATAATTATTCTTTCACGATAGGATTTCTATGAAAACTTAGGACACTTGTAAATGATATTTAGGCCTCAAAATCAATTGACCCAAGTGTACTAACCTTTTGAATTTCTTGAGTGAACCCCTATCACACCATCCTGAAAGTTTAATAAACTTTCTAGAGACCATTGACATGACTGAAACACCATTCCATCACTAAAGTCATCATGATTTCTCAATTCATCACTAAGACTCCTCTTATATACCACTGATCCACCTATTATCCATCAATTTCATTATCATGAAATCACCTGGTTCAATCTTATTCACATGTTTTCCTAAGATTCTTCCTGATACATTATGCTAAATGACCCTGTTTGACCTCTTGAAAATACCTTAAATAATTCAATCACTATCAATTAACTAAGACTAAGGAGACACTACCAATCAACCTTCAACTACTTGTAGAGTTCTCAAACTTAATTTATCTTGATCACTCTCCACTGCTCACTCTTTTTTTCATTAATGCCACTTGACATCAATGGCAATGAACCAGGGTCCAACAAATTCCCCTTTTTTTTTTTATGGCAACATACTCATAAACCCTGAAACTTTGATGGAAATACACTTTTAAGCTTGGTTTTTGACAACACTCTTTGTATCTCTCCCCCTTTGACATCTATGAAAAAGGGTCAACCTTATATCGCAATGAGAAATGCACAAATAAGCTTGATAAACTAGGGTCTTACTTTGAAAAGCTCACCCTTGGATAATGTTGCTTCTTATGTCTTATCTTTTGCCAGTGATTTCCTTTTCAACAAGCTCCCCCCTGGGATTGTTTTCCTTGATGAGATTTAATATTATCATACATCTTTTTTCTATGCCAAATCCTTTCTCACATCTTCAAAACTACCTTTAGAGCTAAAATGGTCGTCATTAATTTTTCTTCTTGTTGCTTAGATAATTTCACTTAGAAACACCTCTTTTAGACTTGATTTTTTACACTTACACTTGTAGCTAATAAATTTTCTCATTGATTTACACCTGTACTAGTCTTGAGTGATCTTCAATTTGACAACTCCAAGCTCCCTTTGGAAACAAGAAATTCTTCCTTTAAAGAGAGTATACCTGTCTCATCATATTCATGCCATCATGAAGATTCAACCTTCTTTATTTTAATCCTGAATTCTAGTGTATTATGCTCCTTGGTTCTCAGTATCTATGTTGTTACCTTGTACTTTACTATAAGATTTTTTATTTTGTCAAAACTTCTGACTTATTCATTTAGTGAGAAACTGTGTTCGTTTTCATCTCATGCAACAACTTACTTTATTAATCACATTCAACACCACAATAATTATACATTTTCATTCATCTTTGACCCTTGCAGATTTGATGAGTTTGACTGTGTGATACTTTGTCTTCTAAGTATTAATATTTTTCAAATACAAATAATAACATTTCCTCTTATTACTAGAAAGGTTAAAATATGTATTCAAGAATGTATAAAGCTAATCAGTCACTCAACCTCATCGTTATTGACAAACACACATGTCAATGGCTTACATTTTGTGCACAAGGTTTCCACAATGGCCTGCTACAGTTTTGAATTTACACACTTCATCTCTAGACACTTCAAACTATCTAGATAGTCTTAAAAAATTTATCTCTACTCATACATGCTTAGAATCACACAAGGACTCACCTAAGGACTTAAATCTTTCACATACTTGGGCACACCTCATCAGGTATTCCATTGCTTAGTTTCAGACCTTACATCATTTCTAAAATAATTTCTATTTGAGATCAATCATCATCATTTCATAAGGAACAAAAAATCCCTTGTCATGTCTTTTAGCATTGATGATTATCAAGAGCCAAACTCCCCCTGGGAGTGTGCACTTTCAATGTTTTAACATATTACCAACTTTAATAAGTATGATGGCCTTCAATGATACCAATCATTTTTTCTTACTTTTCACATGAGATGATACACCCTTGGGTCACTTAAAAACTTCTTTAAAACATATTAAATGTGTCTAAACTTCTATGAAACAAGTAATACACATTTAATACAAGATACCTTGTCATTATTTATCAAACCATAATGGATTTTGATGGAGAACCTTAACATCATGAGGAACAAGAAATCATGCACTTACGCTTCCTTACAACCACATGAATCATAATTTAAATCTTTTTCAACCAAGGACATTTTCTCAAGACAACAATGATTCAACTTTAGCAACACAGGAGAAGGACAACTAAGATTTTAAGACTTCTTGATTACATATTCATACAAAATCTCATAACTTCCTTGATTCATATTTTTACAATACGATCAACTTGTTCATTGTTTTACAACACTCTCTTGGAGACATTTTTTGCTTGAGGAAAAAAAATTGGAAGAAAAAATTCAAGACCTGAAATCTATTGACATCATTTCCTCGTCAAAATTTTCTCTTAGACACACTCAAATACTTCAACGTGTACCATACTTTTAACATGGAACATAATAAACACTTTGAAACTTACATACCTTGACAATCAACAACATGACAGAGGCAACAATCATCAACAATTGGAACCAATGAGCATCCTTGAACTTCTCATTCGAACTTAATCAGGAGGAACACTTGATTTGTAGACAAATAAAAAGTAGTCTATGTTTCCTTTATTTTATGTATACCTTCTAGAAGCCTAGAGAAGGCATATTATCCTATCATATCTCATCGTAATAAAAGAAATTCATAAAAGCAACATGATGACTCAATTTTTCCTTTTATTCCTCTCAATTCCTTATCACTCTTCTTGGATACATTCCTTAGAGTGACTATCATAACACATGAGCTCTCATTTTATGAATGAATTCCTAAAAGACATACATGTTGCATCTATTATAACACTACTTGAGGAATATGTTCATCATCATTTGTAATAAAATTTTCTTCCTTCTTCTTTGCTTCTAATTTTTCTTCCTTGATTCTATAAATCCATTTTATTTCCTTCTTTTCAGGAGTTGTTTGAGGCTTGGTTGTCTTAGTTTGATTTTTAGGATTTTTCTTCATGTTGGAAACCTTCTTATCTTGTCCTCTAAAGGTTTTATGTGTGCTACTATACCTAGGTTGTTCATTGTAATAGTAATGCGTTGAAAAATGCCCAAACTTGTGACATGTATAACATATTGCATAGCTTTTCATTTTGCCTGAATATTAGATGTCATTCCAAAATTGACATGACGGTTCCTCTAAAAAATAATTGGCTATATGAACTTTATTTTTATAATTAAAATATACTATGTTCCTTTCATATTCAATATCACAATATCTCCATGGATGATCTTTGTCATAATTTTTCATGCATTCCCTAGCTCTATGTTCAAAACCATAACATGAAAACAATATCCATTAAATCTTCTCTCATAGCTGGATGCATTAGGTTTCCTAATTGACTTCTCGTGCTCTTTTTTGTATTTCTTAGACTGAGAACATCCTTGACATGAAGTATTACTTGATTTAGCTTGCAAATTTCTTTGCATTGCTTGTTCCAGATTCTCTTTTAAGGTCTTTATTTCTGCACTTGGTATTTCGCATTCTTCATCCTTGATTTGAATGGAAACTTGACATGACTTGTGAATCAATTCACCAAAGTGCCCTTGTTTGCTTTTCAGTTCATTGAGCTGATTAGTCACTTGTTCCAACTCAACCTTCAGGGTCCTTAGTTCCTCTTCATTCTTTAGAAAAGTGTCTTCTTTTTCTTTGTTGCTCTTCACAATTGCTTTCTTTTCCTAGTTCATGTCCTCTTGAAGTGTCTTCATGGCTAATCTTAGTTTAAAACACTCCACAACTTTTTCTTTAAGATTCTTATAGATTAGTGTGACTTGTTCTTCAATATCCTCTATCTTTTTCTCATATTATTTTTCCTTTTGGGCCAACACTTCTTCATGGTGTCCAATTTGGCATTCTTATTCCATTACCAAGGTTCTCAGCTTGGTAACAACATCTACCTTTATTTTAAGAGATTCTATAACCTTATCTGATTGTGAGTCATTTTATTTACATTCTGGAGAAGCCTCTTGATCTTGATTTCTCAATTTCTTCTCAAGAAGAGTGATGTGCTTATCATAAGCTGTTATGTAGACTTTCAATTTCATGTTTTTCTTTCTTGACTTGTCTAATTCATCAAGTGTACATTCTAACTCATCTTCTAGATTTAATTGTGCTTCCTCTTCATCTAAATCATTCATGAAGCTACGGTAACCTTCCATTGTCATAAAAACCCTTTCATTGTGAGCTTCATCCTTATGATTCTTGTATTCATTATTAGTTCACCTTACCATGCTTATGTCTTCGAGATCACCTCCAAGATGTAAGGCTTAACTCAAGAGAACAACTGATCTGATACCAATTGTTAGGAATTTCAAGCACTGAGAGGGGGGTTGAATCAGTCCTGATAAAAACTTTGTCAATTAATTTCCACTACTTTAGTTTATTGCAGTTAAACTATATTGATTGGCATACAAATGCAACAATAATTATGAAAGATAGAGAGAGAGAATCATACACACAACCATATACACAATGATACCAAATATAATGTAGGAAAACCTTTCAAGAAAAAACCCATGGAAGCCACTATAAGTTACAATGATTTCCTGATTGAGCTACAACTCAATCTAGGGCTACAACTCCAATAATTTAACTAGGAAACCACCTAGTCTTTAACAAGCTACAACTTGCCTAGAAGCCACATCTCCCAAATATGTTATAGAACCCATTGACCTTTATTAATCCACAACTTACAAGTAGACTTAAACCCCCTATAATTTAATCAACCACCACTGATCTTCTGTTGGCCACTACCTACAGGGAGACTATAAGCCCCTGATATCTAAGCAACAACTTAGACAAATATTATACACATTTAGATCATTTGTTGCACATACAATAGATTATGATCACCTTCTTAAGATCTTATTCATTCAATCTCCATGTTCATCTTTTCATTAATCTTCTTTCCTCTTTTCTAGTCTCTCCCCTCAAATATTCATTTGACTGATTTTTTGTTTGATGGTTTTGTCTCTTCCAACACACACACACACAACTCTCTTCTCTTTCAACAATAGGTCTTCATCTAATGGCTCTATCTCCTTTCTAATTCTACAACAAATTCTTCAGCATGTGATTTTCACCATATTCATCACTTGATTTTCAATTAATATCTTTGCTCTCTTTTGGCAATACGTTTTCATTCCATATCGATATCTTCTTTTAGCACAAAACTCTCTTGCCTATGTCTCAGTCCATACATTCATCTGCTTTGGTTCTATGCTATGTGATCACCCTCTTATTCATTCATTAGATATTCATTTGAAATATCTTCTCTCTTTTTACCTCTTTTTGTAGCTCTTGGCTTGACTGCTCCTTTATCTTATCTTCAACAACCATATTATGCTTGAAATTTATCTTTTATAGAAAATAATATCTCTCCATATTTTTCTCTTGGCATGCCATGCATTCAAGAAATGATTACAAGATGCTTTCCCAAAAAAATATGTCTGTATTCCATGATTTTTCAATACACCTATGAGGACATTACAATTTTCTATTTCTAGCCTTCAGTTATACCTTCAAATTATGATTTTTCTATTCCTAGACATAGAGAATGTTTCCACCTTTCCAAAGAGACCAAAATAATTAAATTCTAATAATTGGAGTTTGATTTATTCAAAATCAGGTCTGGGGGGTTCTTGTAAAACAAGTTTCAAATCATCATACCAAATCCGCAATACATTACACTATATAACCTTTATATTTTTTCTTTATAATCCAATTAAATCATTAACCCTTTATAAATGGGATAAAGGGGATATCTGGGGAACTGGAGGCACTTAGGTACTTGGTTCATATGGGCTGAGTTATTTCACATCTCTAATCTCCTGCAATATATTAAATTTCCTTGGTTTTTACTTCTCCATCCTATAAAATTGACAAGGGAAATTTTGCAGGTAACCATACCAAAATTTCCATTTTGGTTCTCTATTGAGGTCTCTTAGCGTTCGGAATGGCATAAAATCCCTTTCCAGAAAATCTAGTTTTTAGAACTTGGTCATTTTTAACCTTTTTAGGTTGGGCGCAGTTTTTATTCATGTAACATCAACCAAAACTACACCCCTCTATTTCCTTTGGCACATTCCTAGGGAGTGTCAACACTCCAAATGTTGCGCCTTCCAGATGTTGTGCCTCCCAATGTTGCACTTCTCAAAGCTATGCTAAGGCGCATGCGCCAACTTGTCAACACAACAAATGTTGCACCTCTCTAAAGTGCGAAGTGGGCACTGAAAAAGCAGTGTTGACACTCTCAAAGCTGCGCCTAGGGTGTAAATCTCTTCGTGTCGACATCTCATTTAGGTGCGCCATAGGAAAAAGTTGGTGGTGCATTTATTACACCTTTTGCTATATATAGGCGCGTCCAACCTGTCATTTTCACGATTGAAAAAACATGAAAAAGTTATTCCTCTGTACTTGTCAGCGTTCCTATCAGCCCTGTGTGTTGCTATTTGTCACGTTCGTGGACCCCACATCGTCTCCTTTATCTTATATATTCCTGGTAAGTGGCCCTTTCCCTTCTTGTGGATTTGTTGTGGTTTCTATGTTGGTTTAGGTGGTTAGTATTATTAAAAATAACAATGAACCTAAGAAGATAACTGCAACTCCCAACCCATTTTGCAAATCCCCACCTCCAAAACCGTTCTCCGTCCTCCTTCCAGATCTGCAAAAACTGGAAGATTCTGCCTCAAAACTACTCAACTTATTTCTCCTTTGTTCCCTGCTATGCTAAATTTTTCCCTCCTAACCATTAAAGCCTACCAAAAGAGTGAAAATCATGAAGTTTTTGCAAAACAATCCACTGTCTTTCCTTCGGCACAAGTTTCATTATTGTTACACCAAACACAGTTGCACCACAGGTGCACTGTCTTTGCATGCAGCATAAGCCTTCTCCGCACCTTGTAAAAATCCTAAAAATTCCTAAAGCACAAGCGTAGGTGCAAGCGCACATATAAGTAACAACAACATCTGAATGTTGTGCAAGTCCTTCCCACACCTGCGCAAAGCTTAATTTCTTGGTGCACCTTACCTTAATGTTGCATATTTTGAATCCGCACCTTCGAGCATCATAATATTTGGCAACATATACCATATCTGCGCCAATGGTGCACCCTGAGACCCTGCTACACCAAATAAATCTGCACCCAGTTAAAACACTTCATATGGCGCAAGCGCACATCCATTGACACCAACATCTGAATGTTGTGTGTAGTCTTTCCGCGCCCTGCACCCCTTTTGGCATTGTTTTCTCCCATGCAACACTTTCCCAAAGTGTTCCTTGCTTTTCTTGAGACCCTGCAGCCTGCAGTAGAACTGTGCCTTGCACCCAGAGGCTTGTAAATTGATAACTTTTCATTCTGTAAGCTTTGATGGATGACTTAACAGCTAACATGGCTCTTCTGTGATGGACTTCCCTGATTCTTCTTGCAGATCAACAGCTGAACTCATATCCACACATGTCTTCATCGAGTAAGAAGCCAACTAAGTCCAAGGGTAAAGCCAGGCTAACAGAAGAAGAAATGAAATATAAATACCAAAGGGTTAGGATGCCTGAATCCCTTGCAGAAGTGTGATCTAGATATCAGAGATTCAGAACTCAGGCACATTGACATGGAGGACTTCTGGGCCAGAACCAAGAAGGTCACAGGTAGCCCATGGATGGATAAATTGGTTGGCAGTGGTCTGCACTTTGCTACAGGGATCCCGTAAGCGCAATCAACAATGAGTTCATGATGTTGGTGGGCCGTTGTTACAATAAGGACACAAGATGTGTCGAAAATGAGAAGGGCGAGGTAATAATCAACCTCACTACCTGACATTTTGAGATCATGTTGGGTATCCCTCACCACCGACATTTTGTAGCAGTAAGCCAAGAAGACTGCATGAAGACATGGAATGAAAATGAAGACAAATGCATGCAGCTGATGAATGAGGTGTACCTCAAAAACAAGAAGGTGGTAAGTAGGTGGCCACAAGTCATTCATCGTAGTGACTTTTCAAAAGAGCTGAGTGACACCATCACCTTCCTGAGCAGGGTGTTTGGGCTTCCCGATGCCCATTACTTTCACAAGTGGATGCTCAGATATTTAGAAACAATGAGCAAAAATGTTCCTGATCAACGTTTTGAATGGACAGAGATTATCAGCAGCACAATCTCTGAGCAGCTTCAACAACTTTCAACAACTGGGAGGTTCTATATGAACTCCTATGTGGTATATGCTACTGCCTCAGAGAGGGACTACCCAGCATTGAATCGATGTGGGGTATGGCCCCAGGTCAGAATATACGAGTACTATCTAGAGTTAAGACTGGAAAATAGCATAGCCCAATTCAGCAAAGTCAATGATGCCTTCTTCTATGGCGTCATCTGCCTCTTGAGGCCCAATATGACTCACGGTCGGATGACCAAAAGCGTGGTCACCACCACAGAGAAGTGGGGAGCGTTATTCATGCAATTCCCCACTTTCACCTATCTCAGAGCCACTAACTTCTTGGGAGAGCCCACCAAATTTCCAAGGTATGCGGGACCCAAGCTGATCCTATTGGAGCTATCTAGACAACTCATCACATACCACGAGAAGTGTTTGAAAAGGAAGAAGGGTGGAACTCCATTCCCCCTCACAGTGGGCAGGTACACCTACACTTCACAGAGCAAAGCCTGAGAGATGTTTACAGAGCTTGAATTGCTCAATTTAAAGCATAATTTCCTGGTGAGGCCAACCTTTGATCCTCGTGATTACCTTCCAAGGGAAAAGATCGATCCAATTCACGTCCCTCAGATTGAAGATATCTACATCGATCTATATCATGAAATCGAGCTCAGACGAAAGGATCACTCCCGCCTGGCCCTGACAGAGATCATTCAATATGGTGTGGCCATCGTCCCAAAGGGTTTCCAAGCAACTGATCAAGAAGTTGATCAGGTTTATCTAGACACGGATGGGGACAATTGGCCGTTTGCTGAAATTGATAGAAACAAGGCACCTCAGACTATTGAGGAAAGGGTCAAAGGCACTCTGCAGCGCACTGAGCATTGGTGCAAGAAAAATGGTCTCATCTACCTTGGAGTAGACTTTACCATGTCTCCCTTGGGTAATGCACCCACCAAGCTGAAGCACTTGCCTAAAGGCAAAGGAAAAGATAAAGAGGGAGAGACAAGCACTGCTCAGGAGGAAATTCCTGAGAGCCCTCCTTCCACCACCGAGGAGCAGGTAGTAAACCTGGTATCCCCAGGAGAAGAAGAAGCGGTAAGTGCTCCAACGGGCACATCCACTCAGGATGTTGCCACTACTACAACTGGTGAGGTTCCCACCATCCCATCTCCCGCTCCTCCTTCCCCTCCTCATGTCACTCAACCAACCACTCCTTTGGTTGTGTCTTCTCCCCCGTCTTCTACCGTTCCCCCTTCCTCTTCCTCCATCTTCTCTTCCCTCGTGGATCTGTCCCCAAGCATTTCTTCCCTCATCTCACAGATCCCTTCCGCCCCCACGGTTTCCTCTCCTGCAGTCACTCCTACCCCCGTGAGCATTGGAGTGTTGGCTTCTTTCTCGATGCTGCCACCGAGTGTCTTGACACATTTCCCCATGTCCACTGCAGTTGCTCCTTCTTCCACCCATGTTTCCTCCTCTTCCTCTGGTCCCACTCCCTTAAGTCTAGAATGGATCTCCGAACACCTGAGCCAGCACAAGAGGAAAGTCCCTATTGCACCTATGGACTTCTCTGTTATTCCGGCTAAAGGGCCTAAGAAGCAAAAAGCTATAACCCGCTTCTCTCAAAGCGCTTCAGGTGAAAGGGTTATGGAGATCGCATACCCTGATCTCACAAAGAAGAAAGAAGATCTGTCTCCTACAGATTTTACAGTGACTCAGGTCACAATGGGAACATCATCAGAGAGCCTGCAAGGAGAGGCCTTATCCACAGTGGATGCCCTTTGTAAAAAGCTTCAAGAAGCAAAGGAAGAGAAGAGGATATTGAAAGAGCAAAACAAGCATCTTCTCCAAGCCCTGCAAAAGATGGGCAATGCCCCTCCTATGACTGTCGCCGACCCTCCTGAAGTTCTTAGTCAGGAGAAGATAAATGAGTATGCCAAGATCAGTGAGCAAGGTATAGCAGTGTCCGCCTGGAGAGAGCAAATCCTCAAAGATAGTGAGGAAGTGATTACAAAGTTCACAGAGCTTTATCAAAATATAGATCAAGCTAACAAGGAACTCCAGGCAATAGCAGGACCTATCTCCGAAGAGTTGGACCATGCCAGGTTGCAACACGAGACATTCCAGAAGATGCTCGACTGCCCAGTCGACGACTTGGTGAAATTCAACATTTTTGATCACCCGCGAGCACCCAACAAAGTCCTTGCTGCTTTAGACTATCGGGTTGACCAAATGGAGTTTGTCTTGGAAAAGATAGACAAAATCAAGGAGGAAGCCCTGGATGCAATGCATCAAATGGAGCAGATCATCTTAAGAATGTCTCCAGGGTTACTCGGTGCATCGTACACCTTGAGGAAGGCAAATGATACTATTCGGCTCTTCAAGGAAATCACGTCACAAGGTTTAGCGTCAGAGGCCACTTTTGATATAGAATCTATCAACAACCTTCTGGCCTGCCGTGACTTTGTTGGATACCTGATGGAGGCAGGTAATGAATATTTCAAACTCCGGAAAGACTCAGAGATGAACGGGAGACTTGCAAAGTCATCGGGGATCACACCAAGGGTCCCGCTCAGGATCAACTTCAAGTGATGGTAAGCAAGTTCATGGAGTATCGAGCTCAATTTCACATTACCTCCCCTGAGCAGAAGTAGGACACTCCTTTCTAGCCAAGGGATGATGACGAATAGGTTCCTTCCTCCTGGGATAAATCCCATTTTTGTAAAAATATTTAAAAGAATGTTGGCACAAATGATGACATCATCCATGTTGCACCATGAGATGTTGTCATCCACAAAATTGCCCTAAAGTCAACATTTGACTTTTAGATATTTTGTAAATAGTTGTTGGCTCCTTTTTGCCTTCTTTCTCCTTCTCCTTCTATAAATACTTGGATACTTGTAGTATTCAGGGGTGAGCAAATTTGTATGAAAAATAGAAGTGAGGAGAGAAAGGACTTTGTAGCTTTCTTGTAACAGAACAACTTATTAATACAAAAATTGAGACTTTGTGCTGAATTCTTTTGTTATATGTTAGATCTTTCTTAAGTTAGATCTGCATGCTTATTCTGTTAGATTCACTCTACTTTTTTGTCATTTGTTTATCAGTATTGCTTTGTTTGTTTATGTGAGTAAGTTTGGCTCTGTTTACTACCAGCCCAAAACATAAACCCTCTGACCTTTCTACTTTGGAATTCATTTCTTTTCTCCCTTCAGATCCATCTTTCTTCCATTCCTTCCTTCATTCCTTTCTGTTCTTCAGTCAGAACTACCTCTACTGGGATGAGATCCCAAACCCCCTGAAGGTAGAATACTGTAAGACTTGCACAGATTCCTGCTGGTAGAATAGCAATAAACCAGTTTCACTTTGTTGTCTCAAAGAGGGGATATGTCCTACACACTATTGGCCTCGTCTATCCATAGATCTACCCACCCGACAGATTTTCGGACCAACAATATTTCATCTATCTTTTCTCTCTCTTCTCTTTGTTATGCGGGTGTATCGGGTCTCCAGGGAACTCAGGGTACACGAGTACAAGTTCTTTCTAGGCCACCAGTTCCCACAACCCACTCCATCTCTGCAATACACTCTACCCTTTGTCCAAACCTTTTCATTTGTAAATCAGATGAAAATGATCTGCGGGGAACTCATTATCTCAAGGAACAGTGCTCTCAAATGTACTCTATGGCCACAAAATCCTTCCCATATTCACAACACACAAATTCTCTTCTCACTGAAAATATTTGACTTGTGTATTGAATTCACTTACAGGGAACTATAGAACTCTGGGTACTCGTACTATCCATACCTCTTTTACCCGAATGTTCTATCTGATCCATTATACCTTCAAATTATGAGGACTCAGTTTGTGAAGAACTTAGGCCAGTGAGGAACTAGGTTTTCAGGGTCACCAAAGTCCATAAATCCCACAATACATTGTATGTGGCATGCTAGACCATGTCGGGAAATGTTGTTCAACATGAACCTATTCTATCCATAGCTATTTTATCCACAATACACTAGGAATCCAAATACTCAATTTTTATGATAAAATTTATAAGTCCCCAATAATTTTTCTTTCACCATAGGATTTTTATGAACCCTTAAGACACTTGTAAATGATATTTAGGCCTCAAAATCAATTGACCCATGTGTAGTAACATTTTTTAATTTCTCCAATGAACCCTTATAACACCATGTTGAACGTTTAATAAACTTTCCAGAGACCATTGACACGACTGAAACATCAGTCCAGCACTGAAGTCACCATGAATTCTCAATTTATCAATAAGATTCCTCCTACATACCATTGAACCACCTATTATCTATCAATGCCATTATCATGTAATCACCAAGTTCAAGCTTCTTCACATGCTTTCCTAAGTTGCTTCCTAAGACATCATGTTGATTAACCATGTTTGAGCTCTTGAGCACACCTTAAATCATCCAATCACTATAAATTAAGTAATACTGATGAGACACTAATAATCAACCTTCAACTGCTTGAAGAGTGCTCAACCTTCATTTATCTTTCTCACTCTCCATTACACACTATTTCTTCCATCAATTCCACTTTTCATCAATGACAACACCAATGACGATGAACCAGGGTCCAACAAACATAAGGTATGCAAATTCATTCAATGTTTATTATTATGGATGTAATATTTTTGGTCATAGAGCAAGAGAGTGTAGAAGGATCTCTAAGAATGAGTGCTCATGTGATTATGGTATGAGTTACAGTCCACACCATTCAAGAGGTATGTATGTTTTTGTTTGTTATAGTTTTCATAATATTGGCAATATTTCAAGATACTTCAAGATGAGAAGAATAAGAAAGAACAGTCAAGACAAGGAAATGTACATCAAGAAGTCTAGTCATGTGAATGAAGTGAAAGAGGTGAAAAATGCATTCAAGTACATCATGAAGTCAGATCCTATAGAGAAGGTGAAGGAAGAACAAAAATTAGTCAATCTTATTCGTGATCAGTCCACAAGATAAGGTGGATTGTTTTCTATGGAAGAGAATAGATGAGATATTGAAGAATGCTAAGAATGTATGATATTAGCTTAGATAAAGTAGAAGAAGGATGATGCAGATATCAATCCAGAAGTGCTAATAAATATAAAGAGGATTCTAAATAAGGACTATCAGACTCATGATTCCAAGGTGATGGATATGTTGGAATATCTTGAATTCATTGTTTTTTTGAACTATGTGAAAACAGGGTGTCTCTATTAGGCTACATAGAGGCATTCATAACTCAAATAAGCATCATGAATATGTGTTATAGGGGTGTCATGAAAATTTTTCATAAATCATTTTGAATACTTGAGGTAGTTGTGAGATGGACAGTAGAAGAAATGATTACAGAGTTATGTTTGTATGATGACTTGATCAAACCAGTAATATTCATGACATTGTCTTATAATGAGCATTAAAAAGTTTTTGTGAAGGATTCCATGTTGATAAGTATATTTAAGAGTGCGGTGTGTATTTTTGTACATAAGGTTATATTTTGTAGTTTGATATAAGTTTGTAAGAGAAATTGTTTGGCCTATAATACCAATATGGAATTTTTGAGCTATCTAGCCCATATGGTTATGAAGGATATGAAGAACAAAATGTATACATAAAGAGTCTTGTTTAGGATATGATCTTAAGTTTAACAGACATAAAAGGAAATGTATCATGTTTAAAGAGAAATTACAGAGGATGGACAAATATGGGTATGAATAACACAATGAAATCATTAAAAACTAGTGGGTATGAGTTGTTCATTATAGAGTTGAGTATTTTAGGTCCAAGGCATATGTTTTACAATTATTAACTAGCATATCATGAAGAATGCATGGGTATGACAGAGGTCTGTTATAATGAAGTATACATGATGTTGATGTAAGGAAGATGTCCTGATGAGGTATGTGTTTTAGTGACTTATAAGAGGAACATTGATCTAAGCAGACCACGAATATTCCTTTACTAGCATGAAGATATAAGATTGTTCCTTTGGAACAATATATTTTGTCGCTGACTATACTAAGTTGATTTTAGAGTCCTGATATAAAAAATGAGATTAATTCCTTTGTGTGGCTTGAGAGAATAATATGAACATAGGGGAGCTTGTTGGATCTGTGAGCTAACATATCAAGGTATGCAAGTTTACCTATGTTGTTTGAGTTATCATATTCAATATTATTTTATGCATAGGTTCTGAAAGTTCACTTAATGAGAACATTCTATGAAGACAAAAATGGAGTTCTTGTATTGTTTTGAGAAGTTATATAACGGTTGCATCAAGGGAAAGTTAGTGAGGTTTGCATAAACTCAACTGGTATCTAGCAGTCATTAAAGTGTCAAAAAATAAGGGGGAGCTAAGAAAGAGGATATTTTAGCCTCATAAGTAGGTAAGTAGTGCTAAGATGATATGTAGAGTCATGAATATATGTTGAAGAATGTTGATAGAGATGGAAGTGTTGTTGTTGTTGAGAGGTAAGAAAAATTTGTTCATTTTTTATAACAATTGGTAACATTTGGTAGTTGAGATTGGTCTATTGGTATCAGACATATGTTGTTTGATCTTGATCTATTTTGAGAAGTGGTATTGTACCTAGTGTCCTAGTGTGTGTGATCAAAGTTTTGAGTCATATTTTTTATGTCAAGGACAAGGTGAGTGATCTTGTGTATCTAACTTAATTTAAAGAATGTATGCATAACGAAAGGGGGAGCATATCATGTTTTGTGCTTCCAATAGTTGGTTGATTCTTCCAAGTATGATGAGTTATAAGTGTGATATCAAAGGAAAATAAATAAGATGTTGCAAGACTGGTCAAGTTTATTTGAGAAAAGTGTTAGTTCTAGGAGAATGTTCAGAATGAGAGAAATAGTGTGGCTTCCATTCAATGGAGAATGGGGAAATTTGTAGCTCTATGTTGTAAATTTAACTTCAACAACCAGTATGAAGCCTAAGGTGATTTTTTTTTTCAAACAATTGGTGTTAAGATTTCATTATGTTAGTTCAGTTCAGATATAAGAATCAAATGGCAGTTTTTTTGTATCATGTTTATTGATATCTTGTTGTAAAAGTAGTATTTTCAAAAACTGCAGGTCTCCTTTTTCATTAATTTCAAAGGGGGAGAGAGTTCATAAATGGGGAGAATGATATCCTAGTATTCATAATAGAGTGGTTTCCATAGTGGTTCTAAGTGTGGTTTTCATCAATGACAAAGGGGGAGATTGTAATGATTGTCATTGATTTCAAAGTTTGATGACATGCATGGGTGATGTTAAAAGATGACGTGGAGATTGTTGAGTGAGTCATTTATGTCAAAATAGAAGTGCATCATGTGTGAAAGTTGATTGGCAATATGTGAGAAAGGGAATTTAAAGACAAAGATTTTTGTGAAGATATTATTGAGAAGGTATGAGCATGGTAGCTTGGTGAGATAAGTGCACATAGGTATGAGAGGTTGTATGATTTTTTTTAGTGTGATAATATGATGTAGAATGCATAGCCAAAGGTATTAGAGTCATTTTCAAGGCCTAGTACTACTATAAGACTAAGATGTGGAGAGTAAGGTGAAGAAAGAATGATCTAATGAGGTATGAGGTTTAGTTTTCAAGGTTAGCATGGGCATGTGAGTGTTTTCAAAGGTGTAACAAGTTATTTCAGGTGTGTTGGAAAAATTTCAGGTTTTGTCTTGAAAGAAAAAACATGAAAAATGATTTTGAGTTTACACCTAGACCTAGTTCTTGATATCTTCCTGTCCTAATGAGGCATGATGAGATTTTTTTAGGATGAGTATGCAAAAGTGAGTATGGAAATAGGTTAGTCATGTTGTTTCAAGTATTTGGATGCAATTTACAGTCATAGTTTGGAATATTTAACAAGAAATAGTGTTTTTTATCCTATTGAGATCACAAGATTGGGGAATCCAAGCTCTAGGTGCACTTTTAGTTGTTTGTTAGCATGTGTAACTTTTACATAGGAACCTGATTTCTTTAGGAGAGATAGAGGAGGGTCCTAGCCGAGATCTACTATTTTTTTGGGTTTTAAGGTCCTATTGTTTGCCATTGTGTATAAAGTTATCATTGATGTAAAATTTCATTGATGGAAAAGGTATTCAAGAGTGTTTAGGAGTCTCTATGAGGTGTCAATAAAGGTCAAGAATGAAGGTTGAATGGTAGTGTCTCGATTTGTTCAAGTTGTTATAGTGTCTTGACATGGTCCTGAGCATGGTGCAAGCATGTATGGTCATGACATGAGTTAAAAAGGTTATTGTGAGGTCAAACATGTTCCATGAGATGTGTGAGAGGTTTCTAAGTGTCTGCAAGTGGTATTCATGGTCTGTTAATGAGAATTCATGGTTGATTCGGGTCGTTCTAGGCCTATTCCTATACCTGGTGCATGGGGTTTGGCGTGGTGGCATGAGGTATGGAGTAGGAAATTTTGATATGATCATGGGAAAAGTGATTTCATATGGCATGGAATATGTAGGAGAAGTTTCAAGTCATTATTCATAGGTTTGATGTTGTTTTTAGGTCCATTGAAACAAGTTTCTTAAGAACAATGCATGTAGACATAGGTAAGTCATGGTGGTGAGATTATTATAGATACATTTGGGCATGATTGAGAATTATGAAAGTTATAGGAGGTTATGATTTTTTGGGTCAAGTTTCAAGTCCACGTGATGAATATTGTTGAAGATATTACACTTTTACCAAAACCGAGTTTCCAAAGGTGAGAATTTGAGGCAAAACTTGACTTTCTAATGCTTGTTGTGGAATGTATGATTTACATGGGGACCTGAGATATTTTACATACTTAATTAGGTCAGTTATAAATATTTTCAAGAAGAACTATTTTTTTTATCATCACAGTTTTTTATGAACGATCATTAAGAAGGTAGACAAGTTTGAAACCCTCTCAAAACCCTACTTAAGCACCAACTTGGGAGAAATTGTTTATAAATATCTAAAATTGATTCCTTTTGATAATGTGATAATTTTATGATGAAGATGACTCCTCCATATTTCTAATGATGTATTTTATAGGTTCTGGTTGTATGTGGGCCCCACCCAAAAAGGTAAGCTTCTAGAAAGTTTTAGTTTTTGAAAACTTTTCCCATTAAACGTATTGACAAAATTACCATTATTGAAGCATGGTAGTTTTACTAGATTTCCATGATGGTTTCATATCATGGTTATGCCTTTAGAATGAAAAGTGTCCCATATATATGAGGAGTGGTCTTGAGGTAGTTTTGGGGAAAATTTTGAGATTTCCAATATATTCCATTGATATATTACACTTGATTTTTATTATAATATTTGATCCATTTATAACTTGTTCTTTGAAGGTAAAATTTGAGGGTGCTTGGTTGTAAATGCTCTTGAGTGGCTTCATGAGGCTTGTTAATTGTTACGAGTAATTTCATGTTTTTTGGAGATTTGTGAGTGCTTAGACAACATGTCTAAGTGTGTTCCATGATTTTATGAATCTTTCTTTGATCTATAATATTCTATTTTTGATGATATGTTTGTTTTGGGGTTTTAAACACTTGTTGAGTCCTAATGATGGTCTTGGAGGCTCTAGGTGTTTATGGTGACCTACATGGACCTTTGTGTGATATTTTTATGATGATCATATAATGTGTAAATTATTTTTACACCATGGTGTCCAACCTACATAAATTGTAATAAATAAAAAACTATGAAAGTAGATTAAGAGATTCATTTGTTGTAGTTGTGTTGTCATGCAAATCTGTAACATGAAAATTTATAGTTTTCGAGCATGACAACGATACTCCTGTGTCAAAATTTTCAAGTTTCACCTTTCCAAGACACCCCAAGTCTACCCATCCTCCGCACCGACCTTACAAAATCAGTCCAATTAAATCCTAGAGGATGGTAACTTGGTCCCCTATGTGAATTAGGAAAGTCAAGTCAATTCCCCCTAGGTGATTTTAGAATTTCTTGAAGAATGTCAATTTTGGGTAGTTTTGGGAAGGGCTACCACTAGCGTTCCTAGGACTGGTGCGACCCCTTGGAGTGGAAAAGAGGAGAAAAATTTAACATGGATATGAATCAAAGGTCTAATAACATTAAGGAAATGAGATTGGAAGATTCAGGAAATATTTGGATGTCTTGGGGTAGATTCATCAGAAATAGGGTTCTCAGGCCTAGGCGGTGCAGAGGGCCAAAAGAGCTACTGAGCTTTGGGAAGTGGTTCTAGGAATCTGGATTGAGTTAGAAGCTAAACAATACATTTTTAGAAAGGTAATTCATAAATATAATACATATTGAAAATATAATTTTCATTTTGATCAGAGGAGAAACTAAACTTGAAATTTTCAGGCTCTGTTAATGGATATCATGTCCATAGCTGTTAGGTGTAAAATTTAAAATTTAAAAATATTACAAATTGTTGATTGGGTAAGCTTGAGATTTCAAAGGGGTGATATTAGGCAAAAACCTAAATCAGAAAAAAATTCTACTATGATCTGACCACCAAAAGCACACTTACTAAAAATAGTAGGCATTCTACATGGGAGACCGCTATTTTAGGTAAGCCATCATCTGAAGAAGTTGTGAAGGAGACGTGAACACAGAGGATGTATCGCAGGAGAAAATAATCGGAAAGGTCACCTCAGCCTGAAATTGACACTTACTAAAAATAGTAAGTGGTCCCACAAGCACCTAATAAAAGTAGAAGATTGTTTTAGAAGGCAAGAGGAATAAAATATGAGGAAGAAGTTCAAAATGTCATAGGTAGGTCGAGGCCCCAAAAGCTTATATTTACACTTAGTAAAAATAGTAAGTTGCTCCATTCAATAATAACAAGTGTTGAAGATCCATTCATAGTTTCGCCAATATGTTCATCGGTACCTAGCACCCATACAGACAAATGTATCATTCCGTAGGATATATGTCAGTATAATACAACAGTGGTTCAAAGGTTCATCGTGGGAGGCAATTTCCATCCTTGGCTTCTTTGAAGTGGATCTCTATGAGTAATGCCCACAGTCACCATTGGGATAAATCAACAGTGTTTCTAATCGCTTAGATTCGTGGTGTTCGTAGGTCATTAAAAGGCATTTTCTTTTCAGCAACAAATTTTCCACAGCATGAGTGAATCATTTGCAACAAGGAATTCAAGGGAGTGGGTATCTTCTCATCAATGTAGGACAGAGAAAAATTTGGCATCGAGTACAAGTCTTAAGGAGTTTTATAGGAGGCAAAGGATTTAAAGATTCAGAGTTTCATCTCCTTGGAGAATTCCAATGATCATAATCAGTGAACTTCATCAGGAGCAACATCCTTTCTTTTCCTTCTCTCTCTCTTCTCCCCCCACTTTCTCTCTCCTCCACATTCTAATTCTTCATTGGGGTTGCACTTTTTCATAATGCCTTAATTAATTAAAAATGACTTTATTTTCAATGTAATAAGTCACCCTTAAGTTATAAAAGAGGACTTAATTTTTTCCTAAGAATGTGAAAATTTTCAAGGAATATGAAGGGTCAATGGGGGATAAGCGAAGAGACTTCAAAAATTTTATAAATTGTAATGAGCTCCTCATTCAAAGGGGCTCTAATTCTAAAATTCTTCTAGCTGGTTGTATTCTTGTAAGTTCATGAGAGATATTTTTCTTGCTTGTGAGTGAAAAGAGTTAGCCATTGTTTTTCTCTAATTTCGTCATTCCTTGACTATGTACAAATTTTGTTTAAATATCAATACAAGAAGAAGGAGTTTCTAGCCTGTTTTGACTGAGGGATTTATTGATAATTTGTGCTCATAAATTCTAATCGGTCTTATTGCTATTTGCAGAGTTGTTTCTTCTTAATTTTAATGCATGTGATGAAACTTCTAACTGATGTGTGCAAGACTCTAATTTTCTACTTGCATCATTAGTTCCCCTACCTCATATTCTCACTCCCTTTCCTTCTCTCTTGACAAATTCCTCTCTAGCAAGAGATTGTTAGCTTTATTCAGGGTCAGTGGAGTGCCCTTGTTGGATCCCCTACTGTAAGGCCGACCCAGATAAAAATCACCTTAATTACGCATGCATATACAAAAGATGCACCATTTAAGTAGAGGGAATTAGATTCCCATAGCTTTGGCAAGAAACCCACAAGTTTCTCCACCCAAAAACATTTCTCTCCAACAAGTTGAGTGTGTGTAGAAAAAGTGTGACCTAGAGGAGAAATTTTGAAGATGTGAGAGGTATTTATGACCTATAACATATGGAAAATTTGATGTGATGATATTATAGAAGTGATCAGATAATGGTGAGCTAGGGTAAAGGTAAAACCATCTTAGAGAAGAATAAAATTTTGAACAAAAAATAAGCTGTGTTTGAGAGGATTTTGGTTTGTATGGAGTTGCATTTGTGATCACAAGTACTTGTGATGTAGTCACCATCATATTCAACAACCATAACAAGTTAGATTAATCAAGATTCAAAATTCATCAAAATTTTCACTTTCGCTCAAATTATAAAATTGACATTTCTTCATCTAATTTTGCTATTTACAATGATTCAAGGATTAAAAATAAAAATTCCACAAAGTTTTTTATGTTCATTTTTCACCATTTCTCTTTTTGACCTCCTTAAGTCCTTATAGATCTCCAACTTAAATTACTTCCTTTTTACTAGGTTACAAGTAGGTCACGTAAGTCACTTTCTGAAAGTGTTCAACGACTTTACCACTATTTCAATCCCTCTAAACTCCTTCATACACAGTTATTCACTAATGTCAAACACCATCGATCTTCAAGATCTCAGTAATCTATCATCATCATAACTTGTACATAATTCACTCTTTGGTCCTTCTCTATGACCTTATTTTATCATCTTAATACTTATGGAACTCAATTCTACTACTATTGAGAATTTTCCTTGCTCTGAGTTTGACTTAGTTTCTTATTTTTTTATCCTCACTCACCATCTCAAGGTCTTACACTCAATCACATTCACTCCTCGAAATAACTAGCTCCTTTATTAATTTTTTTTTGTTCATAGTTTTAGGATAGAACTTACGACAGTTTTCAAGGTAAATCTTAGGACATACCATTAGATCACCATGCTTGAATGAACTATACCTAACCACTAGGTATATACTCCTTCTAAATAATTCCTTCACACTATTTAATGTATCCCAGAAATATCCCTTTAAATCTTCATTGAGTGGGTTGATTCTAGAATCACTTTCATGTTTTTGGTAAATCAAACTGTCACCTAGATGATACATGAGCTATGGTAAATGAGCTACTCTATCACCTTGGATTTTTTAAAGCTTTAGGGGCCTTAACATTGAAGTTTCTTATGTAACACTGTATGATTCCTATTACAAATAGGCCTGATGAGGTACTCAACTACTAATAACTGGAAAAGAGCTTCATAAACTAAGGTACTCCAACCCTCAATAAGATCTTAACTTGAGAACTCTCAAATCTGCTGCAAGGCATCCCAATTGAATCCTGAATTCACACATTTCACTTATCCATCTCTTAATGAACATTCTAGTACTCTTGTCCACTAAATGTACCACCCTTATATCCACCTAAATAGCCTTGAAAAATAAATATAGTTTTTCTAACATCCTTGGTTACCACTCTAGACACTTCATCGATCCACACAAGGTTAAGATGTCAACAAAGTGATTTCACCAAAGTCATTACCTTCAAACTTGCAAACGGGCGTGTGCCACGATCCATTAACAATAACTAGAGCTATATGTGACAAGTTTTTACACTACTTCTCAGAGTGTCATTATTTCCAAGAATTCTGAAGTTTCTCAAAGCAAGGTACATATACCTTATCCTTTCTGTTAAATTCTTCTTTAACACCACACCCTTCAACTCAAATATCTTGAACTGAATGGGTAGAGTTATACTACAGAAGTACTGTATCAGTTGTTAAATTACTCCTAGACTGTGACATGGTAACATTGTTTGCTCCACTGTCTGAGTTTTTTATCCATTTTGAGTAATCATTTCTTAGGATTCCAAAAGTATGAAAATACCTCCTTACAATATCTCTCAACTATGTACAAGTTTTAGATTATGCTTCAAACAGGGTCTATGGAACTTGCACTTAATAGTTCTCTTTTCCATTCCTTGATTGCAGTGCACACCTACAAAAGTATACGAAAGTTTGGTAACTATGAGGATGAAAGGTGGAGGATCCTATCGCTCTATAGTTCCTTTTAGATTAATGAGAAATATCACTGCCACGAGTAGAAGATATCCACCCCATGTATCAACACTTGAAGTATGAATAATATGCACTTGCATATGACTTATTAGTATTGAAATTCACAATGGGTGACAACCCTAAGACTGGGTATTACATCTTAAAACCTGTGATTTCTTATTTAGTTTTCATCTTCTCGACAGGTTCTCAAGATCCTCATGAATATTCTCAAGACTGAGTGAATATGCAAACTCAAGATGTTTATTATTTATTCCCTCCTAAACATGAGTCGAGCGAACTTCATTAAGGAGCATTTTTCATATGTATAAATGACAATGAATTATCTATTCGAAAACCAATGTCATTACACAATTCTTCACTTAACATGTGAAATTTATTGGAATCAATTCAGTGTGTCTTTCCCTTTCACAATTATTTCTCGACCATTGGAAATCCATCAAAACCTCATCACTGCATAAAAATTCTTATACGCAGTAGATTTATATCTTAAACTCCATGCACCTCAGCAGAAGTAGGATAGCACAACATGTTTACTGTAATTAGTGCACTCCCACAAAATGTGGACATGCACAACATAATTTTCCAATATCAATCCCTCATAATTTCTCAGAAGCATCAAGAAACAGGTTCATAAACCTTTTAAGTAGAACAATTTTCAATGTGTTACAATACCCTTCTTACCTCTGTATAATATAGTCACAGGATTCATTTTGTAAGTCATTGAAATTCTTGTCCAAAATATGATGGCAATCACACCTGTTGTAGGTAGCAAGTCTTCTTCTACCTGCAAACAGATGTATTATAATACCTCCAAAAATCCTTAATCAGTGATTAACATAGAGCATATATTACACAAATATCATTGAGCATCTAGTTTTCTTCCACAAATTATACAAGAAGCTCTTTTATTAATACTTCCAGAGAAAAGCATATCATGCTCCAAAGAGCCATTATAGGCTGTCTAACAAAGAATACACTCCTTTTTACTTCCTTCCACTCACACCACCTCTGATGTCTCCTCTTCTCGAATACATCCTCCATTATACAAAGTGAGACTAGTTAAATTTGGTAGTTAGGGTTTCCTTATCACTAAATTTACATAATTGTTAAGACTAACCCATATGAGATTGTGCATTCTTGGTTGGGTCAAGTAAGTGTGGATAAGTGGAAAACATGTATCATGGCTCCACATGACAAACCTTTTATGAATCTTTTACGAACCCCTAGTGCTAATTGCACACCACTAAACTATTAAAATGGTGTTTATTCAGCAATTACAAAATGGAGGCTGAAGTTAACCCCTCATTTGAACCTATGAAATCTAAATGGACTAGAACTAAATATGACGCATTCAAACACCTTAACAAACTGAATAAATTCAAAATTTGTGTTATTCTGATGCCCCCTACATTATACTCCCAAGGGGGAGAAATTTTAGTTCACTTTATTTTTCTTCTTGTTTAATTTCCAATTTCTCTATTTTCTTAATCTCATGGCTTTTTCCTTCTTGGCAGAGAAGAGTTCTTGTCTTCTTGGATTTGCTATCTATTTTCCTTTCTTGCGTTTTTTCATTCTGCACAGACAAATTCTTGCATTTGGATTCATTTTATTTGGTGTTGATCTTCGAACTTTTCCTTTCCTCTACTTATGCTGTGCAACTCTCAGTTGTCTCAAGAAATCCCAGGTTCTATTCTTCTTCATCATCCCATCTTTCACTCAAATTTTATTCTTCATAGCCCTTTATCATGGTTATTCTTCATCTTTTATATACTTCAAAATATATTTCTCTCCCCTTTTATAGGATTTTTCGTGGTTAAAATATATCTAAAATTTACAATCATTCAGTGGTTTTCTAAAATAAATAACAGAGCAAACTCTTCATCAAGCTTGTCAAGTCTTAATCGGTAACTCAGTTTCTGAGTGCACATGTTTTAGCAAAAGTTCTTCATCTTCTTTCTTGCTCTTTTTATTAGAGTTATTTGGATTCTCATACTTGCATCTACCTACATTCACACAGTTCCAAATATGGAAAGTATTAAAAGTAATCAATAGTGGAGGCAATTTCGGCTGAGCCTCATGACAAGCTCCTAAATTCATGATCTTTTCAGTTCTGTACCTATCAACCTGGCTTCTCCACTTCATCATTTTCTTCTTCTTTCCCTAGGCAAGCTAAGAAGCTTACAATTAACTCTTCCTCATCCAAAATTTGTGTTCTCTCAGACACTATCTCTTTATCAAATTCCTCTTCTTTCTTTCTCATCCTCTTTTTCTTTTTGTTTTAGCTTTCTCTCTTCCTTTCTTATCTCTCTTATCAAATGCTCTCTCTTTCTCTTCTTTACAAGTATCTCTAATGGCCACTTTACGCCTTTCTTCATCTCAAAAACAAGTATGATGCTCTCCCTCTCTCTCTCTCTCTCTCTCTCTCTCCTTGTTTGTATCCTCCATCAGATCCCACAAATCATAATTTCTTGCCATCTCTCTCTTCTTTTCTTCTTTTCTTTTCCTTTATTTTTCCTCTTTCATCTTCTTTATCAATTTTTCTATTTCTTCCATCTTATTTCTTGCTATGATACCAAATGATGTAGTCACCATCATATTCAACAACCATGACAAGTTAGATTATCAACATTCAAAATTCATCAAAATTTTCTCTTTCGCTCAAATTACAAAACTAACATGTCTTCATCTAATTTTTCTATTTACAGTGCTTCAAGTAAAAAGATAAATTCCAAAAAGTTTCTTATGTTAATTTTTCACCATTTCTCTTTTTGACCTCCTTAAGTCCTTATAGCTCTCCAACTTAAATTACTTCCTATTTACTAGGTTATAAGTAGGTCACCTAAGTCACTCTCTAGTGTTCAACACTTTACCACTATTTCAATCCATATAAACTACTTCATACACATTATTCACTAATGTAAAATCTCCTCTTCAACCTCTCATAATCTATCATCATCATTCTTTTCAAATTCACTCTTTGTTCCTTCTCTAGAACTTATTTTTTCTCTTAATACTTAGAATCATTGTACTCTATTTTATTTTCCTTCTCTAAGTTTGACTTAGTTTCTTATTTGTTTATCCTCACTCACCATATCATGGTTTTATCCTCATCACATTCACTCCTCTATTGCTCCTTTATTAAAAAAAATTCATTTAATAGCTTCCCAAATTTTTAAGGTAAATCTCAGGACATTCATTATTCACCCTATGCTTGATGAATTTTGCATAGGTTTATAATCCTTCTAAAGAATTAATTCACACTATTTAATTTATCCCAAAATATTCCTTTAACTCTTCATTGATGGGTTCATTCTATAATGACTGTCATGTTTTGGTCTTCAAACTATCACATAAATACAAGTATGGAATTGAGCATGATCCCTTGCATTTTTTAAACATTGTCCTTAACCTTGATTTATTTTATGGCACTGATTCTTCCTGTTCAAATATTTTATCAACTACTAAAACTCCTCAGAGCTTCATAAACTAAGGACTCCACCCTCAAAATATCTTAAGTCAACTCTCAAACTGTGGCAACAACATAGTGAGCCTAAATTGACACATTTCACTTATTCAACTCTTAATGAACATTATATACTCTTTCCACACCTATGCCACCCTTATATCCACCTAAATAGCCTTGAAAAATCACTGATAGTTTTTCTAACATCCTTGGTTACCACTCCAACACTTCATCGATAACACAAGGTTAAGATGTAACTGTTTCACCAAATCATTACATTTAAACTTGCAAAACGAGTATTAAAAATTCTAGACTATACGGAAAGATTTTATAACCTTGAGCCTTTATTTCTCAATACCTTGAATCATCCTTCTCACTCTAAATATTCTTTATAATCTTCTTATAATACACCTTAACAAATTTGTTTTTTCTTGCTCACTATTAACTGTCACAAAGTCCTTTAGGATTGTGCATGCACCATTATTTAGTGGTTTTGTCTTTATTTATCTCAAACTTGTATAATAATATCTCTCACACCTCTGAAACACATTCTTAATCCAATTTATAACACTTATAACATCTACATTTTTTTCTCAACCTGTCATCAACTCCACAAGCTAGTTTTCAAGAAACTTGTATTTTGATCCTCAAAACTGTGCATGACCTCTGTCACTCTGAGTTTTGCAAATTTTATTCAAAAACTTAATCTTAAAATTCTCAATTCTTCTTAAATTCTTGAGTTTACTACTTAACCCATTTGGGAACCTTCTAGAATAAGAAAAATGCTTCTTCCTAGATAACCCCACATGATCAAACCCTCTAGAATGACTGAGATAGAAAATTACAACTCAAAATTGGAGAGAATTAGAAATTTTATTTTCTTGAGTTGGCTCTCAGTACAATAACACCTCTAAGATGTATTTTCAATCCTATCATTCCACTTTACACATGAAATAATCCTTTTCACAGTGTAGTTAAACTCAAAATTCTATGATTAAATGTCTCAGTCTGAGTCACAACGAATTTAAAGATCATTCCCTTTAAGTTTCACTTAATATTGTTTATCAAGAATCAGCTAACCACACCCATCCTCCTTGAAACTTAATACATTACAACTCCATACTCTTCCTCAAGAGATAAAACTCCTTAATCATCTTCAAACCAATCATTCACAGACTATGCATCTAGGGTTATATTTGAAACAAAGATTTAAACTAATTGCTTAGTCTCAGAACAATGATGACAACAAGACTATGAATATTTCATAAATAAATACATCACACAATCATTAACTCAAACAATATTTTTTGTTTAAACATATGATATTTAAAAGATAAGAAAAGCCCTTACCAATACTATGACCCAATCTTCTTTAATACTTTACCTATCATTGTATTCCTTTCTCCTTTAACATATTTCTCAATTTCATATAGCCTATGCACCTATACATTCACTACATCTTATTATTTTAATGAATATTGAATCACAATCCACATATGTCCATTGTAACATGTCACACAAAACCATTCAAACACAATTCTATAAAAAACAAAAAAGCTTTATTAGATCATGCATGCAGATACAAACTCCAAAGAGCCATTAGGGATCTCTCCCAGAGAGTGTACTCCCTTTTTTTTCCTTATTTTCTCACCCACACCCCCAATCATTCGAATACATTACATAAGAAAGGATGATTTAAAAATTAGTTAGGGTTCTCACTCATCAACCCAACCATTCATGATCTATCCAAAGAAGGTTTATTATCATGTGGTTGATTGGGTGCTTGATCATCTTGGGGGGTAGTAGCCTCCTTGTCTAGTGGGTGATATACTAAATAGGGGTGGGTTCTCCTTGTGAAGTGGGTGCTTAACCAACTAAATATTGTTTGATATGTAATATTATTCGAATTCCTTTGTTATGAGTAATATTAGTAGAGGTTTTGATGGGTTTTCTTCCCCTTGAGGGTTTTCTAATTCATATTTTGTGTTATTTTTTCTCTCATGTCTCTTGAACTTATGAATGGTTGTAACACACTTAATAAGATCCCCCTTAATTATGTGTGATGAATGGTTGATTTGAATGATGAATGTATGCAATAGTAAATGAATTTGAAATTATTGTATGAATTATTCACCCATCCCTCTTAGTTACCATGTTTCTAATAATTGGTATCAGAGTAAGGTCCTTTTGAATCAAGTTTGACCACTTGAAGGGTAATCTCTAAAGCACAAGATGGGTAAAGGTCATGAGAAGCCATATGGAGCTAGCAACAATTTTGTGTATGATGATAATAATAATGGTGAGGTTGTAATTGACCTATAAAGTGAGTTAATAATTCAAATAAGGAATAATATTAAATTAGAAGTCAATCATCAAGGAGATTGAATATGAAATGAAGTCCTTAAAGGATGAGTTAAAGTATGGTATCTTAGCAAGTTATGAAGGAAGTTATATGAAGGTGATGATCCTTGAATAAGGAATTTTCTGGATCAAGTTACAAAGAAGATCATATGAACAACATAGCAAGCAAAAGAATTCCATGAGACAAGCTAATGCCTCAAGGTATTAGAAAAACATCAATGAGCTATTTTTATACATGTAATGTGTTTTGTCAAGCCATGAGAAGCAAATAAATATGGTTGAGTCAAGGTATATTGTGTCAAATAATGTTGACATTCATGGGGTTGTGGAAGATATTTAAATGGATATTGTTGTGATTGCATTAAATATGGTCAATAACAAGCCATGGAATGTAGCTTGGAATCTCATCTCCTGCCAGCCAATAGGTAAGAAGAGTGTTATGATGTTATACGTTATTTCAAGAATTTTGGTCACATAGTAAGGTGTCTTTTCCTATGAAAGGTCCATCTCATTAAAGAATAAGTGATCATTAAAAATGATATAAAAAGTCCAAATATATGTATACTAATTGAGTTTATCCTACTAAGTTCCAAGTTAAGAATAATCTTAGAGCATGAAGTGAGGCATGAATCTTATGTTAAGGCATAAACTAGAGACAGTATTGATCCATGAAGGAATAGTATTTGGACCATGAATATACAGGTTCAGGTTAAGCATCAGTATGATTATGTAGAAATAGTTCAAAGAAAAGTCAATAATATTGACCATGTGTTCTTGAAGCAAAATTAACAGATCCTGAAATAGGTCAAGATTACTCGAGAAATATAATTATGAAGATAAAAGTCTCAAGGAGGATGATTGAAAGAAAGTGGTGCAAAACATGATATCTGAACCTTTAAATTGTTTCAGTTGAGAGTATCACGTTCAAAAAAGTTGTGGGATGGTGCTGGACAAGAAGGGTAAGGAAGTCATTACTAACATAAGAAGCCTAATATTGATATTGTCAAATAAAAGTGAGTTTCTTATCTCTAGTTGAGTCATGAGATTGTGTTTGAAGAGAATCATATGTTTTTATCAAGTTTTCAATATAAAAGAGACAAGTAATTAGAACTCAAAGATATAGTCATAAAATCTTAGAGCAAAATCAAAGGATGGAAGTTCTTTTGCACAATCAAATATGATCAATTCATGGAAGCCAAGAATAGGTGTTACAGTCAAAGAAGTATGAAAAGAGTACATTGTGGATCTCAAGCCTAATATGTCTAATGACAAGTAAAATATTTCTAAAAATTGATAGTATATGTAAGGTCTAGGATCAGAATATGGATGATTTGGGAATCTCCATAGTTCTAGGTGTTTTATTTAAGTCTTGAAGGTATGTCACATTTGAGTGATCTGTCATCATGCATGGTTAAATAAATTCATCATTTAATGACAAGAACATGTAGGTGCTTTATCAGGATGAGAAGGTAATCATGCATGAATTGTGTGAAGGTCTAGAAATGTTTCCAATTCTAGGTATGTTTATGACCTATGAAGTTCCCTGAAGATCTAGTTGATCCATAATGCTCAAAGGTATGTCTATGAATTTCTGCATGTATCAATTTTTTGTTGCTATGATTTGTGAATTATTTCTTGTAGAGTCTCATGATTAGTGTTGGTACAGTCATGGTTAAATTTTTCTGAAAGATAACCATAAATGTCAGGTTTACAAGTGATCATGAAAGTGCTCAATAAATTTCCACGTGTCAATGTGATCTCAGTTTTCTATGTATAGGTTCTATGAAGTGAATAAATGTGAAGTCATGATTATCCGTAAAGGGTACCTAAGGTCTATGTTATCAGATCATGGTATTTATCCTCTAAGCACTATTTTTGGCAATGAGAAAAAAAATTCCTAAGATAGAAGCTTTAAGGTATGATGCATGTCTCTTAGAAGTCTATGGTGTTTGTAGTCAAGGTCTGAAGTCCATATGCAAACCTTCAATGTACTATGTATGGGTACGACCTATGTTGAATCGGGATATACTACAACCTGTGTGAAATCAAGTCTATGTGAGAAACAATCAAGATATGTGTTCTAGGTGTTGGTATGTTTATTGAAGATGTTTGTTATAGACCTAGGTCTGATCAAGTGCAATTAAGAAGATATATGATATGCTTTGTAATATATATGGTACTAGATTATGAAAGTTCTTAAAAGGATTTTGAGTCTAGTATAGACTCATAGAATGTTAGTGTCTTCAGATGGAAGAATTGTGAGATGTCCTGAATATGTTTGGATATCCTAGAAGATTCTCAGATACATTTCATGAAAGTTAATAATCCATGAGGTAAGTACGAGTTCTATAAGGAGTCAAGGGTTATGAAACTAAAAATGGTTATCCCCAGTTTCTGATAGTATCTAAGTGGACCTATATATAGGTATGAAGATAGTGTTATGACTTAAATATTCCTACAAATGTGCATCAAGAAGTTCCTATGAACTATAAGGAATGGATGATTTTTGAAGACAGTTTCATCCAAGAAGAGATAAGTAGGGTTAAACAAAAATATAACCATCTTAAGCTAAGAAGGTTTCAAATTCATAAGTTCATCCAGTAGTTGTGTGTGAACACTATTTGAGGTCTGTGTGTGATTATTTTTCCTTAATACTCAGCCATGTATGAAGAATGGCTAGTATAAGCCTTAAGAATAGTATCAGATGTCCACAAGGTAGGGAATGAGGTAAAATGAAGTAAGAAGTAGTGAGCCATCAGGATGGTGAAAAAGGTATGCTCTCGTACGCTATAAAGTGAAGAAAAATGGTTCCATGCATGATACATGCATCTTAGGGTATACAATTCACTCTGTCTAGCATCTGTTACTTGTTTTGACTTTCATCTCAAGGGAAGGTTGTAGCCTAAGGTTGATTCCTAGTTATGTAGAGTGAGGCAAAGTCTCCAAGTGTATGAAAAATAAGGAAGCATGGTATGAAGACGTACTTCATATATGTTGATATATGTGGTTGATGGAGTTGTGAATTGTGCATTAAAGACAATTTTGATCACGATATATTGGAGATGGTCTTCAAACATGTATGTAAGATTGTAAAGTTCCAAATATTTATTGAAATGAATGAATTCATCTCAGGAACATGTATGGTATAAGCCATGAAGTGTGTCAAGATGGATTGGAAATTTGTCTATATCAGAGGTTATAACCATTAGAATAGTTCAAGGCAATGTAAATGGTATCTACAATATATGAATGACCACAATTCGTATGGTCTATAATGTTACAACCTATGTTGCATCAATGTATACTAGAAGTTGGACTAAATCATGTTAAGGAGACTATTGCATACTGATTAATGTGTGTTAGGTACTGTTTTGTTGGTTGTGATCATTTCATGCAAGGAGGGGTCTATGTAGGTATGAGCTTCACACATATTTTATTTAAATGGGGAGATAATGATTGAATATGATGACAAGAGTGTCTACATTAGTAAATTATGTTCACTGCATGATATGATCCTATTACAAAGATAAATTGGGAAATTTCAAATTTGAATGAGAGGTTCAGGGATCTTGAATCCTAGAAGTATATACAGACACTAAGTGATTGAAGATAGATTTAGTATACTTTGGTATGATTCTCAATGTAATTGTATCTTTCAAGGTGAGCTTAAGTTCATGAACAGGGTTTATATTGCATATTTTAAGATTAGAATGGTGTCTTAAAATTCTCATATGATCATTGACAAGCTACTATGGTGATAGGTTCTAAACTATCATGTTACAGAGGTACATTTTCATGAACTTGAAATATTTTGAGTGGGTATAGTCCATGGGAGCTTATCCAAGAGAAACAAGAGGCTTTGAATTAATCATGATAAGGAAAATTTATGCATGAGCTTCTATCAGTGCAAAAGGGTAATATTTAATTTTTAGGGGGATCTATATTGTAAGTCTTTGAATATCAGGTCCATTGGATCCTTTAGTGTGTGTTCTGTAAAGTCAATAAGAGTGAGTACAGTCCAAGGGGGAGCATGTCAAGCATGTATGTTCATGTATAAGAATTATTGTCATTATGTCTTGTCAAGTTTTCTTTTCATGTTAATATTGTCATATAGCCTTTGTCATATATGTCAAAGGGGGAAAGTAGGATTAGAAACATGAAAGAGGGATTCTTTTAGGTGTTTGGTCTTGTTGGTTACCATCAATGTTTCTGAATATGGTTGCCATCAATGAAAAAGGGGGTGATTTGTTGTCCACTGGGTCTATGGTGTTTTCATTGAATGTCAAAATCTCATTTATGGAAAATGGAGCTTCTAGAGTGTCATATGAGTCTCAATGAGGTTGTCAATCAAGGTCAAGCATGAAGGTTGATTAGTTGTGTCTAGATTTGGTCAAGTTGT
This sequence comes from Taxus chinensis, assembly GCA_019776745.2. Taxonomy (NCBI): domain Eukaryota; kingdom Viridiplantae; phylum Streptophyta; class Pinopsida; order Cupressales; family Taxaceae; genus Taxus; species Taxus chinensis. Next base: position 680,114,156 of record CM034149.1, read on the forward strand.
CATGTTGTCTTGACATGGTCTTGAGCATGGTGCAAGCATGTATGTTCATGGTATGAGTTCCAAAGGTTTTATGAGGTAAAACATGTTACATGAGATGTGTGAGATATGTCTAAGTGTCTTCAAGTGGTCTTGATTGTCTGTTCATGAGATGTCATGGTTGAGTTGGGTCATTTTAGGCCTATTCCTAGACCTAGTGCATGGGGTTTGACATGGTGGCATGAGGTATGGAGAAGGTAAGTATGATATGAGAATGTGAAATTTGTTAAGATATGGCATGACATATGTAGGATAATTTTTCATGTAATTATTCAGAGGTTTGATGTTGTTTCAAGGTCTTTTGAAGAAAGTTTTTTTAAGAACAAGACATGTAGACACATGTAAGTAATGGCGGTGAGAGAGTTGCAAATGAATCTTAGCATTAATGAGAATTGGAAAAATTAGATGATGTTGTTATGATTATATGGGTCAAGTTTCAGGTCCATGTGATGAATATTTTTGAAGATATTTCACTTTTATCAATTTCGAGTTTCCAAAGGTGAGAATTTGAGGCAAAGGTCTATTTTATGATGATCGTTATGGACTGTATGATTTTTATGGGGACCTGATATCTTTGGAATAGTTAAATTTTTTATTTATGAATATTTCCCAATAATAAATAGGTTGTTTGATCGTTATGATTTTATGAACGATCATTAATAAGGTAAACAGGTTTGAAACCCTCTAAAAACCCTAGTTAAGCACCAACTTGGGAGAAATTACTTGTACGGGTATAGAATTGATTCCTTTTTCTAATTTTATTATTTTATTATGAATAATAATCTTCCATATTTCTAATGATGTATTTTATAGGATCTGGTTGTATGTGGGCCCCACCCAAAAAGGAAAGTTTCTAGAAAGTTTCAGTTTGTGTAAAAGTTTCTCATTGAACCTATTGACTAATTTACCATTTATTGAAGCATGGGAGTTTTAATACATGGACATGATGGTTTTAGATCATTTTTGTACCTTTATAATTTAAAGTGTGCTCTATTTATAAGGACTAGTCTTTAGGCAATTTTGGGGAAATTTTGAGCAGTCTGAGAAAAGAGTTGTTTTAGAGGGGCTACACAGATTTATAAATTGGTTTGAATTTTTTTCATTATCCTTACTCTAATATATTTACATTGATATATCACACTTGATTTTTTGTATTATTTGAGCCATTTATGACCTGTTCTTTGGAGATCAACTTTGAGGGTGTTTGGTTGTGCATGCTCTTGAATGGCTTCATGAGGCTTGTTAATTGTTCTAAGTTGTTTCATGTTTTGTGGATATTTATGAGTTATTATACAACATGTATAAGTGTGTTCCATGTTTTTATGAAGTTGGTTTTTCTCTATAATATTCTATTGTTGATGAGATATTTGTTTTGGGGTTTTAAGGCTTGTTACGTCCTAATGATGGTCTTGGAGGCTCTAGGTGTTTTTGGTGACCTACATTGACCTTTGTGTGATATTTTTATGACACTCCTATAATTTGGAAATTATTTTTACACTATGGTGTCTGACCTACATAATTTTTAATAAAGAAACAAATATAAAAGTATATTAGGAGGCTCATTTTTTGTAGTTGAGTGTGTGTAGAAAAAGTGTGACCTAGAGGAGAAATTGTGAAGGTGTGAGAGGTATTTATGACCTGTAAGAGATGGAAAATTTAATGTGATGATATTATATAAATGATTAGATAATGGTGAGCTAGGGAAAAGGTGAAACTAACTTGGAGAAGAAGAAAAATTTGAGAAAAGAAGAAGAAGGTATGTCTGAGAGGGGTTTTGGTGTGTATGGAGTTACATTTGTGATCACAATAAGTTGTGCGAAAAATATTATCTAAGTGATATTCATTATCAGGTGATTTATTGGATGCTTGATCATCTTAGAGGGTAGTATCCTCCTTGTATAGTGGGTGTTATACTAAATAGGGGTGGGTGCTCCTTGTGAAGTGGGTGCTTCATTAAATGAATATTTTATAATGTGTAATATTCATGCAAGTCATTTATTATGAGTAATATTAGTAGAGTTTTCAATGTTTTTTCTTCTCTTTGATGTTTTCCCACTTTATATGTTGTGTTCATGTGTACCCGTTTGCTTTATTTTTGTGGATGGTTGTTTCATGGTTAATATACACACATTGATTAATGGATCTTGAATGGATGTTTGATATGGTGTATGAAAGTTAATTTAAATGAAATAAAATTGTTGTTAGACTAGTTCACCCCCTCTCAGTCTATATTCTTCTAATACCTATCCTTTATGAATAATCCTTAACACCAAAACAACTCAAAAACCCTTCTAAAACCCTAACATGAAGTCGATATGAAATATCTTGCTCAAAAAGGCTTAGAACTGACTAGTTTACCTATTTTGATTATTAGAGAATGTAGTAGACTCTCCCATATTTCTCTAGGTGGCATTGGTTAGTTAGATCAAAGATAAAATTTGTAGGTATAGGTCTTATTTCTGAATATTTTATTATAGCAGTCAATTTTTGCATTGGAAATATTGAATAAATAGATGTTTTAGGATGTTAGGGACCTATACTACATTTATATGATGTTTTCTATGCAATTTATAGCCATTAAGTGGTCCTACAAAGTCCAAGTTTCAAGACTTATTTTTTAGGACAATTTGACAGTTTTGAGTGTTCTTAGAGCGGCATTGTTCTTGTGCCGTTATGCCCTGAGTTAAAGTTTCTAATGGACATGGTGATGTTGTTGAGGTCATGAAGTAATTTTTTCATGATTCATTTTTCACAGTTGATTGTTTCAAGTGTGTTCAATATTCATTCTTGAAGACTATTTTTTGGGGCAGCTTGACTGATCTTATTCTCAAGAACATTTCATGGTGTATGTGGTTGGTTCAGAGCTATTCAAGAATGGAGGAACTAAGAATAGATCTTAGACAATGTTTTTGAATTTTTTTTGAGTCTTTAAGATGTCCATTGTTTCTCAAGAAGATCATGATTGCTTCGTTATGTAGAGATTCCTAATGCTAGTAGGTCTTCTTATGCCCTAAAGGAGTAAAATGACATAATTGAGTCATGAATGTCCTAAAGAAGCTTATGTTCTGATTTATTCATGCTTAAGATATCCTTTATGATCTATTTTTTCCAACCTAAGTGAATTGAGGTGTATTTTTCAAAACTAGTTGGTTTATGATCAAGAGTCGCGTATATATACAAGGCAAATTGGGCCTTGAGGGGATGGATGTATGAGTGAACCATAGTACATGTAAGGGAAGTAGATGTATTGCATACCATGAGGAATGCATGTACATTGAATATATAATGGTGGCTAGTTTGTAAATTTTAGTTTCTTCATTCTTATGTCAAGGTCAAGGAATATGATGAGAGAAGGAGCGTGACAAGAAATTTTGAGAGTGTTTAAGAGCAGAGTAGTAAAATTGTGAATACCATTTGATGATTGAGCATCAAAGTATTTCCAATAGTCTTGAGAGCTTGATGATGTGATTAATACATCATTGATATAGATCATAAAAGAAGAAGAGAAGATAAAATAAGACCATCATTTATTGAGATAACAACAAGAATGATTATTGAAAACATTCGTCTTGGATAAGTGGTTTCTTGGTCAAGATGTGGCTGAGTTAGTGTTGAGTCACTTAGGGAGTTGGTGCTTCCTTGTAAGTTGGTACTTGCTAAAACCTAGGAATTGGTGCTCTTTGTGGATTTGGTGCTTCACTAAATCTTGGGGAGTTGTATATTCCTTTCAAGTTGGTGCTTGAAAAATTAGGGGTTTTTGCTCTTTGTGGAGTTGGTGCTTCATTAAATCACTTTTTTTGTTTATTAATGTAAATGTCAATGGGTTTTCTTCCCCTTGATGTTTTACCACATAAATTATTTGTTCATGCATGTTCTCCATTGCTTCATGCTTATGTGGATGGTTTTTGTGTTTCTTTGATGGTTTGACATTGCTTAAATAATGATGAAATATTGAATGGTTCATGCAAGTTAAGTAAAGTAAAGTTAATTGAAAGAGATTTATTAAGGAAACTGATTCACACCCCAATGATTTTGCTTCCAAAATCTTGAAGATCCCAGGGCATTATTTGTTGTTTCTTTCCAATGTTATCTCCATCACCACTTTCACTCCCTCCATCAAGCCAGTAGTGGATATAAACCCCGTGGAAAATTGAGAGAGCTGTATATCATTTCAAAAACAAATTTTAAAAAAAAAACCAAAATTCTATAGAAAAATTAAAAGTAAAAAACAAAAATATCAAAAAATCTCTCTCAAGGGTCTTTCTAGTTTCTCTACCAGGGCTATGGATGTCTGGCTAGAAGTAGAGCAATTTTGCGACTAGAATGAAATGTATCTCCTTCATGGTTAAAGATTCCTGGCTGGTAGAGGGGCAATACACATCTTACAATTTCCTTCCATTTCATTACCAGTCACCTGCTTCAATCACACCTACACATTGTCTTGTATTTTCACTCATTGTATTACGGGTCATCATTTCAAGAAATAATTCACTTTCACGTTCTTGACGAGAAAGTTTTTCGGGGGAAAATGTGTGGGTTTCTTGCCAACGCTCTCGGGAATCTAAGTCTCTCTACTTTAATGGTGGAGATTTTGTATATGAATGCACTAGTAAGGTGAGTTTTACCCGGGTTGGCCTTGCGGCTCGGGGATTCAATAAGGGCACTCCATTGACCATGCGGTAAAAGCTTAAAGATATCTACAAGGGAGGAATTTACTAGGAGAGCAAGAAAGGAAGTGAGAATGTTAGATAAGAGAACTAATGTTGCAAGTAGAAAATTAGAGTCTTGCATACATCAGTTAGAAGTTTCATCACATGCATTAAAATTAGGAAGAAACAACCTTGCGAATGGCAACAAGACGAGTTAAGATTGAGAACTCAAAGTTTCTAAAATCTCCTCATCAAAAAAGGCATAAAAATTGTTTCTTCTTGTATTGATGCTCAAACAAAAGTTTGTACATAGTATGGAAATGGAAGAAATTTGAGAAGGGGGGAAAAAATGGAAGAAAATGGCTATCTCCTTTGTTTTATTTAAGCACAATGAAATTTTGAGTTTACAAAATAGATCACCAACCCTTTTGAAAAATGAATAGCTTCACAATTTATAGGAAGAGAAAAGACTCTTCATATAACCCTCAATAACTCTTCGTATTTATCGACAAGACTTAAGACTCTTCACCTTCTTAGGAAAACATTACGTCCCTTTTTATAACATAAAGGTGACTTATTACATTAGGAACATTAAGTCATATGAAAAAGTGCAACCCCAACACAACATTAGAACATTAATAAGAGAGAGAAATTTGGGGGGAGAGAAGAGAGAGACAAAGAGAGAGAAGAAAGAAGAAGAAGGAAGAATAATGTTGATGAATAACTTGCCTCTGATAGATTATGTTTATCCTTCTAGATGACTCGATGGAATGCTCTGATGTGATGAAATTTGAATCCTTGATCTATTTCCACCCTGAGAAACTCCTTCAGATGACTTATAGACACCTTGGGCTAAGTGTTTAAGAACTCTATTGAATGACAACATAATGACCAAAAACATGACTCGTGAAGATCCCTTTCGAAGAGATAGGAGTTCAAAACTGATACTACCAAGTTGAATGAACTTCTTCACCAATGACCACAAATTCCACCCAGAATATGATACTCCTGCAACTTGAGCCATGAAGTGAGTGTTTAGAGACACTACCAAGTTCCCTAAGATGTATCTTGAATGCCATATAAGGAATGCCCATGGATGATCCTGAATGATGATGTTGACCCAAGCAATCAACCCTATATGTCCCTTTGTGCCAAAAATTCCCTTTGATTTTTATTTACCATTAATAGAAGGTTTCTAGATGGGAGACTTACTATTTTTACTAAGAGGTTATTTTTTCCTCTTCTTGACCAACCTGATGGGATGAACTTATTCATTTACTCTGGTGCACATTTTATTTTCCTCAACCACTTATTGGGGTGAATTACTATATTTAGTAGGCACCCATAAAAATGAAGTGGTCATTTTCACTGTTTTCTACTCTGAACCCTCATTCTGACTTCCTGGTGACCTTCAGTGCACATTATGTTGTTGCAATCACTTTTGATGAAGACTTGTCAAAGATAGCAAGCCTTTGTAGGAAAGATTACTATTTTTTGAAAGTGCCTTTCTAGTTCTCAATTTGCAAAGTAACATATTTTTTTGGACTCAAATCGTCGTTTCAGTCACATCTCCGAATTTCACTTGATTTTGCCCACTAAAATGCTTAGAAATAAAATTTAAAATTTTTGCCTAACAGTGGCTTTGGGCATGTAGCTGCCATGGTGTCCATTAATGGAGCTTGAAATTTATAGGTTTGGTTTTTTCTCTGATCTTGACGAAATCAACTTTTTTATAATATGTTTTTCATTTGGAGTTAGTGTGTAATTTTTTACCTTGTTTCCATTGCCGGATTGATGGGAAATCTGACGAATGTGAGCTAGGGCACAAAATGGAATTTTTGTTGGAAAAAATTATTCAGGACACAATTTGAGCTCACATTTATTTCATCTTGAATAATGAGGAAATGTGCAAATGATAACATCTCAATCTAACTTTTATTTTGAAAGTTATGAAGATTTTTTGATTGGAAGACTTCATGGTTATCTAGTAAAAAATATTCATTTTCTCTTCATTTCTTTACCATTTTAATCCATTATTTTTTATATTTTTTAATATTTTTGGATGGATATGAATTTCATTGAGCTGATTTTGTGCAGAAATGGAGGTTTTCAAAATTTTTGCAACTTTCTTTTGTCTGTGAGTTTCACGGGCACCAACAGAGAAACAACACGACATTTAGTTTTTTTACATTTTTTAATTTCAAAAGCTTCATGGATTTGGACACAATTTTTTTCCCCCTATTTACCTTTCAGGAAGGGACAAAAGTGACATCAAATTGCACATCACAAATAAGTGCAACAATTGGAAATCATCTGTACGTTGAAAGGAAGGGCTCCAACTAGCTCTTGGGGGCTAAAATTTTACACTGTAGAAGGTCGCATTGATGACCTGTGGGACACAAGGGACTGGGTGAATTTTCATGTCCCCTTTTTCCCCTTAGCTAAGGGGATGAAAGGGAAATCAATTTTCATATCATGTTAGGTTACAACACTTGGAGGCCATTTGTGCACTGTGAGGATAGGCTCCAACTAGCTTTCGGCAGCTAAACTAGTAGTGTTGAGGGTTGTATGGGTGATCTAAAGGATAAAAATAGCTGGATGCATTTTCATGTCACTCATGGAGCTTGAAATTTTCAGGTCTACTAAAGGGATGAAAGGGACATAAAAATGTGCCAGGCTGTTGGAGCTAACATGTGTCCACTTCAAAAATTGGCTAAGTATGGGAACTTGAGAGCGAACTTACAACGATGATATCTTGAGCTCCCAAATGAGTTTCAATGGAAAATTTTATATGAATTTGAATAAAAAGGGTCTTATGAATAAAATGGTGGAGGGTAAACTACTTATTACTCCATTTAAGTCCCTAAAAAAATGGATTTTTGTTCTAGATCCCTAGCTAAACATGGAAAAAATTAGATATAAAACTATTACACCATAAGTGTTGTGAATCATATGATTTATCCATCTTGTAGAGATCTGAATTCCATTTCCGACTATGTCTTTTTTAGCTCCTATATCCATCTATAGCTCCCATTTGAATCACTTCCCAAAGCTCAACAACTCTTTTGGCCTTGTGCACTTCTTAGGCCTGTGAACCCTACTTTTTATGAAGTCTGCCCCAACTCCTCTGAGTATTTCTTGAATCTTCTAAAATAAATTCCATGATGTTATTAGACCTTCAATTCATCCATATGTTGGATTTTTATCCTTTTTTCCACTCCAGGGGGTTGCAGCTATCATGGAAAGGCCAGTGTTAGCCCTTCCCAACACTGTCCAAAATTAACATTCTTCAAGAACTCCTAAACTCACCTAGCGGGTTTACTTGAATTTACTAATTCACCTAGTAGACTGATTTAAAATCCATTGGGAGGTAATTGGTCTAACTAGGTAAGGATTGTGCTAAGGGTGGGAAGACCTTCGGTGTCCTAAAAAAGGTAAAACTCGAAAAATTTGACACAAGGGTATTATTGTCATGCTAAAAAATCATAGTTTTTTCCATTGCAAATTAGCATGAATTTTTTTTCATATATCTTTGGGAAATGGTATGGAGTGAGCATAACAAAGACGTGACATGAAGAGTCCCAAAATCTCAACTTTACAATATAATTACCAATGCCTTACAAGAGTCATGTACAACTAGAGAGAGAGAGAGAGAGAGACCCAAAAAATAAGAAGGAGAGAGAGAGAGAGAGAGAGAGAGAGAGATACCAGAAGGGGAAAACACCACACAACAGAAAAGGGTAATAATATACAAGGGGAGGGATATCTACAAAGGTGGGGAATGAATATACACATATGCTCAACAATGGGTTGAGAAAAGTACATGCCATTGTGGAATAGTGGACTGAAGTCTAAATTTTGAAGCATAAAAACTGTTATTTGATCAAACCATACTTTTTTGATGGCCTTACATGGCTTGAGAAGAATAAGATGTACCAAGACTCCATATTCATATTCACATTGCATTGAGAACGTTCTTGTATCAATTAAGAACTTGGTCACCTTCTTGAAACTCTTTCCTCTTGAATATTTCTCTTGTTGTCCTGGGATTGTGAGAAACCACTCCTGCATGTTTTCAAAATTGGAAGCATTGACCTTTTGATGGAAATATACTTCATATTTGGGTTGTAACATGAAATACATCTCCTTCATTAGCAAGACACCCTGAATGAGTGAGAACAAACTTGTCTTCTTCACATCCGACTTCCTTTCTAAACATACCACTTTGTTGCTTCATGTAATTTCTTTCAAAGATGGAGGTTAAATCATTCATCTGAATGTCTTCATCATCCTATGAGAGATTGTTACAGTATGAAAACATGATCAAGACAAATCAAAGCTTGGAGGATGGTGAGTGCATTATGATTTTGAATTCCTTGACAAGAATCATGTACATTCTCACTTTATTGCTCTAGGTGACTGTTATCAATATCATGTCAGCTTGAAGTCCACCTTGGTATCATTTACGAAATTTCAAGTCTTATTTTGGTCTTATAAGCATTCTTCACCCTCCAGTGGTTTTTTCCATATGAACTCTTGTTTTTCATTGGTGAAGCATTCCAAAGTGGTGGGAACCAATTGGTTTTGAATATACTTCAAACACTCTTGCAAATTTTCTCCATGTTTCAAAAAAAATTCTTTAATGAAAATCAACTTAATATTTTCCATGTTATCATCTCCCATAATAGAGATGTGATCTTCAAGATTGACGAGTTCCAACGGAGATTCAAGGACCTTCCTTATTTTGCATCTGAAACCTTCCTCATACAATGTGGAAGAAAAATAAATATCTTTTCATTCCCCCTCATCAACTAAGGAATTGGGGAAGTCATCAAACCTATTAGCTCTATATTGGCTTCAAAAATTGGTATATCAAAAAGAGAAGCACAACTTAACTCACACTTATTTTACATCTCCATATCTCGAGTCTAGAGTTCAAGGCTGATTTTAGGGTCTTCAGTCTCTTCCCCATTCTTCAAGAGGTCTTTCATAGATATTTATTCTAGTGTATCTATAGGTTCATCTTCAATCTTATTAAAAGTGTCTCTATATGTTTTGCTTTCAAGAAATGGTTGAAAATATAATCCATATGTGTCCATGATTCCTTTGAAATATCCTTGTTCACCTCTTTGATGCTTTGTGTTTCCCAATATTCACTTCCTTGTAAGCACAAAAACACTTGATTCACAACAGCTTCTGATAAGGAGAATAGGTACATGCTTTATGGGAATGGTACTCCTTCAAACTCAAAATCCATATCATCCTCTTGATGGGACCATGTTGAAGCATCAATTTGGGAAGAACTTTCAACATTATCCTAATCATCCATTACTGATTTCTCTTTCTCATATGGAAAATAAAATACTTCATACTCACCATGATGATCATTTTGTTCCTTGGGTGAGAAGAGACTGTATTCAAACTATTCATTCTCATTGGCTTCAGAAAGGAAGTGAGATTCTTCCATCATATCATCAATGATTGAATTAGGAAGAGAATCTGGTTCTTTGACTATATTTTTTTCTTCACAAATCATCTCTAAATCACTTGAAGGATCAAAATAGGAGGTAAAATCCTTCATGACCATGTTGAATTCATCATTTTCATTCCATGATATCGGGTGGATTTATTTCACTTCTTTACACATGTCCATTTCATCATTAATTGAAAAATAAAAATTTGAAAGGGGATTATTCATGTTTAATTCAAATTGGTCGTATTCTTCATCATTAGTGGAGTCTTAGGAAAGCATTGAATCATCCATTAGGAAACAAGAATCTTCTATTGAATATATTATCCCCCCTATGGGTTATGCCTCGAGCCAGAGGTAATTTATGAATGGTCATTTTATCTTCATGTCTTATATCTCTTCCTCTATGATGTTACTTTGGCTTTAATCATAAGGTTCCATGATAAGATCTTCTTCACAAACATACAAGAATATTTCAAGAATGAACACCTCGTAGTATGGAAAATATCTGGGATCTTCTTGAGTTTCTTCATTTTTAGCATCATGAAGTGATTCGAGGTGTTTGTGCCTACTTTGCAAGGTGAAAGCATACCTCCAAATTTTATGATAAGCCTTGAAGTCAGAATTTCCTTATATTATGATTTGAATTCTTTCCACATATTCTCTTTTAATCATGTTCAATTCTACATCACCATATGCAAAGAATTCATCGAGAGAGTGATAGAAAAAGGGCAGTGTTCTCAACTTTATAGTGAGGAGTTATGTAAGAGTGCAAAAATCTTATTTAGTGGATCTAGAACCATCCAGTATTTCCTCATCTTCTTGAATGTTGATTTGATCTTCATTGAAAGGCTCAAGGATAGGATTTTCTTGAGTGGTATTCAATAACATTTTAAGGATGAAAACCCTATGGTATGAATCATTTTAAGGATCCTCCTCCATAGGAAAAATATCCTCTTCTTCTTCCTTGCTATGGGCTGCTTCAAGTTTCTCGTAAATCTCTTAAAAGGATTTGGAATATTCTTGAGCTTTGCACCTTATCTTATATTTCCTTTAAATCCTTTCCAACATATCCCTACTTTCATCTTCATTAGTGACAGGTTCTTTTTTCTTTCCTTTGTAAACACTAGTCCAGAACCATGACTGGTCTATGATCTTCTTTTCTTGGTCATGATCTTATTTGTCTTGTTCATCGTTGTTACTCATTGGTACTTCTCTCAAATATAGAAATTTATTCATGTTATGGGAAATGAATGTGACAGGGATTTGTTCCTTGATGGAGTCACCTTCAAAAATATTTTTCAATTAAAATATGATATTTTTATTTTTGAATATTTGATTTTGTAGGATTTTTAGACCTTGCAGTCACATTTTCAGTGAAGATGCTGCCAAGTCTACTACACGGTGTGCACCAAAAACTGTTGGTTATATAAATTTTCAAGTGGAAAAACTTGTGGATTTATCGCCAATGATCTGGGAATCAAATTCCCTCTACTTAAATAGTGTATCTTACATATTTGCATGCGAGAGTAAAGTGAGTTTTATCTAGATTTACCTTATGGTCAAGGATCTAATAGAGGAACTCTACTGACCATGTGACAAAGCTAGAAATTTATTTCTAGAGAAGACTTTATCTTTAGAATGGGAAAGGGGAGTGAAAAATGAGATACGAGAACTAATTTTGCAGGTAGAAAATCAAATTTCTACACACACTAGTTAGAAATTTCAACACATGCATTTATGAGAAGTAACAAATAAAAATTCCATGCTACTAGATAGAGGAAACCATGCATAAAAACATGCACACATTCATATGCCTTGGAAAACAAAAAATTCTTCCTTACTTAGCATTTCAATTAAAGTTGTGCATACTATGAGAATGGAGGAAAATAATAAGGGGAAACTAAAAGAAAAGACTCTTCATATAACCCCCAATAACTCTTCGTATGTCTCGAAATGACTTAAGACTCTTCACCTACTTAGGAAAACATTAAGTCCTTTTTTATAACATAAAGGTGACTTATTACATTAGGAACACTAAGACATACAAAAAAGTGCAACCCCCAATGAAAATTAGAACATTGAGAAAAGAGAGAAAATTGGGGGAGAGAAGAGAGAGAGAGAGAGCAGAAAGAAGAAGGAAGAAAAATACTGACGAAGAACCTACCTTCGACAAAGTCTGTTGATCCTCCCAGATGACTCGATGGAATACTCCAATGTGATGAAATTTTTATCCCTCATCTCTTTCCACCCTGAGAAACTCCTTCAAATAACTTACGAACACCTTGGGTTAAATGTTTAAGAACATTGTTGAATGACATCATGATGACCAAAAACATGACTCACAAAGTTCCTTTCTAAAATAAATAGGAGTTTAGAATTGATACTGCCAAGTTGAATGAAATAATTTGCTGATGACCGTAATTTTCACCTAGCACATGATACTCCTACAACTTGAGCCATGAAGTGAGTGTCAAGAGACACTGTCAAATTCCCTTAGATGGATCTCGAATGCCCGGTGAGAAATTCCCATGGATGACCCTGAATGATGATGTTGACCTAAGTAATAAACCCTATATGTCCCTTTGTGCCAAAATTACCCTTTGAGTGTGATTTACCATTGCTAATAGGGTGTCTAGATGAGAAACTTACTATTTTTCGTAAGAGGTGATTTTTACCTCTTCTTGACCATCCCGATGAGATGAACTTCTTCATTCACTCCTGTGCACACTACCTTCACCTCGGCCACTTCTTAGGGTGACTTACTATTGTTAGTAAGCACCCATATAGGGAACATACTATTTTAAGTAAGTGGAAATTTTAACTGTTGTCTCCTCTGAATAGTCATTCTGACTTCCTGGTGACCTTCAATGCACATTATCTTTGTTGTAGTCAATTTTGATGAAGAATTACCAAATATAGAAAGTATGTACAGGAAATCTTACTATTTTTTGAAAGTGGATTTCCGATGCTTAGTTTGCGATGGAACATATTTTTTTAGACTCCACTCGTTGTCACAGTCACATCCTCTGAATTTCACTTTATTTTTCCCATCTAGAATGATTGGAAATAAAATTTAAATTTTTTTCCTGGCATAGTGGCTTTGGGCACAGAGCTACCATGGAGGCCATTAATGGAACTTGAAATTTACAGGTCTATTTTTTGTATTTGATTGTTATGAAACCAACTCTGTTGTAATAGGTTTTTCATTTGGAGTTCGTGTGAAAGTTTTTAGCTTGTTTACATCGTCAGATTGATGGGAAATCTGATGAATGTGAGCTAGGGCATGAAATGGGATTTTTGTTGGAACAAATTATTCAGGGCACCAGTCGACGTCCTATTTGTTTCATCTTGACCACCTTGAAATTTAAGTAAGTCTACAAAATATGACATCTTAATCTAACTTGTATTTTGAAAGTTATGAATATTTTTTTATTGAAAGACTTTGTGGTTATCTAACAAAAAATATTCATTTCTCTCCCATTTTAATCCATTATTTTTTATGATTTTCAATGTTTTTTATGGAGAGGAATTTCATGGAGCTGGTTGGGTTTAGTAATGGAGGTTTTCAAGTTCTCTGTAACTTTCTTTCAACAAAAAGTTTCACAGGAAACAATGGAGAAACATCAAGACAATTAGTGTTTTTGCCATTTTTTGGATTTCCAAAGCTTCATGGAGTTAGGTGAAATTCCCCCCCCCCCCTTATTTACCTTTTCTAAAGGGATTAAATGGACATCAAATTTCACATCGTGCCTAATCGGGACACTTGGCAATCATCCGCGCGGCAAGAGGAAGGGCTCTAACTAGCTCTTGGGGGCTGAAATTTTAGAATGTAGAAGGTCACATTGATGACCTAGGGGAAACAAGGGGCTGGGTGAATTTTAATTTCCCCTTTTTATCTTTAGATAAATGGAATAAAGGGACATCAATTTGCACATCATGCCATGTTATGACTCTTGGCAGTCCTCCATGTTCACTGTGAGGATAGGCTCCAACTAACTCTTGGGGCTAAACCGGCAATGTGGAGGGTCGTATGGGTGATCAAAGGGATAAAAAGGGTTTGGGAAAATTTTCATGTCCCTCATGTCCCTTTTCTAAAGAGATGAAAGAGACATAAAAATGTGCCAAGCTCCTGGAGCTAACACGTGTCCACTTAAAAAATTGGCTAAGTATGGGAAATTGAGAGTGAATTTGCAACGATGATATCTTGAGCTCCCTCATGAGTTTAAAGGTGAAAATGTATATGAATTTTATTGAAAAGGGAATTTTGAATTTAATGGTGTGGGTATAAATTCTTGATTCCTCCATTTAAGCTCTAAAAAATCATATTTTTGTTTTGGCTCCCTAGTTGAGTATGGAAAAAACTAGATATAAACCTATTGCTCCAAAGTGTTGTGAAAAATATGATTATCTCATAGTTTAGAGCTCTAAATTCCATTTCTGATGATGTCTTGTTTATATCCTAAATCCATATAGATATCTTTAAATCACTTCTCAAATCTCATCATCTCTTTTAGCTTTGTGCACTGCTTAGGCCTATGAACCTTATTTTTTATGAATGTGCCCCAAATCCTCTGAATATTTTTTGAATCTTCCAAAATAAATTCCATGATGTTATTAGACATTAAATTCATCCACATGTTTTATTTTTCTCCTTTCTTACACTCCAGAGGTTGCACCTATCCTAGGAAGGCCAGTGGTAGCCCTTCCTAACACTATCCAAAATTAGCATTCTTCAAGAACTCCTAAAATCACCTAGGGGGTTGAATTGAATTTCCTAATTCACCTAGGGGGCTGAGTTAACATCTAATAGGAGGTCATTTTACTAACTAGGTAAGTTTCGTGCTGAGGATGGTAGACCTGGGGTTGTCTCGAAAAGCTTAAAACTTGAAAATTTTCACACAGGGGTATCATTGTCATGCTCGAAAATCATAAATTTTCCTGTTACACATTTACATGAAAACAACTGGCTCTAGGTTTGGGACATGATATGGAATGAGTACAACAAAGATGTGACATGAAGAATCCTAGAATCTGAACTTTTTAATATAATGACCAGTGCCTTATCCATTGGGCCTGTGGATTCATGTACAACTTGTGTGTGTGTGAGAGAGAGAGAAAATGAAGAAGGAAACACAAACACACACCAACACAAAGAAAGGGAAACACACCAAAAGGGGAAAACAAAACACACAAAAAAAGGAAATTATATACAAGGGGAGGGATATCTACATAGGCAAGGAAAGAATATACATATACCTGAAAATGGGTTGAGAAAAGTACATGCCATCGTGGAATAGTGGACTGGAGTCTGACCTTTAAAGCATAAAGATTTTTATTTGATCAAACCATGATTTTGTCATGGCCTTGTATGGCTTGAGAAGAAGGAGATGTACCAAGACTCCATCTTCATATTCCCACTACACTGAGAACTTTCTTGTATCCATTGAGAATTCGGTCACCTTCTTGACACTCTTGCCTCTTGAATATTTCTCTTGTTGTCCTACGATCATGAGAAACCAACCCTCCATGTTTTCAGAATTGGAATCATCGACCTTAACATGGAAATATAATTTGTCTTGGGTTTGCAATGCAAAATCATCTACTTCATTAGAAAGACACCCTGAAGGAGTGAGACCAAAATCTTCTTCTTCACATCCAATCACCTTTCTAAAAATACCATTTTGTTGCTTGATGTAATTATTTTCAGAGATGGAGCTTAAATCGTTGATTTGAAGGTCTTCATCATCCTTGAGAGATTTTTGCAGCAAGAAAACATGTTAAATAAAAATCAGAGCTTGGAGGATGGTGAGTGTAATATGATTTTGAATTCCTTGACGAGAGTCATGCACATTCTCACTTCATTTCTCCCGGTGACTGTTATCAATATCTGTCTGCTGAAGTCCACCTTGGTATCATTTACAAAATTGCAACTCTTTTTTTTTTCATATAAGCATTCTTTACCCTCCAGTGGATTTTTCCATACATTCCAAAGTGGTAGGAACAAATTGGTTTCGAATATACTCCAAACACTCTTGCAGAGTTTTTCCATGTTCTGAATAAATTTCTTCAATGCAAATCAGCTCAATATTTTCCCTGTTATCATCTCCCACAACAGAGATGTTATCTTCAAGATTGAGGAATTTCAAAGGAGATTCAAGGAACTTATTTTTCATTCGCAATCTTCCTTATACAATGTGGAAGAAAAAGAAATATCTTCACATTCCCCCTCATCAACAAAGGCATTGGAGAATTCATCAAACCCACCCATTAGCTCTATATTGGCATCAAACATTGGTATATCAAAAAGAGGAGAACAACTTCACTCATGCTTATTTTTCATCTCCACATCCTGAGTCAGGATTTTAAGGCTGATTTGAGGGTATTCAGTCTCTTCCGCAATCTTCAAGAGGTCTTGCATAGATAGTTCTTCTGGTATTTCTATAGGTTCATAATCATTTTTATTGAAAGTGTCTCTATATTGTGCTTTCAAGAAATGGTTGAAAATATGATCCATGTGTGTCCATAGTTCATTTGAAATATCCTCGTTCACCTCTTCCATGCTTTTTTTTGCCCAATATTCACTTCCTTGCAAGCACAAATTCTTGGTCATATTTTTCATCGTTAGTGGAGTCTTTGGAAAGAAATGAATCATCCATTAGGTAAAAATAATTATTTATTGAATATATTATTCCCCTTATGGATTGTGCCTCAAGCCAGAGGGAATTGTTGAAGGGGTGGTTCTATCTTCATGTCTTATATCTTTTCCTCCAAGACATTACTTTGGATTTCATCGGAAGGTTCCACAATAAGATTTTCTTCAGGAGCATCCAAGAATCTTCTGGGAATGAACACCTTGTAGTATGGATAATCTCAGGGATATTCTTGAGTTTCTTAATTGTTGACATCATGAAGTGATTTGAGGTGTTTGTATCTACCTTGCAGGGCCAAGCATACCTCCAAATTTCATGATAGGCCTCGAAGTTGGAATTTCCTTGTATTATGCTTCGAATTCCTTCCACATATTCTATTTTCATCATGATCATTTCTCCATCACCATATCCATTGAATTCATCGAGAGAGGGGTAGAAAAAGGGAATTGTTCTCAACTTTATAGTGAGTTTTGCAGAAGTGCAAAAATATTCTTAGTGGATTCTGCACTGTCTTGTCTTTTGTCATCTTCTTGAATGTTGATTTGATCTTCATCGGAAGGCTCAAGGATAGGATTTATTCAGTGGCATTCAAGAACCTTTTTGGGGATGAAAACCTTGTGGTACGAATGTTTTTCAGGATCTTCCTCCATAGGAAAAATATCCTCTTATTATTCCTCACTATGGACTTCTTCAAGTGGTTCATACATCTCTTACAAGGATTTGGCATATTCTTGAGCTTCACGCCTTATCTTATATTTCCTTTGAATACTTTTCAATAGCTCCTTAATTTCTTCTTCATCGGTGATAGGTTATTTTTTCTTTCCTTTGCAAACACTAGTCCAAAACCATGGTTGATCAATGATCTTATTTTCTCGGTCACGATCTTCTTCTTCTTATTCGTCATTGTCACTCATTCGTACTTCGCTCCAATCTAGAAATTCATTCATTATGCGGGGAAAGGAACATGACAAGGATTCTTTCCTTGAGGGAGTCACCTTCAAAATTATTTTGTGTTGAAATCTTATATTTTTTTGTTTGTTTTTTGAATATTTGATTTTTTAATTTCAAACCTTGCGGTCATATTTTGGGTGTAAATGTTGCCAAGTGTGTCCCACGGTGGGCACCAAAAACTATTGCCAAATTTTTTTTATCAGAGGGACAAATTTGTGGGTTTCTCGCTAAAACTCTAGGAATATAAGTCCCTCTACTTAAATGGTGCAAATTCTGTATATGCATGCGTGAGTAAGTTGAGTTTTATCTGGGTTGGCCTTGCAGCTGGGGATCTAACAGGGGCACTCCACTGATCCTACGGTAAAGGCTTGAAAATATCAACAAGGGAGGAATTTTCTAGGAGAGTGGGAAAGGGAGTGAGAATGTTAGATAAGAGAACTAATGTTGCAAGTAGAAAAATAGAGTCTTGCATACATCAGTTAGAAGTTTCATCACATGCATTAAAATTAGGAAGAAACAACTTGTTGTCTCCTAAAAAATGCTATGTGTTTTCATAGCCAAATTAAAAAAATTTGAGCTCATGCCCTTCATTAGTGTTTAAGACAAGATAGAGATTTAAGAAATTTACAAAAGTCGTGCCTTAGTGCTATTTAAATCTCTGTTTTGCTCGTTTTGAGAAATTTTCCATTTCCCAATCTGTGCACGTAATATCCTCTTTGCAGCCTTCATTTCTGATTGAAATTGTCTCACTTGTTCTTTGGCTTGGGTCTTCAAATCATTGTATTGCCTTCATGCCTCTAGCTCATGAGAAGGAAATATCAAAAACTAGACTCAAAATAGACGAATGTTCTCTTCCTCTATGTACTTTTCCCGTAGTCGAGATGACGGGTGTCTTTTTTGCATTAAATTTTTTCCCCAATGTATGCAGGTATGTGGTCAGATCCTATAGGAAGGGGAGGAATGGGATTTTTTTGTGCAAGCTTAACACTTTTGGTTTCTTTTGCCAAACATGGTAAATTTGTCTTGCGTAGACCAGAAAAGCTGAATTGCCATTGAAAATTCTAAACTCAACAAACACCTCCACGTTTCGTAACGACGCAACTCTAGGGTGCAGATTCCAAAGGATAGCCTTAAATTAGGTGCGATGACTTTCCATATGTCCTAGATATAAAATAAAGGTAAAATCAACTAAGTATGTAAGGGTCAGTGGATGGCTCCACGTGTCACAATGGTGCAACTCCATGATAAGGCATTGAAAAGTCAAAGTGGAAAAATGGGCCATCAGGGAACTTTTAGAAATTTAGCGCCAAATTCTCCAAAAGTGAAGTAAAATTTCTAAAATGTTCTAGCGGCTCTGCCAAGGTGTCAAGCCTGAAGTTGAAAAGTCAAATTGGAAGAGTGAACCGATTGGAGGAAATTATGTTTTTGAGCCTTTTTATAAAAAAGGTGAAAAGTTAAAAAATGATTTGCAGCCCCGATCAGGCTATAAAGTAAAAAGTCAAAGCTTGAAGCCCATAAGGAAAAATTCAAATCTTGAGCCCGAAAAGAAAAATTCAAAGATGAAGGCTTCCATTGAAAATTCAAAGTAGACAAATGGGCCATTGAGGCACTTTTGGAAGTCTTAACCAAATTTCCCAAAAAGTGAAGTAAAATGTTTAAGAAAGAGCCATGACGGCTATCTCCAAGGTCTCAGAATGCCTGCCACGTGTGAAAATTCAAAGTCGAAAGCAACGGGCTGGTAGAAGAAAACTATAGTTTTTGAGCCTTTTTCCAAAAAAATTTTAAGATGTTGAGAAAAGGGCCATGACCTCATTTTGAATCAGAAGCAAGCCACGTGCATCTAAGTTGAAAATTCAAAGCAGGGGTGTGAGCCAATTTTTTCCAAATTGCCAAATCTCTAAAAAAGCAAAAAATGCAAAGGGCTTTCCCCATAACTGCACTCCAATCCCTTCTTGCCACGTGGACAACCTAGATTTTAGAATTAGATGATCAAATATAACATGGTCTATATTTAAACGGGTAAATCAAATGTAACGGTTTCTTTGGAAGATCTAGTTTTTAATCTTCCATGAGAATTTTCTTCACAACAGAGGAATTTAAAAATGTATTGAGGATTTGTGAAGTTGTAACAGTTTCTTGCAAAGAATATAATGGCTTCTTGGTGTCATTTCAAGGGCTTGGTGATTGATTTTTGAAAAAGACTAGAGTGCTTTGTACCCGGAAAAGATAGAAAAATGTCCATTCTTCTTCTATTTTCTCTTCTTCCTAGAGTTTCTTCCATTTTCAAGATATGTATAAACTCTACTCAAGCTTCAATAAGAAAAGAACGAATTTTTTACCTTTTTGATTGAGGAATTAATTGGTATTTTATGACCAATGAGTTTCATTCAGTCTTGTAGCTTCTCTCTATGGATTTGTATTTCTTCTGATTATAAATGCATGTAAATGAAGTTTCTAATTGATGTGTGTGGGAATCTGATATTCTACCCGCAACATTAAGTTTCCCCTACCTCCATTCTCACTCCCTTTTCCCTTCTTAGCCAAAGTTCTTCTCTAGTGAGAAATTACAAGCTTTGCTATAGGGATCAGTGGAGTGCCCCCTACTAGATCTCTGGTCGAAAGACCACAATTGAATTCTACTTTTTCACGCATGCACATATGGAAGTTGCACCATTCAAGTAGAGGGACTTAGATTCTGATAGCATTGACCTGAAACCCACCAATTTTTCTACAAGACAAATTTTTCTTGCCAATATGTTTTTGGCGCCCACCGTCAAACAGATTTTATAGCGTCTATACCTAAAAAATGACCTCAAGGTCATAAAATTATATATATATATATATATATATATATATATATATATATATATATATATATTAGGAGAAAAGTTTCTAGAGATTGAATAATCACATAGATTACATGGATGTAAATCATGGCTATTCTAGGAAATCCTCTTGAAGAGAGACCATAATTTACTCTTTCACATCCAAGAAGTGATTTCTTCCAATCTGAGAGAAGTTATTTGGAATAATAGAGAAAGTGTCAATCAATACTTCATTTCCATAAGTATTTTGGACCTAGTAAGAGGAACGTGTTATTGAACTAGAAAGCCAGAGACAAATCCCAACACCTCAGAGAAGATCATAAACTTTCAAGCTGGCTGATAGAAGATACACCCGGACAACTGAAGACAAGGAAGGACAAATTGATCCCACATTTTTGAAGAGACTTCAAAGAAAACAAGAGCTGCTCAAAATTCAGGGGCCTCCCCTTTGTCAAGCAACCGGTCACGTTGAGAACTAAAGTGTTGCTCAATCTTTTAGACAGTGAATTTGCATACATCAACAAGAACCTTGATGATTTCACTAACGTAGAAACCGAAGAAGAAGTCTAAGAAAGAGAAGCAAGAGCGGAAGAGGTAATAAGGGCTTAACTTGAAGAAATCGAAATACTTCAAGCCGAGGTATACGAGAGAGCAGGAATAGAAGCTATAGCTTTAGCAAGCTGGGAAGTTAGAAACAGAAATAGAATGGGGGAACGTGAGGTCCGTAGACCCAACGTACTATGGGGAAGAAATACGGGTCCACTGGCTCTTCCATCAACCACTCCATGATCTCCTAGGAGGATAAAGAAATATCTTCCAAAAATTCAAAGCAGGATGGTTCTCAGCTCCCAGAATAACATGTAGCAGCATTCATCACTGCTCATGGAGTGTTGGGAGTTTAAGATGAAGATGTTTCAGTTAGGATATCTCTATGGAGTCACTCCAAGAAAAGGTATGTTGAATTGTTCTACTTGTTTCCCCCAAGATATATCACATGCTGGGAAGATATAAGAAGTGTGTTTGAACATACGTTCAAGAGCAAAAAATATTTTCATGACCTGCTGGTCTAGTTGGTTTAGATGAAGAAGGAGACCTCTGAATCAATGAGATATTTTGTAGCAAGGTATGATAGGTTGACAAGGAGGATCCCAAAAAATGTGTTACCCTCTGAAAACAAATTGAAAAGATTATTCATTAGTGCGTTACCACCAGAAGTTGGTTTCTTCCTCAAAAGAGCCCAATCGAAGAACCTTAAGGGATGCTACATACTTTTCAATTGAGAGTGATGACGATATAATTCTTTTTGGTAAATTGAATGGAAAAAATGGGAAGAAAAAATTTCAGAGTTCAAATCCAGTCACTCATTGATCCAGTTTTCTAGATAATGGAAAATGACGTAGTTGCTTTGAAGAAGCAACTGTCACAAATCACAATGAGGAATGCTCTAAGGAGACCAAATCCTCCTATGACAGACCAAGAATTGCTCTTCCTCCTCGTATTATTTCTCTTAAAGCACCACCAGTCAATGCCATCTGTGACACTAGGGAATCAGAAGAAGGAACAGGCATTGAGGGAACTTAACAAGAAAGCATGGATGAATATGAAGACTATCTTGAAATTAAAGAGCTTAGTATGCAAAATGGCTTGATTAAAGTATACGTTGATGACGAGGAGGAAGGTAATGAAGAAGCTCCAAATTTTTCATGTGCTTGTTTTCACTCGTACATAATCCAAGAATGGTATTTTAGCCTCAGCAGCTGCAACTAAGAGTAACAAGAATAAAGAAGATAGATCTTCAAATCCTCCACGAAACAAGATCATCAGTAGAGGATAACCATTACCACCTTCCATGGAATCATTCTAAAGAGAAACTCAGATTCACTGGTTATCAAGAATTAAACTACTATGCCAATTAAGTTCATCTGATTCTTCTCCTCTATGTCCAAAATTTGTTAAGAGTAATTCTCTTCTTAATTTTGTTTTTACAAGAACATCTAAATTTAAATCGAGGGATACACCCTCTACCTCCCTCCAAGCTAAATTAGCTACATTTTAAAAGGAGAACGCAACAAAAAAAGTAACAAAACCTATGCCATTTAAGTCCTCATCCAAGTTGTTGGAACCTCTTCCTCATCTACCATAAATCCATTTGACTTTGTGGATCATGCAAGAAAAACCAAATTTTAGCTCTCTGAGATTGAATACCTACAAACACATTCCTGCCAAATTTAACAAATTCATCATAGGCAGTTCATGGCAGTACCCCTTTTCCTTCAAGCCCACTATCTAAAGGCCTATTACCCACACAATCCATACCACCTTCTCAAAAAATGTTAGCTCTCAGTGCCTCCACCACCAACAGAGTTGAGCCTTTTTACCTATCACTTCTCATCAAAGGTTTCCAAATAAAAAATTGCATTATAGATTCTAGAGCCTCAGATAATGTGATACCAGCAAAAGCTGACAAATTCTCTTGGCCTTACTTTGACCTGGGTAAATGGTGCATGTTACTCAATGTAATCCAAACAAGTCCCATTGGTGGGAAGGATTAAGGATGCTCAAGTTGCACTAGCTGATTACCCTAAAAAGAAGATACTCTTGACCATTTTGGTGGTGGATATCCCAGCATCTTTTGGTATGTTGTTGAGTAGAATTTTTTTCAGAGATATGGGTGGAGAAATAAAAATGGATTGGTCATCTGCAACTATCCTAGTGAAAGGAGAAATGAATAAGTTGTTGCCAGCCAGGAAAATGAAATTCACAATAAGGAAATCTGATGACCCGAGAGCTAACATTCTATTTCAAGATTATGGACTAGGAAATTACTTCTTTACATCACAAAAAAGAAGATAAATTTCTACTCCTTATGGAGGAAGAAGAAGTTCCGATATGGAAAATGGATTTTGATGGCAGTCATTCCAGAGTAGGTTTAGGAGCTAGTGTAGTATTATAATCTCCCTCCAACGAGCTATATCCTTTTTCCTACAAGCTACAATTTGATAATATAAACAATACTAGTAGAATATGAATCATTACTCTTAGGCATGAATGCAGCAGAAGAACATGGGAATAAAAAAGTTAAGATGAAAAGGTGATGTTGAGGTTGTGGTAAAGTAGGTCTGCCAACAATATCAGGTGAAAAATCCAAGGCTCGAGACACTATAGAAATAGATTGTGGGACTACATTGAATCCTTTGATGCATTCTCCATTGAACCTATCCCTAGGGAGAAGAATGAAAAGTCTGATTCTCTAGCAGTGTACAGCTTCCTTAGTGATACATCATCCTTCTTTTAGTAAGGATAAAGTGGTCATTAAGATGGTGTTCAGACCCAACATACTGAGACAATGCAAATCACTGGCAAGTCTTCCATGATGACAATCAGATCCTAGCATTCTTCGAACAAAGGGATAACTTCAATAATCTATTCTTTGAATGAAATTGAAAAGCCAAACCATGAATCAATCCCCAAAGAATAGAAGGAAGGAAATTGAGGGAATCTGATGAAGAAGGAGTAATCAAATTGAAACAAAAAAAAATCCCGAAAGGCCTAGTTTCTTTGGAAGGCCTCTTTGACAAGCATGACAGGTTCATCTAAGAGAAATAAAAATAGTCTCCTCGGTTTCCATCTAATTTTGATCAAGAAAATATTGGCACTTCAGATAATCCCAAGGATGGTTAACATTAGTAAATGTTCCTCACTAGAAGAGAAGAGAAAGTTTTTTGCTCTACTAAAAAAGTACTCAGATGTCCTATCCTACTCCGATGATGAACTTAAATCTTTTCAGCCAAAGGAAATGCATCACTCCATTCCTTTGAAGCAAGGAAGATAAGCCCTTTAGGCAAAAACAAAGGCACTACAATACAAATATTGCTGATGTTATCAAAGAAGAGGTGAACAAATATGCTTAATGATAGAATCATCTTCCCCATCCACCATTCAACATGGGTGGCTAACATTGTGCCAGTAAGGAAGAAGAATGGGGAAATAGGGATTTGTGTAGACTTCCAAAATCTGAATCAGGAATCTATCAAGGACAACTACCCTCTTCTAATCATGGATCATATTTTTCAAGCAGATCACTGGATCTAAAATGCTCTCTTTGCTTGATGGATTCTCAAGATACAACCAAATCAAGGTGGTAGAGAGAGGATTGCAACAAAACAACCTTCACAACACCGAGGGGCACTTTTGCCTACAAAAAAATGCCTTTTAGCTTGATCAATATTGGGGACACTTTCCAAAGAGCAATGGACTTAGCTTTTAAAGATTTGAAATATTGCATTGTAATTTACCTTGATGAACTCACAGTTTTTTCAAAGAGGAGGGGAGACCATGTCATTCATTTGGATCAAGTCCTTGCAAGGTGTAGGAAACATGGCATTTCTCTAAATCCAAAGAAATGAATTTGTGGAGTCACAGAAGGTAAGTTGCTGGGACACATTGTGAACAAACATGTAGCACACATTAATCCTAGGAGGGTTAGAGCTATCCAATCACTAGCCCTACCAACTAACAAGAAGGGAGAGTTCATTCATTCTTTGGAAAGGTAAACTTACTTCATCATTTTGTGCCTGAGTTTTCTGAACTGACTAAGAATATAAATTCCATGATGAAGCCTCAAACAAGTTTCAAGTGGAAGAAGGAAAAACAACATTTGAGGAGATCAAGAAAGCCATTGCCAAAGCTCCAACTCTCGTATCTCCAGATTTCAACAAGGAGTTCATCGTGTATTGCTATGCTTCAGAATATACACTCTCTGTTGTCCTTGTTCAGAAAAATGATGAAGGTTTGGAAGCACCCATTGCTTTCATGAGCTTTCCTTTGAAAAATCATGAGCTAAAGTAAAACCAATTGGAGAAACATGCCTGCACAATGGTCAAAGCTGTTAAAAGTTTCAGATTCTACATTCTCAATTCCCATATAGTGGTGATGGTCCCTGGAAATAAAATCAAGTCCATTTTGACTCAAAAATATCCTGGGCTAAGAGAGGAAGTTGGATTGCAAAGAACCAAGAGTATGACTTCGAGATTAGAGCCTCTAATCTGGTAAGAGGAAATGGTTTGTGCAAGTTGATTGTTGAAGATGAGGCTCTCAAAGCTTAGCAGGGAGAAAAATATGGTGTTTTCTCAATCTGTTCAGAAGACAGTCCACAGGTGCTCTTTTTCACCACTAATGATGAGTGGTATGCTGACATTTCTTACCACCTCGCGTATGCTCCTCATCTTGATTAAAAATAAAGAATGACACTCAATCTGAAAGCAACCAAGTTTGTGATCTGGAATCATGTACTTTACAAGAGAGGTCTGGATGGTTGTTTCCTCAGGTGCGTAGATAAGGAGCAACAAGAAAATTTGCTCAGGGCATATCATGATCAAGCTTGTGGTGGACATTTCTCAGCAATGGTCACATCACATAGGATCCTCAGAGGGAGATATTATTGGCCCTCCATCTTTGTAGACACTCAGGATTGGGTTTCCAAATTTAAAGCATACCAACAATTTGTTGGAAAACCACAACTAGTTGCATTACCACTCAGGCTTGTGGTGATTGAAGAACCATTTCAGCAATGGGGTCTAGATTTTATTGGTGTTCTGAATCCTCATTCTAGTGTAGGGCGTACTTATGTACTCACTGTAACTGATTACTTCACTAAATGGGTGGAAGCCACCCCAACCAAGCAAGCCAGCTCTGAAACAGTCTGCAACTTCATCAAGGAGAATATCATTGTTTGTTTTGGGATGCCACATAACATTGTTGTAGACAATGCCACCTATTTCTCTTCCAAGGATCTCACAGATTTTTTTTATGGCTTTGGAATCTTCATATCTCACTCTTTTGATTACTACCCATAAGGAAATGGGCAAGTTGAGTCAAGCAACAAGAACATTGTGACCATTGTCCGCAAGCTGGTAGATGATATTCAAAGGAACTGGCACAAGAAGTTATATGATGCATTGTGGGCCGATAAGATCACTCCTAAGAATGCAATAGGTATGTCACCTTTCCAAATGTTGTATGGAGTTGAGGCAGAGATTCTCCTCATAATTGAGATGTCAGCTCTCAAGTTGCTGCAAGAAATAGAATATGGTCAATACAAAGACTCCATTGACAAGAGGATCCTCTTCCTGGAGAAGCTGGAAGAAAGAAGATGCCAAGTGATGGATAGAATCAAAGAACACCAATTGAAAGTGAAGATCTTTGGCAAGAGGGCAAAGGCAAGAGAATTCAAGGTTGGAGATTTTGTCCTGCTGTGGGACAAGAGAAGATGTACCGGCTCACATACATCTTCATCTAGAAAACATGCTCTTGATTCCCTTATTGACTCGTTACAAGCACAAATATTACAATTACAACAAGGTGTCTCTCATAATTCTAGTTATATGGACTCTTCTAAATTATTACAAAATCCAATCACACCTGAAGTTGTTTCATATCCTTTTCCTATTGGTTTTGTTTCTCCTAAGCTTCCTATCTATGATGACAAATGTGATCCCCAAGAACATCTGAGATCATTCCATGTTGTTTACTTTTACTATACATCTAATAATATATTGCTTGTTAAACTATTCTCTAGGAGCCTTAAGGACATTTTTTATACTAGTTTTATGATCTCCCCACATATTCTTTGCACTCTTTTACTTCTTGGAAAATTAAATTTTTACACAATTTTCAATCAACATTGGGGATAAGATATCTTACGCACAAATGTTAAAAATCAAATAAGGATCTGATGAGCATATCAATGATTTTTTATTACACAATCAAACAATACTTACCAAGATGAACAACATATTATCTAACACTGAATTGTAAGACCTTTTAATTCAAATTTTGTTTCCCATATTGCAAGAATCGGTCATGTTTGATACATTTCAGTCTTTTGACCATCCATGTCATACAATCAAAGAGCGTGAAGCTAAAATATTAAACATGAACAAACTTAAGTATGTTATTAGCCCACCTAATCCATTCAATGCCAAGTTTTAAGGTAAATCTTATTTCAAGGAAAATCTTATGATCTTAAGGTTACTTCTAAAATCATTATCAATATTGTTTCTCAACGTACTAAGATCCAATTACAACCTACAAGATGCAAATTTTCACGATTACCTTACCCTCCTCATATGGTCTTAAAGAAATTACTTGAGTTCAATCGCATGTCTCTCCCTCCACCATTTGACGTTGATATGATAAAGCTTCAAAGTAAAAGCTTCAATGCTAATGCTTCTTGTGATGATCATAGATGTATCAATCACTCTACAAATATATGTCTCAAGTTACAACACATAACTTAGGATCTTATTGATTCTAATGCAATTGAATGGGATTATCCTGCCAAATCTTCTAAGCCTACCAATACCAAATCTAGGTTGAAAATCTTCAATGATACACTTCCTAAGCATAATTATGATGCATCTACTTTAGAAGTTCATAACACTCATCATCTAGTACCACCACCACACTCTTATGATCATCCACTTGATGTTATGATTGATATTATTGCTCACACACCATCTTTTACACCAATCATTTTTTTTGATGATTTTGATATAGATGACTCACTTATTTCTAACACATTATCTAATAGAGTCATGGTTTATCAAATTCCTATTCAAGGCATCTTGGTTACCCCACTTTGCAAAGATAATTTTTTTCATGTCCATTACTTCAGTCTCTTGGCCTTCATTTTGAGAGTCTTGCACTTGATTTTGATCCACATTTTTGATGCATTACCCTACTAAACAAAGTTTGATCTATCACTACACAAACTTCATTTTTGGTTTTTGTTCCTATATTATTATTATTACATTTAGGTTTCCTTGGCTATGTGATCTTAGGGTTGTTCCATTTATTGTTCATCAATGTGTAAAGTTCATTACTCATCAACAAGCTATCACTATTTGAGGTATTCGTTTTCAATATTTCTCTTCTTGCATATTTCATCCGTATACGGTTTCTATTGAATCTATGGACATGTCTATTATGTTAAACACCACTTCACATAACAATAGCCCTCTTAATTCTCATAATAGGTATTTGTTTATACATGCAAATCCACATACTTCTAGGTCTTATGATAAGCCTTTAGTTGCACATATTGCACCACGTAGTTCTCAGGCCTCTAGGTATCCTCATAGGCATTCGTGTGTGCACATTGTCTCTAGTGGCTCACACTCTCACAAAACTATATGCAAACCTTCTATCTTTCTGAATCGCTCCACCATTTCCCATAGGTCTTACAAGATCTCTCATTATTCTAGTTCACCACATCAGTATAGCACATCACATCCTACTCAGTGCTTTACTATTTTTGGTTCTTCTCATTAGAATTTTTCGACACATATCACCACTATGGTTCCAATTTCTCTTGAGTCATGTTTTATGACACATTTGAGGCTTGACCCTCCATCATCTTCAATAGTTTCGTTACATCCTCTTAATGTTCTCTTGGGTTGTCTATCACGATCTCCCTCTCATTATCTGATAATGCACTTTATTTATATGGTCAAATTAATTGTTGAGGAAGTGTTTCTACACTCAAACCTTGCTTTGCACACACACATTGGGGGAAATTTTACTTCTCATCCTTTACTTGTATAATATCTATTAATTCCACTCCATGGGGGCATTCTTAGATGGTTGTTCCTTCTCTTCAGAGAATAGGTTTTTATCTATGCCCTCAAGGAGGGAATCAAAATAAAAAAACATTCAAATATTTTCACAAATATAAAATCAAGGCTTGTTTTCATAACATACATTGTTTATACTTTACATTATGCATGTTGTTTATTCCTTTGGTTTGATAGATAACATTTCTTCTTTACACACATACGTTCACGTGGTATATTGATCATGATGTGGGACATATACAAAGTGATACATGATGATAGGTGATGGCCTTCCTTTCTCCCATATTTCTAACCTATGGGGAATCTACTATTACATCTTATATCCATGTACTATATTTCAATTATAGTTTCTTTCCTCATTACGCTTGGTTACATATCTATATTGTGTATTTTCTATCTTTTTGACTAACAAGACTAACACATGTGTTTACTACAGTGCTTAAATTTATTGTTAGCTCCTTTTATATCACATACTCATTTTCACATTTAGATACTAACTTGATTTTCATACAAACTTGCTAGTTGTGTGTGTGTTTGTTTTCTACTCTAATTGTGATATGAGTTCCTTGATTGTATTGTGACACTATGGATATCCCATCTTTGTAGTATTATTCTTTATGTGTGGTTATGTATCTCTAGTTTACAGAATCACAGACCTTGATTTTCTTTTCACACCACGGGAGTCCCATGTTTGTAGGAATTTTTATGTTTTTTGTGACATTGTTTGACATGTTTGCACTTTTTTTAACATTGTATGCACTTGTTTCCTATAAACACATTGTTTTGTATTATTGTTACCATTGTGTTGTTGTATTGAAAATGTTCTTATCAGCATGATGTTTGTTCTTGTTGCTATTTTTTTCACTAGGGTTTCTACCATGTGCATCTCTTTTTGCAGATATGGTTTCTTCTTGGTGGCCACTACATTAGCACTTCAAAGGGTATATATAGATTGTCAAGCACTCATATATGAATGTACATGTTTTGTTTTCAGCCATGTGCTCAGATTATTCATCACACATGCCTCAAAAGAGGGGGCACACATTGGGTTTTTGTTCTACATTTCAAGTAGACATATGCATCTTTCTGGGCATAGAAAAATGTAGGTGTAGAAAAAAGCCTCAGAATTGGACTCGGGCACAAGAAGTTGACAAAATCTATAGGGTTCAAGACCATACAACTTGGTTAAGATCATATTGATGGTTTTGACCCTATCATCTAGTTTTTCCCAAAGGGAATTTTCTCCATATTTGTTAACATTTTCAATTTTTTCATCACTATTAAAACATTTTCATATGGTATTATACTCAGATTGAATTAGTATGACACAAATATATAGGTATGAAGTAATTCAATATCTCTTTCTCCATGGTATTCAGTTTTGGGAACATTAGGGGCATGGGTCTCCTTTCTCCACTCTAATTTTAGCATGTAATTAGTTCTACTCAGTTGTGTAGCACATGGGAAGAGTATGGGGGCGTTTATTTTTATTTTATATAGTGTGTACTAATTTACAACATTGGGTTTATATTCATTTGAAGTGGTATGGTATTTTCCCCCAGGTTATGGAAGGTATTGAAGCAACTAAGTTCTTCATAGGTATACTTTCTTATCCTCTTACACTAGGGGAATATATTAGATTTGTTTAATGACTTTGATACATGGCCTTCTTCCTTAGTAGGGTACTTTGGCTCATCATCCTTTTGGTTCTTCTCTTTTGAATTCGTGTGTTGGGTTATTATACCTAACACATCAACCTCTCCTTGGAACAAATTGGGGACTGATCACCCCTAATTCTTCATCAGAGTTCAATAAATATAGAATGTCCAAGGCACAATAACGGGAGTACATTCCCTCCACAAAACAAACAAGTGTATTCCTTACATGTTTTGTATCTCTTTTAGCATTTCTTGTTGCACATTTATTTACAATATTTTTATTACATTTTGATTTAAATTTTAGTTTCCTATCTTGGGAATTGACTACACTTTGTGTTGTAAGATTCATTTTGGAGTGTGCCAACACCAACACAATGTGATCGTACAAAATAAATTTATTACGAATAAAGATAAAGTGTGTCTGCACACTTAGGTATATTTTCCTTTAATAATGTAATTTCATTTAAAACCTAAAGGGGGAAAATGTAGACACTCAAATTTGGAAATCTATCCTTTGAAACTATTGATCTTGACATTACAGACTTGTTTGTACAAATGCATTCTCCTCACTCTTTCTTAGCATGTCCTGACAACTCTTTGATTACTTTATTATCTTGGAACATCTCTTTATCATCAATTTTTAAATGTTAATGGCATAAAACACATCTAGAAATATCTATCCTCTGACCCATAAAAACAAAACATGTTTTTTCCCTCCTAGTTAAAACCACAATTTTTCAGTTAGTTTGTATATTTCTACAAGTAGACCCTATTGTATGGTTTTGGACCAACATGTTTTGGGATAATTATTAAAATTATATCACATTCTTATGAGCAGTTACATCCCCTTGTTCGGCCTTTCATGATATAACAAGCTTCAGAAACATATATAAGCAAGTAAATCACACCTCGTTTAGGAACTTGGCGCTTGAAGAACTCCTTATGTAAAAATAAGCACAAAAGGCACTCCAAACTCCCTAAACTATGAAATAACTCATGCACATTCATTAGGGAAACACTCTCTATAGGTTTGAAGTCTCCTTCCAAGTCTATGAGTCTCCATATTCTTCTACATGCAAGTAAAGTGACCCTTCTAGAGTATTTGAACAAGTGTGAAACTCAAGAAAAGTATTGGCAAAGCATGGTTGTCAAATTTTCTTTGCACTATGGTATATATCACATGATAGGAGAATGATGTACTATTTAAGCCCTATTAAAATTAGTTTTGACACTAGTAATGCATAGGGGTGCCCACAACCCACCTAAAGTTGTTTTACAGGAACTCCTTGCACTATAATGGTTATAGGGTTTTACCAGAGTTTATAGAGTCGTTCTAAAGGTGAGAAAAGAATATTGTTGTACAATGAAATTCATTTCTAGGTAGTTGAAACACTCAAGAAGTTGTAGAGATAGATTCCAATCAGGTCCATGACCTTACAAAAGGGTTAGGATAGTATGGAAACTCTTAACCTAGTTGTCCGATTTTGACTAGTTTTAGTTTCAGGTGCGAATTTTTGTAACAAAGCATTTTCAGTCTCATATCAACATGTTTCTACATTCAGATCACCCAAACTCTCCCAAATCCACACAAAATAAGATAAGTGCATTTATCCATTATATTTTTTATAGTTGTTAGATCAATAGTCACTTTATAAAGGGTTATTATAATTTGTGCAATTAATGTTGGAAATTAATTAAATTAGAATTGTTACCTTTTCACTCACCATGGCCTCTTTCACCAAGTACAATCACGGTACTCAAGAGAAGAGGAATATCTTGCAAATATTTTACACATCATATGTAACCTTCACAGGCTTGAGAGATCATTCATCAAGAAAAACCAACTTCTATAAGGTTTGTTGACATAAGATCAATGAAACTTTGAAACTTACAAGTCATGGGAAAAATATTTATTTTTTGGTCATTGTGTTCCCTCTTTTAAAGCCCTTATTCACAGGATTTGGTCAAATTTTGTAAAAAATTAATTTAAAACATAGAAAGTCAGACTTTTGAAGAATATGTGGAACTATTCCCTTATTCCACATGTTCCTCGAATCCCTATCATGGCTGCATTATATTTGGAAGTCATAGAAATATGTGTTTTTGGGAACTTGGTGAAATGTTCCAAAGTTCCCTACATTCCACGTAACTCTGTAGTAATTGCATCAAATAGTTTATCAACGCAGTCGACACCTTTTGGAACTAAGAAAAAATTTCCCCACTTCCTTGAGTTTTCTAATCACACACATTCACTGAAACAAGCATAAGGAGTTTCTATAAGTTAAGTCATCTTTTAGAGGAACATACATAATTTTTTCTTTGTTCCCATAGTTCCCCAATTTACCTCTTTCGCTAAATTGAGGTCAAAATAAAGGAAAATTAGATTTTGATGACCCGAGAGGAATTTTTCCTTTGTTCTACCAGTTCTTTGCATAACCAATTTGGTCAATTGGGGTTAAGTCAGATTTTGGAGGAACATATGTAATTGTTCCTTTATTCTGTCATTTCTTTATATAACCAATTTTGTAGATTTGAGGGCAGTATAAATGAAGAATTGGTTAAATCATCCCTACGAGGAACAAATGGAACAATCAGCCAAGTTGGCTGAAGATAAAACAAGAGGAACTATTCCTCAGTTACTTCGGTCCCCCGATTCTCCGCTTTAAAGTAGTGGTGAGATTGCGAATGGAAAAAGGCCTGGAATATCATGTTAAGAAGCGACAAAACTTATCATTACAAGCCCAAGATTGGATTAAAACCCCAATTTTATCATTTTGGTCAAATCTAGGCTACAAATCAAGTTAGAGTGAAGAGGAACTCAAAAAGGCAAGGAAAAGATGAAGGAGAGTTAATTTTTATGTTAAGAGAACATGCAACAAGACATATTGGAGAACATTAACTCCACAATTAGTTTTAGTTTTTGAACTACTTGATATTATAGTGTTGGCATTTATGAATTCTTGCATGATATTTCCTATTGAGCTTCACCATTTGAGCCCTTCAAAATCTATTTCATACCCCTTCTGTGTTTTTTCATAAACTTTAAACCTCTCTATGAAACACTTATGCATAAGTATGTCAAATTGTGAGTTTTGTATGGTGTGTTAGTCCCCTTCATCCTTTTTTGTGTGTTCAATCAAGTAGAGGTCATCAAACATTCAGTAGGCCCACACAAGTGGGACTAAAACACAAGACCAAATAAACTAGAATATATATATATATATTTCTTTTAATTACTTAATACAACAATACAACACCACTAAGGCTCACAAGAACCGCTCAATATCACATAAAGAACTTGCAAATAACAATATGACACAAGACATATATCAATGCCACACTTTCTCAACCGGACATAAACAAGACAACAACCCAACCACAAAAGAGCTCAAGGATAGGCATGTTCCACAACACATCATTTCCATGGTTATATCTTATTTACAATTAAAATTCCAAGAGCATTTGTCACGCAAGCATAAATTTTCCTTTTCAACTTACATATTCTTAATTTCATTTGTGATTTAACTTAACATACATACACTTAATTGCCTTCTTTACAATAATTTTCATAACTCAATTGTTATTTGACGCATTTTAAACACATAGAAAACTCTTGATGCACGTTTTTATGTTAAGGTTATGTTTCTAAAAATATGTTGATATGACATTTAATTTTACCCTCATTATGTAAGGGAATTAATATGAAGTCAAGGGGGAAGAAATCTTAAGGTTTAAAAGAGTATAAAGTTCAAGTTACCTCTTCCTATAAACTTCCCTCCACTAGAGCATGTTTATTTTTTGGTTATAGTTGTTTTAGTTCAAAACATCGTTTGAGTCAATTTAACATCTACACGTCATGAATTTATTTATTTTTATATAAGAGTTTATGTTTTCTCAAATGCTTGATCTGACCAAGAACAATTCTTATTCATTTTTAACAACATGAGAATGCCTAATTAAGTTATGAGGAATTCAAGTACAACTTTATTCCTAAACCAATATCTCATTGACTCTTGTTCTTGTTATACTTGTGTTGTTACTTTTGTCTCTTATTGGTGTTATTTTACAACAAAAAATGAGTTACAAAAATGTTTTCTTAATATCTTGTAGATATACATGATTGGAAGCATTTTTAAGCTACGCACGAATCACAAGTGATTCATGTTCAAGGTAAGAGCTTGTGTTTCCGTATTTCATGAGCCCACATGAGACATTTATTTTATCCTTAATGTCATAAAAGGAATTAGTAAGGAGTTAAGGGATCAAATTTTTCAGTTTCCCCATTTTTCTTAAGTTAACAACTTTTAAAAACAATTTCATTTGCTAAGAGTTAGTTGTAATTTCTGCCCACAAGTTAACCTCTTAATGGGCTTGGGTTTATTTTAATTCCAAATGCACTCATGGGCTCTACGCCCAAATATAAAACAATTTAAAATGTTCAAACATATTTATCTCGTAAAATATCAAGGTGTTTTGGTGTTACTAGCCAAGGTAACACCTTTATTTCCCAAGAAGTAATGGGATCATTAGCAAGATTTTAATGTGTAAGAAAATAGGTACACTGATTCAACTTGTATAATTTGGATCCCACGAAGAGATCAATCGATGATGAAGTTAACCCAAACTATCTTCATAAGAATACAGTTGTCCACTAGGATACCAAGGTCAAACATGAACATTGAACTCTAACTCATCCTAGAATATGAGTAGACCTATGATACTAAGAAGTGTTAGTCATATTTACCCAAAAATGGAAAGGTCACGCAACCTATATGTTGCTTTGTAAAAGTACACTTAAGTTAAAGAAATGGTATTTTGGAAGCATTCTAGGCGTATAAAAGGATTACACCCTTGTTCGCTTTAAGTCATGTCTCCAAAGACATTAGGAGTTTCAAACTAATCATGACAAAACTAACAGAGAAGATATGGTAGAAGGATTAAAACTTAGCTAACTTTTGATAGTTTAAGTGTAATAAATTTTGATCATACATTTTGATTTTTATGAGGGTACTATAATAATTACAATGTTAAAAAATTACTTACATGCAAAAAAAACAACATGAGATTTTGTATCTAGTATAACTGATTACAACTCAACAATTTATCCAAAACAAATATGATTATCATTTTAACACAAAGGAAATAATATTTCTCTTTCTTGTTACAACATTTTATCATGTAAATTTGTACCAAATAGTGTTACTGTTACCAATTTACATTGTATTCATCTAAGTACAAACTGTCATCATAACATATTAAGCATGATATTGAATCCTCCTATCTAGGGTACCTACAACCACAACATGGTCAGCAAAAAGTTGGCATGGCTTCTTCCTACAAGCTAGAATAATTAATCAATTTCATAGTTTTCTATTCATGGTGATAACAACATATAACACACAATAAGAGAGAGTAAAGAGCATTAATTTCATTTCATTTTCAAAACTGGAGAGACAGAGAGAGAAAGACACCATTTTTCCACAGTTAATTTGTTTACAAAAAGCATCAAAGAAAGTTTCCTTCAGTCATATGTTAATGTTTATAGGGTTTACCGGTTGATATTTTGCTTGAATAAGGTCATACGATAATTTTTCCATTTTGTTACAAGTTTCTACAAAACGTCAAATTTAGATAAGTATATCGAAAATTGATGTTCAAAACAATCTCCAAGACTCAAATGAACAAGGATTCAAATCCTTACCTACTCCCCTATATACATGCTCGGAGCTGACATAACCCAAAACTAACAAATTGGGTTTAATTGGCGCTCATCTTTCCGGAGCTACTGATTGTAATCACACTTGAATGACCTTGTCGCTCAATGACTGGGGGCCTACAAAACCCAGCTGGAAAACTAGCTTCTAAGAATATTTTCTCAAAACTAAGGGTTGTTATTTATTTTCATAGATAAATACTAGAGGTAAGAAGAGGCCAAAACCCATTTCTCCACCCAGGGCCTAAATGGAAATCAAAAACAAAATTGAACTTTTAACTTTCAATAACTACCCAATGTTGCAAAAAGGGAAAATAGGGATTCTAACGTGCTATGTTAAATAATCAAATGATCAAATAAGGGCATTGCAAAAGTTTTTGTGCAATCTCGTGTTAACAAGGAATAAGGTTAAACATTTACTTTTTAGATTGGGGTTCATAGAGGTATTTCACGCATCGTTAAAAATCGTGATTGTTTAACTTTTACAATACAATAATTGATAGGTTTAAAAGAGAACTTGCACTTAACTCACCAATTAAAGGGTTTACGACTATCCATTTTTGTTATTCAAGTTTCTAAAACATCTCAGAATGGGGTTTAAGAGTATGGTTGAAAATCTAATAGTCAAACGGGTTACGTAAAACACAAGGTAAATTTTACTATTTTGCACTACAATTTTGTTTTTAAATAACCAAAAATATAATATTCATTTGGTTTAAATTTGTATATCATTGTGTTCGCAAAAATTAAAAATATGATAATCATACGAGACAGAGATAAGAAAACCATACCTGTGAGATATGAAATGGGTAATATAAGGCTCTAGACAGTCTGCATGCTTTCCAAATGAATTTTCTTAAAACTTAATCCTTTTGCAGACCCGTTTTGTGCAAACCCAAAGACATCGCTTAATCAAATAGTTCTCGTGTCATATTACAAGCAATTGATCAAGCTAGGAGGTCGAGCTCTAAATCACATTTTTGAGTTGAAGGTCGAGCTAAGGAGACAGCTATGGGCGAGTTACACAAATTCCACACCAAAATTCATACCAAGTTTGAGACAAATGCTATGGTGGAACAAACTCACCATGTACCGATTCATCATCCCCAAGCGCTAACTATGTCAAAATACAAGCGGTCCCAAAGAGCCTCGTTCCTTTCAGGCATTTGGGTAAGACTACCCTGCTACAAATCTCCCATTCCACGTAGAGCCAAGGGGAATTCTGACAACCTGGGGCGTTTGGCTTTACATTCGTCAATTGCCTCTGTTGGAATCTCCCAGCGCATTTTTCCTCAGCCGATTAGATGCATATCCTGCAACCATGGAATTTTATGGAACTCGTTTCATCGTTGCATTTTATCAAACAATCAACGTGGCTCCTAAGTGCCCAGACATATCTGTTAGGGAACTTGCAACAAAACCATATATCAAAAATTACTTTTTCCAATGTTTGGAAGTTGTCCACGCTGTGTTTGGAAACTGCATTTTTTTACACAAGATGGCAGTATGCTAGGGAAGTTAAAGAAGGTCTAGTTGAAAAGAGGCGCTACACACTTTGTTGTTCATGAGACCACCTTTCTTTCAGGAATTTTACCAAATAGTTCACAATCCTAACACACGGGACACACTAATCCTCTTTGTATCATTCCAAAGCTCCCTTTTTAACACAAATGGTGAGGAATCTGGCAATGGATCTGTAATTTGGCTTCAAACCCTCCAATTTCATAAGCTTGAAAGTTTATGAAGCCTTTTCAACCTGTCCAATGTGTGCAAATCTTACAACCATGTGTTCCATGAGATCACATCCCTTTAAGGTAATCTGTCAAACAATTTGCGTGCCTCATCCTTGTGTCCATCCTTTTGCATGCATGTCTTTTATTGCACTTGTGACTGTAATGTCTGATGAAATTCCCCATCCATTATGCTTTGGTGGACGTCCATGATCAAAATCAAAGATCCCATTAGCGCTAACTAGCAATACACTAGCAAAGGATAATGGGGGGTTCGGCTTTATACTTTTTTTTTTCATTCACTTCAAGGCTCAAAGACCTTTCAACGAGATCTAAACGCCTAGAGCCTACGCCCATGAGACCATATTTATTTCATGTGTTTTAAGAAATAGTTCATGTACCTTGTGTGCACTTCCACATTTTGCAACCAAGTCTTTCAGGGCACAAGCAACTATAACCACTGACAAAGAAATTTTTCTTCCCACTATCATTTGATGGAAGGCCCTACCCTATTCCCAAAATTCCCATATTAACACAGGCAAGGAGTATAGTAGAATTTAGGTGCATCCCTCACATGACATTAACGTTGTTTCACCAAAGGTCACCAAAAAGCATCCAAAAAGATAAAATCACCCCTGCACGTACGTAAACCAAGTTATTTATAATTTCAACTTTTGACAAATACCCTACCTCACTCTAAGCCTCCACCGACATACTCCGCTTCTTCTTCTTTTTTAATATTTTGTTGGCTTAAACAACAACAAAAATACCCTTTTATTTTTTATTCATTTTATCTAAAGGTTATGTAAATATATTTAAAGACAAAATTGATAATTATAATATTATCATTATATTGAAATCATAAGAAATTCTCAAGGATGAGGTTTCGAGTCAGGATGACTTGTAAAAGTATTTCCTCTCCACAAAACCAAACCAGGGTGCTTGGCAAAAGACATTGTTTCATGAAAGTTTCTTTGCCTTCACCCATCAAGCATACTATAATGGGGCATTACATTCCCCTCCCCTTATAATAGCATCATCCTCAATGTGAAACTCTATTGAAGTTATTTAAAGGGATGAGTATGCTAGGAAGGTCAATAATTATAATTGTAGTTTGGGGAGAAGGTCCCTATTGCTAAAACATGACCATAAAGAAGTCAATCATGTTTTTAGAAATTTAATCAATAACTTTAATGTTCTATGAATTTTTGTAGTTTGCTATAACACAATTAATAAAATTCAAATTTGATAATCACATCCAAAATTGTTTACTCTTGTGTTTCTCATAGGTGTATTCACAATTTATTAGTTTTACCATTTACACAATTACTTGTTCAATATTCACAATGTTATCACTTGTTAAGAATTTCAATTTTAAATTTCCTGTAGGTTTCCCAAAAAGCTTGACATGACAATGTCACACAAGTTCCAAAGCACAACACTGATCAAACAAAAAATTAACTTTTAACACATTTCGTGATTGTACCACAACAAGACCTCTAACCCAACTATGGAAAGAAACAAGTAGTCCACACAACATAAAAAAACACATATTCCCCATGAATAGATCCAACACATGCACGTGTCTAAAAAACAATAAGGCATCAAGGTAATATATATGCATACAATTTCACATGACTCAAAACCACGATTGTACCTACACAGTGTCAAGATAAGATCCAATAGCACATGTCAACAAATTGGATCATCAAGCCTCAAACATCACAATACATAACAGGACTCACAGGGGTAACTCATGAGTCATACATACCAACTCAATATGTCTCCCCAATCTCCATAATCCTCCCAAAGAACTCCATATGCCTCCCAGTAGAAAAAATGAATCATAGTCCCAAAACCAGGTCGAGTCTCTCACCATATAAAGCCTTGTCACCCTATTTCTCCATGTCGGGTCACTCACCAAAGATTCATCTCACCTTATTTCTCCATGTTAGGTCACTCACCAAAGATTCTCGTCACCTTATTTCTCTAAGCTGGGTCGCTCACTAAACATCCCCGTCACCATATTTCTCCATTCAATGAGGTCGGTTCACCCTATGGCCCTAGGCACATAGAGCCTCGTCACCTCCACCTAAGTGGCATAGTAACTTGCATCTCAATGTTGCAATGCCCCATGACCCCCTTGGGGCGTACCCCCATACAGTGAAGGGGGTCCATAGGTCCAACCACTCTGCGGTAAATCTCATGACCCTATTCCATCACATCACAACATTAGAACCACTATATCAATCAGATTAAAATGCCAAGTGGCAACAATTCCCAATCCTTCGGTTTGGCTAGAAAAAAATTAAACTCGAAAGGTAATTTCAAACTAAATGAAATAAATGGCTAAACAGTTGCAGTAAGGAAAAAGTCTCTCGTTAGCACCAAATCAAATTAAATTACCAAAAATGTAAGCATGCATCAATCAAGAAAATTGTTGGTTCTTAAAAGAAAATAGAAGAATATCAATTTACAACACATAGCATTTCC
Organism: Taxus chinensis; assembly: GCA_019776745.2. Lineage (NCBI taxonomy): Eukaryota > Viridiplantae > Streptophyta > Pinopsida > Cupressales > Taxaceae > Taxus > Taxus chinensis. The sequence continues at coordinate 680,154,967 of CM034149.1, forward strand.
ACGGATTACAACACATAGCATTTCCACATAACATAACAATATTCCACGGATTACAACACATAGCATTTCCACATAACACACCTGTATGCATGAGAATACTAGTTAATGTTAATAAACAAGAAACTAGCTAAGTAGTTCCATGATCTAACTAAACCTATCATAAACATCAAGATGAGTGCTAAACAAGATAACTTCTACAATAATGAATTAAACTAAAACACTATCATTTTATCTCTAACTACTCTATGATTAGTTAAAACATAAATTGAACCTAGTTAAACCTATGAGCAATCAAATTAGATTTGTTGTTTGCTTCAATGGAGGTAAAATGGCTACAAGGCCAAGTTAGATACCCTCCTACTAACCTACTATGAAGTTATGGATGCAAGATGGAGGAGCTTCAACAATGGATGATAGTCAAGATCAAATGCCTATTAGCTTGGCTAATGCAAATGAGGTCTAATGCCAATATCTCCAAATGTGAGAGAGATTTTGTTATCTAAACAAGGTGTAAGGTTGAGAGGGAGGGGTGACTCTTCTATTTATAGTTTTTCACTTGGGAGAGTTTGGAATTTGGGTGCATGTGGGGCTAAAGCTTTTAGATTAGATTAGGATAAACATGCTTTAGGCTTAGTTAAGCTTGATTTAGGCTAGTTAACTAGGGTTTAGGCTAGTTAAACCTGATTAGCAAGTGATTATAGACTCATTGAGAGTTGGGAGGGGTCTGGATAACCAATTGTGACTGATAGATAGCCTACGAAGCCAATAGAAGTGGTCTAGAGAGAACTAAGGAGGTTCTGAATGGTCAGAAAGAGGAATGTTTAGTTAATAAGAGAGATATTATCCAAACAAGTTGATTATAGAATGAATACCACTGAGAAAGTGTTATGAATGGGCATCTGAGAGTGGAGTGAAGAAGGGGGAATTAACGAAGTGTCATTAATCGGCTGGATTGGATGAAATGCTAAGTGTAAGCATGTTTCAGGTGTCTACAACACCAAAAGTGCAAGTATAATATAATAGGGTCATAAGATCATTATATGCCCCTAATTCACGATGTGAATTAATCAAAAAACGTATTGATACATATATACAATGAACATAGTGATTTAACATCATGACATCGATTCTAGTACAATACAACATGGTGACATAACACCATAATACCACACAACAATGTAGAAATTAACACAATATGACATAATTCACTATGAAGCACTTTATCATGTAACACACTGGTACAAAAATGTAATATCCCAAGATAAAGAAACACTACAACACTTTCGTAGTTCACAACAAAATACCTTCACATAACAAGGTGGTAACATGTGTGAAATCCACATTGAATTCACGATAGAGAGAGAGAGAGAGAAAAAAAAAATACTCTCATTGTTGTCCAAAATAACCACCTTGGTTATTTAAACAACTTACAGAACATGTAACCTATTAGAACATGTCAGCTGCACATTGAATACTCACATCAAATGAATGCATGACATGTGGCAAAAAAGACAAAACAAGCAATCAACCGAAACTTTTAGTCGATCAGGGCATGACATGTGTCTTGCGTGTTCAGCTTGTACTATGAACTTCAAATTGCCATAACTTCTGTACAAATCTTAGATTCATTTGCTCCTTGTCTTCATGGAAATTTTTTTGACATGGGCTACATGTTGGACTTTTCAAAATCATAGTTTGGCAGGATTTGGTAGGTAAAATGGGGAAACACGACTTCAACCATTAATGTATAGGTTCAATCAACTCAACCACCCGGATTTGATCATATTTAATCTCCTTCCTTCTTCCACAAGCTAGGCTGACATAGGGAGGTGAATCAGATAGTGTTATAGGAACATTTGAAGGCATTCAATGTGGGTTATTGGTGGCTGGATTTCAAAATCTGAGTTTCGCTCTTTCTTTCCTTCCTCTCTCCTTCTTCTATATATTCATGAACATTGCTCATTGTAAAAGGTTATGACCTCTTGGTTTGTTTTTTTATTATTATTGGTAAGTAGTTTTGAAAGGAGTATACCCTATTACATAAAGGGCTCATCAGCTTGATATGACTATGAATATTCAACAAAAAAGGATCAAAATCCAGATATAACATTGTTTCCATAAGTAACCAAGAGTAGGTTACAACTAGAAGCAAAAAAAGGACACAGACCGCAACAAAACCATAAAAAAATAGCAACGTCATAGCAAAAAGATCGCAAAAGAACAGCATCTTAAACCAAATCCTGCCAGCCCAAGTGAGTCTATTTCTTGGATGCTCTTTCAATTCTAGACTTGGATCATCTGTAGCGAGGTAAACAATGCCAGAGTGGTTGTGTGCGTTGAGTCTGAAGCGTCCAGCTGTGAAAAGGCCATACTCCTCTCTTTCTCATTCCCCCAAATAGTTGTAGGGATCCCACTTAGCATAGCAATGCTCTAAACTTGCTACTCTAAAAAGTCACTTATGGCTTTAAAGATAGCCATGTTGTGATCATGTCTATCTTTAGCTCTCCCCAGTCTGGTATCTAGAGAGCTCAACTTCTTTCTATATATATATATATATATATATATATATATATATATATATATATATATATCAATAAATCTGATTCTTGCCATTGTTATTCTCTTCATCAAAATTTCTTTTCCCTTTCTACTTTTCCATATGTTAAAGGTCCTTCTTCATCTGTTTCATCTCTTTCTCCAGGGCTTCCAGTCTATTAGGCACTTGAGACTCCCTGATGCAGGGCCTTTTCAATACCAGCATTGCTGATATGAAGCAAGTTTTGAGCAACCTCCATCTCTTTTGAGCTTCTGAGAATCCTTCAGTGAGAGGGGTGTCTGTTTTCTTGGGGTTCTTGGTTTTGGACTTGGAAGGGGTGGCAAGAGTGGGAGTGGGAGCAGAGGAGGTGGTAGCGAGTGGCTCACTAGGAGCAATCGGGAAGCCAGGGAACTTGGCAACACAAAGCTTGTGCAATAGAAAGATAAGGCCCTGATGCAAAGGAATAGCACGGGAGTGCTTTTGAAAATCCAGAACAGAGCGTTGAAGGGAGTTGAGAAGGTAATGCGGGAAACAAACCATGAAATTCCTTCTAAAATGGTTTTAGAAAAACAAGGTGTTTAACAGGGACCATTTTATAATGCCCTTCCAGAGAAATATATCTGACCATCATATTCATCACTTCATCATACGGCATGGGAATAGAACTTACCCTTATGCCCACAGCAAAAACTATCATCTCTTCACCCTCGTCGGAGAATTTCTTGGCCTCAGCGACCCTATTAATCCTCTTACTGAAAAAATGGTAGCCCTCTAGTTCCAAGCATGTTGCCTCAGCAATCAGCTCCTCGTTGACAATAACCCTGGTGCCCACCATACTTGACCCTCCTATCCTTCCAATCCGTAGAAAAGTGAACCGAAATGTTCAGGTCATGACCCTGAATTCATTCAATGAAATTTGAAATGCCTCCTTTGTGCAGGAGGTTCCAAAGTACCTCGTTATTCTTCCAAGCTGGGTTGCAACTCAGCTCCAATTGACACGGCGCCCCTCCCATTTTCTCCTTCTTCCTACAAATTCTGCAAATATCCTACTAAAAACCCTCGTAAGAGTCTATAATTTTCTTATGAATGTCCTATTTTTTGAAATACCTCCCACCTGTGCGAGGTTTGATGGCTTTAATGTGGCCGTAAAAAGGAGGATAAATCACACAAGTGAGATCTTTCACCTCCGTTAAGACCCGCTCCATGTCATAATTAAAATTACTCCACGTATGTAATTCCATTATTATCCACATTAATGCTAGTTTGAACCTCCTTAGGGATGTTGTTTGCATTATCCCATATGGTAAGATTAATATTGATGCCCATATTGGCCAAAGTGTCTGCAACCTTATTCCCCTCCCTATAGGTATGTCTAATGATGATATTCTTGATATTTTGACAAATATTTCTTGCTTCCATAATGAATTCCTTGATGGTCCAGCTAGGAGGAGAAGTTTGGTTTAAATGATTGATGATATTAAGAGAGTCCCCTTCCAAAATTAAGTTCTGGATATCAAAATCTTTGGCAATCCTTAGCCCCCAAAGAGCAAAAGGGCTTCAGCATAATGATTCGTCTGAATCCCCATTTTACCAGCAAAAGCAGCAACTAAACAGCCTTTGTGATCCCTGATAACTCCTCCCCCAACAGCAAGACCAGGGTTACCCTTGGAAGCACCATCAAAGTTGAGTTTATACCAGTTTCTCTCAGGAGGAATCCAATGGACCAAAGACCTATCAATGTTTGAGGTATTCCTAATCTGCAAACTAGCAGTTCCAATCTTCCAATTGGAAAGAATGTACTCTTCTTCAACAGGATACTTCTTATTTTTGGGGGGTTTGAATCTCCCAATATCATCTTTAACAGCATGCCCAATCTTAGCAAAGCTGAGCTTGCAGTGCTGCTTGTTATTTCTGAAGATGATATCATTCCTATCTTTCCATATTCTCCAGATAATATGGGGCATGATCAGTTTCCAAAGTCTTCTCACAACACAATGTTTAAAAGGAGGATTCCATTGGGTCCAGAATTGGATGAAGTCCTTAGGTACCGTCCAGAGAACATTGAACTTGGATAGGGCATAGCTCCAAATCATGGTAGCATAATCACAGTGGATAAAAAGGTGTTTAATATCTTCAAATCTTTTTTGCATAGATGACACCTATTAGGCATAATGAACCCTTTCTTTATCAGGTTATCATTAGTAAGAATTCTACCTCTGAGCACAAGCCAAAAGAAAAAGTTAATTTTAGGGGTTAACTCAGTCATCCATATTTTTCTCCAATTAAATTCATTCTGGGTATTCTCAAAGTAAGAATTGTACCCAGATTTAACCGTATAGTCCCCATCTCTAGATTTGTGCCAAACAATTTCATCTTTGACATCCACCTGATTCAAGGGGATGAGGTCCAGCTGCTCCTGAAGAGAGGACAACACAGAGTTCAAATCCAAGCCATCCACTGAGAGTTGTTTCCATCTCTTTTGATTTCCATCAATTTCCATGTAATCTATGACCTTAGTACCATATTTCTGTTCCAGACTCTCCTTAGCTGCACCAAATCTATCATTGAGGCTAAGATTAGACCAATTATCACTCCAAAAACTGATGTCTCTGTCATTTCCCACTTTCCATCTACAACCTTGCTTAATAAAATTCCTGGTAAGAATCAAGTTGTTCTAGAAAATGGAGCCATGGGGAAGCAAGTTCAAAATGTAGGAAGGAGGAAGTAGTTTGTTGCTCTAGATATTTAGCCTTAATGAGATCTATCCAAGGTTGTTCCTCTGAAAGCAATCTCCAACCCATTTTTGCAATTAAGGCCATATTCATTTTTCTAATGTCTTTTATGCCCAAGCCCCCAATCCTTTTAGGAGTGCACACTTGATCCCAGGAAACCAGGTGATATTTAAATTTTTCCTCCATTCCCTGCCATAAAAAGTGTTTCTGAATCCTTTCAATTTTTTCTCTGAAGGCAGAGGGAATGTTGTACAAAGACATAATGTAGATAGGCATATTTTGAAGAGTGCTTTTGATAAGTAGACATTTCCTAGCACTGGAAAGAATGGCTCCTTTCCATCCTGCCAATTTCTTTTGGAATCTTTCCAGTAAGTCATTCCAAACTTTGTTTGAAACTTTTTTAGTACCCAGGGGAAGCCCCAAATAAGTAGTGGGAAGCACATTGATTTTGCAACCCAATACTTTAGCAATTTTATTCTGCCTTTCCAAAGGAGTATTGAAAAAGAAAATGGAGCTTTTGTCAAAGTTGATCTCTTGTCCAGAAGCAGCCTCATAAAATTTCAAAATGGACTTGATCACCTTAGCTTCCAGAATAGATGCCACTAAGAGCAGGATAGTGTCATCTACAAATTGCTGATGAGAAGTTGTTTGATTCATAGATGTAGGTTTAGTGCCTTTTAGAAGACCATCTTTAACAGCTTTGGTAATTGTTCTGCTGAGGCTATCGGCCAATAAAATAAAGAGAAGAGGGGATATAGGATCCCCCTGTCTTAGTCCCCTACTGCTAGTGAAGTACCCCACAAGTTCACCATTGACCACCACAGAGAATCTAGTAGTTGAGATGCAGGCCTTAATAACTCTTCTAAATTTGTCAAGAAATCCAAATTTGGCCAAAACTTTGTCAAGAAAAGCCCAGGAAACTTTATCGAAGGCTTTATTCATGTCAAGTTTAAGGACCATGCTAGCCTTTTTATTATTATCCATAGAGTGAATAATCTCATGAACCATGATCACACCATCTTGAATAATCCTCCCTCTGATGAACCCACTTTGTTGTTTTGAGATTAAATCATTCAAAATGGACTGCAGTCTGGTGGCAATAATCTTAGTAAAAATTCTATAGACAACATTAACCAAGCTAATGGGTCTAAAATCTTTGAAATCTTTAGCATCCATTTTTTTTGGAGCCAGCACTATGTGGGTGTTATTAAGCTCTTTCAATAAATCTCCAGTTCTAAGAAATTCATTTACCACCCTTAGGAGATCATCCGAGCAAATTTCCCAAGAATTTTTGAAAAAAATTGACAGAGAAGCCATCAGGTCCCGGAGCCTTATCTCCTTCTAGAGAAAAAACAGCTTTCTAAAGCTCCTCCACAGTAACAACTTTGGTAATATCTTTAAATCTTTGCTCCTCAATTTTATCATGCGGGATAGCTTCAAGCATAAAAGAGTCAGCCACATCATTAGTAGCACTCTTCTCATTCAACAATTTTTCATAGAATCTGAGAGCCTCTTCCTTGATGATCCATGGATCTTTTATGATGTTTCCATTGCCTTTGGATACTTCTATAATCCTATTACATGCTCTATGCTTCAAAGTGGTCATATGAAATAATTTCATGTGTTTCTGTCGCCCTCTTTCAGCCATATAGCCCTAGATTTAAGTCTCCATAGGGATTCTTCCCTGCTACAAACCGTGTGCAACTCAGAAAGGATGTTTTTCTCCGCCAAATGATCCTCCCCAGATCTCCCCTGTAAGTTTATTTTGTTTTCCAGATCTTGGAGTCTCTGTTTTAGCTCCCTTTTTTCACAAAAACATTCCCGAAGACTTCTTTATTCCAGATTTTAACCTGTTTTTTGACATTTTTAAGCTTTTGAATGAGCCTATACTGAGCAGTTCCTCCTCCCCCCAAATCCACCAATCCTTGATCCTATCAAAGATGTCATCATGCTCCATCCACATCTTTTCAAATTTAAAGGAGCTTCTGGTAGGTTTAACCCAGTTTACAAAATTTAAAATGATTGGATTGTGATCAGACCCGATTCTGGGAAAAGATGTGAGATGAAAATCTTGATGAAGGATCCAACTTGCCGAGATAAGGGCTCTATCCAGTCTGACTTGAATCATATCCCTTCCCAACCTCTAGTTTTTCTAGGTATATTGATTGCCATGAAGGTCCACATCCATGAGATTTAGATCAGCCACAAAGTCAGCAAAATCATCCATACCCTTAGAGAAAGAAGAGTTTCCCCCTTGTTTTTCTCCAGGATTTAAAGGGGAATTGAAGTCCCCCATAATGAGCCAGCTGTCATTACTATGTTGAATTCTAAAAACCTTTAGATCTCTCCAGAGCTTCCTTCTTTCACTAACCGTATTGGGCGCGTAGATATTGGAAAGGATCCAAGTATTGTTATTATCAATGGCATGGAATTTAACAGCAAGATGATTACTAGTTTCAGAGAGAATCGTACCAGTGAAATGCTTCTTGTCCCAAAAGGTAGCCATACCACCTGAAGCTCCCTGAGAGTCCACCACAGCCATGTCTGAATTTTCCCAAAAATTGCTTTTACAATTAGCAAGTATCTTAGAATTCATCTTTGTTTCCTACAGAAGCAGAATGCCCTGGTCTACTAGAAACTCTTAACTCTTTGATTATTCTTTGTTTAGAATTTCCATTCAGACCCCGAATGTTCCAAGAGATGATCTTCATCAAAAAGATAGAGGTAATGTAATTGCCTGATGTCTCAGTTGGTTTGAGTGCCATTAGCAATATCTTCTTCTGTTCTTTTGGTTCTTAGAGTCTTCTTAGAAGGTCTACCTCTTTTAGAGATGCTTCCAAAATCCACTACTCTTCTAGCAGAAGATCTTGTAGTTCTGGATGTTGAAGCTCCCCAGTTATCAATTTTCTTTTTCTTCTCATTATACAATGAATCTGGGATCTTCTCAAACCCCTTCAGTCTTTTCTTTTTTCTGGATTTAACTTCTAGGAAACCATTGGGATCTGGATCTTCATCCTCCATCCTTTTTTCTTTGAGTGGCATAACTTCCCCCTCCTCTTTCTCTCCCTTCTCACTGTCTAAGAGTTGTGAAGATGTTGAGTTAGAAAGGCAAAGGGGGTTTCCATTTTTAGGAGAGCAGCTCTTAAACAGCGAAGAGTCCCTCTTAAGTGAAGATTCGTAAATAGCCATTTCTTTTTCCTCATTTAGAACTTCCTCAATGGTACTTAGAGGATCAAGAAAGGCATTTTCCGCAGCTAATACTCCTGGCACAGCTGTAGTGTCCTTAACCCGAATCTCTTTCTGATCAACCTCCTTGGAAAGAAGATTTATTGACACTGTTTCAGCTAGTTCATCAACCTCCAGAAACACCTTCACAGGATTTTGAGGATCTAATTCTTCTGTGGAGGTTGGAAGACTTACTGAAGCACCCGCCGCTGGGGTTTTGGGACGCCATAGCTTTCTACAAATCAGCGGTTTCCTGATTGGAGTTCTAAAACTCTTTTTGCCTTTCTTGTATTTCAGCTCTAGATGGTGGAGGGGTAGCCCTTCCCCCTACCCTTGGTCTTTATTCTTTCCCTCCTCCTTGTTATCCAGCCAAGTTTCCTGCTTCTTTAGAGTCTCTCCACTAGGCTTATCAAGTTTTCCTATTTTTTCCTCTTGAGAGATCTCTTTATTAGGACATCTACTGGTAAAATGTCCTATTTTATGGCATTTTTTACATCTCAGATGAAAATTTTCATATTCAATCTTTTGAGACCAACTACCATACTTGGAATGTAGAATGATTAGATTCGGTAGCTCCTGCTCCAATTCAGAAGAGATACATAATCTAGCAAAAGCTAGTCTGGATCTGTTCCTTGTAGGCCCATCCAGCCCAATCGGAGAACCGAGAGATTTGGCAACATTTAAAAGAATCTCATCATCCCAGAATTGCAGGGGTAGCCCTAGAAGCCTACACCATATTGGAATGGTATGTATATTCTCAGTGCTAGGATCAAACCCAGGATACCATCATTTCAGAAAGAGACCCATATTGCCCAACCACCATGGGCCTCCCAGAAGCACCAATTCCAAATCAGCCTGTTGATTGAATTTGGCCAGGAAAAATCCCCTTGACATAGTGGTGATGCTCAGATCCCCTTTTGGTTGCCACTTTCTATAGGCCCATTTTCTAATGACATCGATATTAGGTCTAGAGCCGAGAAACTTACCTACAAGGGAAAGATTCACTTTGTCCAAAGCCCGATGAAGACATCCATCTGGCACCTTCAGGCAGGTCACACCTTCTTTGTCCTTCTCCCACGTGAACTGTACCTTAGCTGGAGATTGTGGACCCACATTCTTGATCGGAGGGTTTTGCTGTAGCAATATCGTTTTCCAAGCTAGAGGTGTGGATTCCAGCGTGGACTGTGCTTGCGGCTTATCAACCGTCCGATTCAAGTCAGTATGCAACCCCTTCACAGTCAGATCTGAGTGAAAAAGTAGACATTCTGCAGCCAAAACAGTAGAAACAGCGCTAATAGTTCCTTCGTCGCTCGAGTACTCCATATTTCCTGGTTTTCTTATTTATTTTGTCAGATTTCACAAAATAATCAAATCCCAAAACATTTTCAAAAAGTTAACAATCATGCTTTAAGAAGGAGCTGTTAAAATAGATCCTTTATTTATTTTTGCATATCATAATAACTCAAATCTAAAAACATGATCACAGAAGGAAGGATAACAACAATGACCTCTTGGTTTGTTAAGAGCACTGTTTAAAGCATTATTCCTTGGCATTTTGAGTTGCAAGCATTAGATCTGGTTCATTTCATATGGATACCCACCTCTTTACCATTGTAATAAACTATGCATCACTTGGAAGCAATAAAATCTTATTTTGTGGCTACTCTCTGCCCTAGTTCGCATTTTATTGCATCTTCTTGACTTTCCCTTGCATTATTTGTTTATTGTGCATATTTTTATGTTCCTTGAAGGTTTTTTTTCTATTGTGCTCCATGAAAATGAGTGTGAGTGTTATTTTAAACTATGGCACGTTGTCGTGCCCTCTCTGTGTGCATTTTCCATTGTTTTCACTTAGTTGAGAGTGTTCATCCCCCTCTTTCTTGTGTTATCACCTCCACTTAGCTTAGGTTTCCCTTTCATGCATCTCCTTCTCACCCTGGTCCCTTGGAATCTTAGAATAGTGATAGATAACTGCATTTCCCTTCCTAGGCAGTATTTTTTAGTAGTAGAAATAGGTAGAGGAATACAACCTTCTCTGGAGGTCTATCTCAAGCAAGTCCCACAACTTGGAGACAATCCCATGTTTCCTCAAAGCCCAAATTCATCCTGATATGGGATGGGTGTAATTTTGAGCTCCAATAGTTTTGGCACGCTGGTGGGACAATATTAAAAGCTTAAATTTCATTGTTACTAAGTTTGGTGTGTGACTTAGTGATTTCTATCCTTTTAGAGGCTTTTTTTAACACATCTGGTGACTCCCAATATCCAGATCTACTATTTTTAGTAGTCATCGTGCCCTATTCATGAGAAGGATACATACTAGATAGAGTGCAAAAGTTGAAGAATATTTTGAATATCTCAGTTGTCTCCCAAAAGAAGAAGTAGCAAAACCGCACACATGTGCACATATTCTTCTGTGTACAGGGAAAAATCTACCCCTCCTCTTGAAAGACCTTTGCACACTCTATTAGGGTACTTAGACCATTTCTAGCCATGTGTAACAGAGAAATATGCCCTTTTTCAGCTTCAACAGTGGTAGTCCTTTGGCTCTTCCTGCACAACATGATATACTAGTAGCTACACTCAAGAGTATTCCATTTTTACTGGTGAGAATCAAGTTACCCCTGCTGAGAACATTCAATATATTGCAAATGTATGCTATGTTCACCTAGTTACCGAAGATGATGTAATTGTAAGGTTGTTTTCTTCTTCACTCAAAGGAAAAGAACTTCAATGGTACATAAGCTTAAGACCTACCTCTATCACCAATTGGGATGGACTTGGCATTGCGCTTTTTAATCAGTTTGAGGAGAAAGATGACAAAATATCCTTATTAGAATAACTCACAATGATCAAGAGAGCTCCCAATGAGCTCATGGTTGACTTCAAATTCAGATTTTAGAAGACATGGGACAGAATTCTAGCCCTCTTAAGACCAACCCCTCAAGGTGTTTTCCTTTATTTCTTAAGAGCCTTGAATTCTGACATTGCAGTGATGATACAATCTATGGGTGATGTGCATATTCTTGATGCCTATCCTATAGCCATTAGGGAAAAAAAATTGTCTAATTCAAGATGGTAATAATAGCCCCTAGACTATTCATGCCCTTGTTTCCTGAATTCCTCAAGCGCCTCAGCCTTATGTTGCCCCCATTCCTGAACAGAGTTCCCAACCCATTTCCTCCACATCATACTCTCCCCAGTAGCAAAATGAGGATGAAGAAATGAAATCCTTGATTAGAAATTTTTCTAATAAAGTTATATCCTTAGAAAAGCAGCATGCACAAGCCTTCAAAAATAATTCTAATCAAGCATTTAATAAAATCCATCAACCCTTTAGAAATCAATATCCAAATCAAAGATATGTGCAGAACCAACAAAATGATAGATGGCCATGCCTAATGCGTACCTTCCTCTTCAGAAGTTTCCCCTGCGCAACCCCTTCCAGTGCTTCAAGAAAAAACACTAGTTCCAGTACAAAACAACATGGTCCAAGAGACAGAATGGTGTTTTCCTTGTAATTTTCCTCACAATTAGTAAAACTATGCAAATTCCTTGCATGTGCAAGCCTTCATGATTCAGAATGCTTCAAGTTATGAGCCTTCCACTAGTGCGTGCAAACCAGAAAATGAAGAAGTGCCAAAAGTTATTCCTAAGACCAACCTTATGTTCTTTGGTGTTGAGGACTTCTGCGCAATAAACCAAGCTATGGATAGCTCAAACCAACTCCACACACAAGTTGTTGATAACACAAGGTCCAAGAAGAGAATGTTAGAGCCTGGCGTGCAACCTTCTACTTCTTCCATTTAGACTGATCCTCAAAAGTAAAGAGATGTATCTCATAACCCAAAAGTTCTGGTGCAAGTTTTCATGCGAAGTTTCTACGCAATGTTCCAACATGAAGTGGTGCATGTGCTCCTCCTTTGGTAGGTCAAGCCTCTGCACAAGCTAGGGCCCCTACCTCTACACCTGAACAATCAATAAAAGATGTTGTTGTGCCTCAAATGCACAAGTCCATGGGCCTTCCATTCAACATTGTGGACCAGATGAAGAAGACAAATGTGAATGTCACAATGTGGGATGCCCTATGGCCATTCCATCTCAATGCAACCTATTGCATGAAGCTCTACACAACTCCCACGTGTTGATCCAATTATCCAAAGACCTCAATCTATGTTAACTTATGTCAATCAGAGGAGAAGCAAGTAAGAAAATTTGTCAAAACCCCACCCTTTTATATGTCCTTGATAGTAGGAAAACATCTTGTTCACAATTGTATGATTGATTCAGGGGCTAGTACTTCTATCATGCCTAAGAAAATTGTTGATGTCCTAGGTCTTAAGTACAACCCTATGTCTAAAGGAGTCTTGTAACTTGATGGCTCAACTGTTACCACTTTAGGAGTCATCAAGGATCTTGAGTTAACCCTCCATGCATGTTCAAGTCTAACTATAACTCAAGATGTGTCAATCATTGATTTACCTCCTTTGTTTTCCATTTTCCTATCAAGATATTTTACAGCCAAGGTGGGTGGTTACTTGTCTTCTGATTGGTCTCATATGTTACTAAGAACAAGGTATGGTACCAAGTTTACCATACAAGTTGAGCCTATATTTTCCTATCATGTTGAGTCATATGACCCATCCCATCTTCAAGCTAATTGCCTAATCCAAGAAGGCCAAGAATAAGATCAGTTTCAAAAGAGAAACCTATTCCTCCCCCATACCTGATCTATTATTAGATGAATGGGATAAAGAACACTATGAATTTTGATCCCTATGATACAACTATTGAAATTGGTCTTGGAACTTATTGCATCCTTGAAGAAGAAGCTCATGTTCCTACCTCACTCAATAAAATGATGAAACTTATGGACTATGGAAAATGTATTTTGATGGCTTCTAGAAGTCAGAAATGGTGCATGCACAGGTGTTGTTCTCATCTCTCCTAAGAATGAGAAGTTCTTCTTCGTGCACAGGTTATAGTTTGCATGCTCCAACAATGTAGTAGAATATGAAGCATTGGTGCATGGTCTTCTTATTTCTAAAAAGAGGCAGATCAAGGCATTGCAGATCTTTGGGGACACTGAATTGGTCATCCACCAAGTCACAAACAAGTGTGCAACAAATAATAAGCTTTTGAAATATTATAAACATAGAGTTTGGGACCTCTTGGAGAGATTTGAAGATCTCAATCTACAGGTGGTGCCAAGGAAATTGAACAAAGAAGTAGATCAGATGGCAGCCCTTGGTTCACAATTCTCACCTGCTGAGGATTTTTTCCAAGGAAATGTAGCACATCAAGATGGTGGTCAGGCCATCCATTCCAAACAATGAAACTAGCTGGAAAGTGTTTGACAGTGATGCGCAAATTGTCCAGTTCATTCAGAATGAAGCTGAGTTTCTTCAAACATGCAAGCTGACTTACATGATAGCTATGGTGACCAAGTGATTCAACTCAAGACAAACAAAGTTTCCTAAAGGGTTGGTCACCTTAGAGCACATATTCAGCCCTGATGATGAGTTCAAGGGTGAAGAAAAGTACATATGTGCACAATGCAAGAAGACTACACTCCAGTCATTATTGTGTGGAAAAGAGTTGTTTTTGAAAAAGATGCGCAAGATGAAAAATAGATTTCATCTCTCTATGTCAGAAGTATGTTGATATCTTCTCATGGGAGTATGAATACCTCAAAGGATTTGATCCAAGTGTTTCTCAACACTCCATTGACCTTGATCCTAGTATCAAGCCCATCAGACAAAAGCAAAGGTCGGTCAATCCTAAGATAGAGTCCCTCATGAGGAAAGAGTTATCCAAACTCATTGAGGTAAAAAATTATTTTTCCTATCAAGTACTCTACTTGGGTGGAAAATCTTGTTTCAGTGCACAAGAAGAATGGTGAAATCAGACTTTGTGTTGATTTCAGAGATTTGAACAAGGCATCATTAAAGGATCATTATCCTTTTCCTTCTATGGAGCAGATTCTACAGACAGTGGCTGCATGCAAAGATTTTCCATGTTGGATGGGTACTCTGGCTTCAATCAGATCATGGTCAAGGAAGAGGATCAATTCAAAATAACATTTACAACCAAATGGGGAACATATGCCTATCAAAAAATGTCTTTTGGTTTTTCAAATGTAGGCGCAACATTTCAGAGAGCCATGGACATTTCCTTCAAAGGATATATCAATGAGTTCATCCTAGTTTACTTGGATGATATAACTGTCTTCTCAAAGTAAAGCATTGATCACATGCATCTGGAGAAAGTATTTGAGATATGTAGAATTTGGGGTATCTCTTAACCCCAAGAAGTGTAATTTTGTTGTTGTGCAAGGCAGCTTTTGGGCCATGTGATCTCTAAGGATGGTATTTCCATTGATCCTGAGCGCATCTCATTTCATCCATCCTCTCTCTTTCCTTTTAGTGCACAAGAAGGCCTTGCAATCATTCCTAGGAAAAATCAACTTTGTTAGGAGATTCATTCCTAACTTTGTAGGATTGGTTAGGCCCATCACCCTCATGCTCAAGAAGGACACAATCTTCAAGTGGAAAGCAGAAGGAAAATAAAGCTTCAAAAAAAATCAAAAGAAATGTTTTGCTCCAACACTCATCAATCCAGATTACTCCAAAGGATTTCATCATTTATGCTTATGGAGCTGATGTGAGTGTTTTTGTCTTTACATCAAGAAAATAAACAAGGACTGGAGTAGCCATTAGTGGATTTCTTCAGTCAAACACTGAAGGATTATGAATTGAAATATAGTCACATGGAGAAATAGGTCTTCGCCATCATGTGTGCACCTAAATAAATTCAAGAGTATGCTCACCACAAATCATGTCAAGGTGTTAGTTTCACACTCAGGTGTGAGAGACTTCATCATGGGAGCAGAAATCAATGAGAAAAGAGAAAGATGGGTGACCAAAATCATGGAGTATGATGTGAATATAAAGCCACAAAGTTGGTTAGAGGCAATGCACTCTGTAAGAAACTTTCTTTGAAGATGTGCAGAATGATTCAAAAGACTTCATTTTTTCTGGATGAAGAGCTCCCGCACGCTGAACTTGAGCATAATGAATATCCTAGCACACACCTAGATAGAGGACATGGTGACATTTCTCTCTTCTAGGGCATACCCTCCTGGACTAAACAAAGCAAAGAGAAGACATCTAAGGCTGCAGTCTATTCCATATGTGTTGATTGATGGTGTTCTCTTCAAAATAAACATTAATGATGTACTGCTGAGATGTATTGATGGAGCATGGAAAGTTAAAAAAGTGTTAGCAAAATTTCACGATGGATTCTCTGGTGGACACTTCTCTTCCAAAGAAACAACAATGAAGATCATTAAGGTAGGATACTTTTAGCCTACCCTCTTTGTGATGTGCACAAGTGGGTCATGAAATGCAAAGAATGTGCTTTCTTTGCAGTAAGAAGAAATTGGTATGCTTCCCCTCTGACCAATCCAAGTGAATCAACCTTTTACACAATGGGGTCTTGACTTCATAGGCATGATTAACCCTCCTTCAAGCACTAACCACAAGTGGGTGTTGAAAACTACGAATTACTTCACCAGATGGATAGAAGTTGTCGCACTCAAGGAATCAACTAGAGTCAGTCATCCTTGACTTTCTCGAAGGTATTGTAACAAGGTTTGGTGTTCCTCATACCATTATCTCTGATAATGAAAAATCCTTCCTTAGTACAAGAATTTCTGATTGGGATCTTATTCTTGGGATTTATTTGAAGACTTCTTCCAACTACTACCCTCAAGGTAATGGCTTGACAGAGTATACTAACAAGAACCTGATCAGAATCATGAAGTGCACAATGGATATCAACCAGAGGCAGTGGCACACAAAGGTCTCATGCGTGCTCTGGGAAAGACATAATCATGGTGAAGAAGGAAATAGGTACTTCACCTTATAAACTGGTTTATGGCAAAAGAGGTTAGACTTCCTTTATCACTTGAATTTCCTTCACTAGAACTAGCCCAACAGCTGGAGTTTGAGGGCACAGACCAAAGAGAAATCAGAATGGTAGAGCTGGTTGAACTTGAAGAATTAAGAAACTCTTCCATGATCAAGTTAGAACAACATCAAATCAATCAACCAAGTAGTGGTTTGACAGAAAGGCTAGATCTCGGGCTTTCAAAGTGGGTGATCTAGTCTTAAAATGGGATACTGATAGAGTTAAACTTGGGTGCCATTCAAATTTTGATGCACTTTGGAGTGGCCCATACATCATCATTTGTTGTAAGGAGGCTAACTCTTTTGAGTTGTCTCACCTTGATGGAGATGCACTACCAATCCCAGTCAATGGGATTTATCTCAAACATTTTCCATTAAGTCTTTTGCATCATTGTACATATTAGAGATAGTTTCAATTCCTCCAAGTGCACTCTGTACACATTGTTTTATTTATATATAGTTATTTCTTCTCATGCATTCCCTTTCACGTGCTCTTTTTTTGCTTCCAGGATGTCGGTCCAGTTTTCAAGTTCAAAGAAGGAACAATTTTTCATAATTTTCCACTCTTTTGCAGATAGTTCTTCAATGAGAGTAGAGTCCATTTAGATAGTGCTTCAAGTGACTTCAGGGGTGTTCTTCAAGTTACAGATAAATTTCATGTTTCTAGGCAAGACTCCATGCCCAATGGATGCTTTTAAGGCTACTGATCTCTTTCATCTAGCAAGTAGATGGCCCTGAAATTCACCAAATTATTGTCCAAAATAACCACCCTAGTTATTTAGACAACTTACAGTTCCATTTTGGCTCTGACATCAAGATTACAGGTTGTGCACACTCTTGGTTTTATACCTTGGCACTTTTGCATGGTTGTAGTTCTTCGCACACACC
Source organism: Taxus chinensis (assembly GCA_019776745.2). Lineage (NCBI taxonomy): Eukaryota > Viridiplantae > Streptophyta > Pinopsida > Cupressales > Taxaceae > Taxus > Taxus chinensis. Next base: position 680,172,318 of record CM034149.1, read on the forward strand.
CTTGTGCACCCTTCCTGCTTCTTCCTTTGTGTTTTTCTTCTTGCTTCCTTCCGCGCACTTCCACCTTCCCCTTTATTCCTATATTCCTTCCATTTTCTTTCTGCATGTCTACTCCTTGCACATTCACCTTCCTTCCAATAGTCACTGCACATCCTAGTTTGCATGCACCGATGGATTTGCCTTATATTTTCACTAAGTCCTTATCATGCCTTGCATGCATGCCTTCCTTCCTGAGTTCCTCACATCCCTCACACATGCACTCATTTCCCTTTCACCATCTTTCTCGCGTGCACTTTCCTCACATGTAATTGCTTTGTGCATCCTTATCTTGTGTTCCCCTTCTTCCTTGCATGATTGCATACTTTTACAGATATGCACCTTTTCTTCCCACTCCTCGCATACCCTCTTGCATGCACTTCAATACCTCTACATTCTTCCCTCTTGCACTCTTTCTCTTGCGCATTGCACCAAGTGCAATCTTTTGCAACTGCCAGTCATTTAGTGTCACGTGTCAATTTGTCAAATAAAGTACACAACACGCAACCTATCAGAACATGTAGCTGTTGCACATCAAATGAATGCATGACACATGGAAAAAAAATACAAAACAAGTAGTCAGTTGAATCTTTCAGCCAATCAAGTTGTGACATGTGTCTTACGTTGTTAACTTGTATTATGAACTTCAAATCTCCATAACTTCTGCTATACAGCTCATATTCATGTGCTCCCGGTCTTGATGGAAAGTTGTTAACGTGGGCTACACACTGGACTTTTCAAAATCATATTTTGGTAGGATTTGGTAGGTGAAATGGGGAAACGTGACTTCAGCCATTAATGCACATATTCAGTTGACTCAACCACCCAAATTTTATCATATTTGGTCTCCTTCCTTCTTCCACAAGCTAGGCTGATATAAGGGAGGTGGATATGACAATGCTACAGGCACATTTGCAAGCATTCAATGTAGGTTGTTGGTGGTTGGATTTCAAAATCTAAGTTTCCCTCTCTCTTTCCCTCCTTTCTCCTTCTTCTATGTATTCATGAACATTGCTCATTGTAAAAGGTTGGACCCTCTTGGTTTGCTAAGAGCATTGTTCCTTGGAATTTTGAGTTGTAGGCCTTAAATCTGGTTCATTGCATGTGGATAACCACCTCTTTCACCATTGTAATCAATTGTGCATCATTTGAAAGCAATAAAATCTTTCTTTTTTCTACTCTCTACCCTAGTTCACATTTTATTGCATCTTCTTTCCTTTCCCTTGCATTGTTTGTTTGTTGTGCATATTTTTATGTTCCTTGCAGGTTTCTTTTCTGTTGTGCTCCATGAAAATGAGTGTGTGAGTGTTGTTTTAGACTATGGCACATTTTCCTACCCTCTTTGTGGGAATTTTCCCTTGTTTTCTCTCAGTTGAGAGTGTTCATCCCCCTGTTTCTAGTGTTATCACCTACCCTTAGTTTAGGTTTCCCTTTCATGCATATCTCCTTCTCACCCTGGTCCCTTGGAATCTTAGAATATTGATAGATAGTTGTATTTCCCTTCCTAGGAGTGGTTTTAGCAGTAGAAATAGGTAGAGGAAGTTGGCCTTCTCCAGATGTCTGTCTCAAATGCAAGTACCCAAACTTGGAGACAGTCTCATGTTGCCTCAAAGCCCCAGTTCATCCTGATCTAGGATGGGTGTAATTTTGAGCTCCAACACTTGTCAAGAAACACATCATCATCATCATAACAAGTCCAAACTAAGTGGTATGCACAGGTGCATTCATATTATCACAAGTACCACGTTTGTCACTCATAACAAAATATCACATTGCTCTTCGAACTCCTCCACCACCAGGAATATCCACCATAACACCAAACTGTCATAGAGGTTCAAGAGTATGAACCTTCGCTCTGCTACCAAATGTAGCACCCACACAAGTGGTACCAAAACACAAGACCAAATAAACCAAGATATTTTTTTCAATTACTTGATACAACCATACGACATCGCTAAGGCTCACAAGAACTACTCAACATCGCATGAAGAACTTACAAATAACAAGATGACACAAGATGCACATCAATGCCACACTTTCTCAAATGGACATAAACAAGGTAATGACCTAACCACAAAAGAGCTCAAGGGTAGGCACGTTCCATAACACATGATTACCATGGTTATATCTTATTTACAAAAAAGAAATCCAAGAGAATTTATCGTGCAATCATAAATTCTTATTCTCAACTTACATATTTTTAATTTCATTTATGATTTAACTTAATTTACATACACTTAATTTTGATATGTCTTCTTTACAATAATTTCAATAACTCAATTGTTATTTGACACATTTTAAACACATACAACACTCTTGATGCTCATTCTTATGCTAAGGTTATGTTTCTCAAAACTATGTTTATTTGACATTTAATTTTACCCTCATTACGTAAGGGAACTAATATGAAGTCAAGGGGGAAGAAATATTAATATTTAAAGGAGAAAAAGGTTCAAGTTACCTCTTATTATAAACTTCCTTCCTTGGAGCACATTTATTTTTTGGTTATAGTTCAAAAGATCGTTTGAGTCAATTTAACATCTACATGTCATGAATTTCTTTTTTATATATAAGAGTTTATGTTTTCTCACATGCTTGATCTCACCAAGAATAATTCTTATTCATTTTAACAACATGAGAATGCCTAATTAAGTTATAATGAATTCAAGTATTTCTTTATTCCTAAACCAATATCTCATTTGCTCTTGTTCTCAATACACTTACGTTGTTACTTTGGTCTCTTATCGGCGTTCTTTTATAATAAAAATGAGTTACAAAAATATGTTTTTAACATCTTGTAGAAATACATGATTGGAAGCATTTTTAAGCTACACGCAAATCACATGTGATTCGTGTTCAAGGTAAGAACTCATGATTTTGTATTTCATGTTCCCGCATGGGACATTTCTTTTATCCTTAATTTCATAAAAGGAACTTATCTAGGAGTTAAGGGATAAAAATTTTAGTTTTTCCCATTTTTCGTAAGTTAACAACTTCCAAAAAACAATTTGTTTTCTAAGAGTTAGTTACAATTTCTAACTGTGAGTTAACCTCTAATGGGTCTAGGCTTGGTTTAATTCCAAATGCCCTCATGGGCTCTACACCCAACTATAAAACAATTTAAAGTGTTCAAACATCTTTTATCCGAAAGCTCCACTAAAATCTCAGTTGTTTGTAGTTACATCCAAGGTAACAACCAAAATTCATACAAAGTTCGTCGAGACCAATGTTATGGTGGAACAAATACCATGGATGAGTCATAATCCCAGCGCTAACTATGTCAAAAATCAAGCGATCCCAAATACCACGTTTACTTCAGGCATTTGGGTAGACTTACCCTGCTCGAAATATCCCATTCCATGCAGAGGCAGGGGGATGCGATTAACCTAAGGCATTTGGCTTTACATTGTCCATGATCTGCTGGAAGCTCCCAGTCATGTTGCCTCAGCCCCAATTAAGGCATTATCCGCAACATGGAATTTTATGGGAACCCATTTATCATTGCATTTTATCAACCAGCTCAACGATGATCCTAACTGCGTAGTTAGACATATATGTCAGGGCACTAGGCAAAAACATATATCAAAAATTACTTTCTCGAGTTGGCAGGTGTCGACGCGGTGTTTGGAAGCTCCATTTTTTTGCACAGAGAGGCCCGTATGCTGGTGAAGTTAAAACAGGTTTGGTTTAAAAAGACGGCACTACAATCTGTTGTTCTGAGGACAACCTTTCTTTCTAGAATTTTACCAAACAGTTCACGTCTGACGATGGCCTACAATAATCCTCTATAATATTCCCAAGCTCCCCTTCTGGACACCGATGGTGAGGAATCTGGCAATGGTATGGAATTTGGGCTTCAGACCTCCAATTGCAAAAGCTTGAAAGTTTGTAGCCTTTCACCCTATGCAATGGTGCGTATCTTAAAAACCATGCGTTCCATGAGATCACATCCCTTTAGGTAATTTTCAACATGCAAGTGCCTATCCGCGTTCAAACCTTTGGCATTTATGTTACAATTTCCACTTGGACTGCAACCGTTCTTGATGAAAATTCTCCATCCATTAGCTTCGTTTGTCGTCCATAATCAGACTCACATCTCACATTAGCGTCAAACAGCAGTAATTGGCAAATGATGATGGGGATTGGGTTGGCTTATACTTTGTTTGCTTTTCATCAAGGCTCGGAAAAACCTTCTTTCAACGAGAGCTGAACACTTAGAGCCGGGCCCATGGACCAAGTTCTGCACGTGTTTAACAAAAAAGCTATATGCCTGGTGTCGTTCCATGCAAACAAGTTTCAGGGCACAACAACTTACACCATTGATAAAGAAAACTCGCTTCCCGCTTATGTTTTGATGGAAAACCCTACCCTGGTCCCAAAACTTCCACATTAAACCAGGCACGGATTATAGTACACGTTGACGCGCATCGTCACACGACAATTAACAACGTTCACAAAAGGCAACCAAAACAAAAAAAAAACTTCTAAATAGATAATCCACCGCCACGTATGCAAACAAGGAAATTACATTTTCAATCTCACAAAGGCAATGCCTCACTCTAAGCCTCCCACCAACATATCCATTATCCTACAAAAAAATTGTAGCTTAAAGTTAACAGAAAAAAATTACCCTTTGTTTTATTAATTTATATAAGGCTATTAATAATTTTAAGAACAAAAATTTATTTATAATTTATCATTATATCGAAAGCTAATAAAAAAGTTTTTCCAAAGACGAGGTTTTCAAGTCAAGAGGACTGTAAAATTATTTCCTCACCCCGACGCCAAATTCAGGTTTCTGGGAAAAAAGACATGTTTAATGAATTTTATATACTTCACCTGATGGGATACGCAATGGGGGAACTACACATTCTAGGTATCACCTGTTTTAAGATTTTTGTTTAAACGTTCGCTTATTTCTTACCCCTTTTTCTTGTGCAACAATAGAGTAGAAGTTAGTTTTAGGTGTTACACTAGGAGAACAACCTCTCTAAAGACTCGCTCCAACTAGGTCACCACATCTAGGGGTGTTCAAATTTTTCAGTTGGAAGGGGATAGGAGTTTCGAGCTGAGAACTATAGTCCATTCGGCACTCCCCAAAGGGTTGCATTCTTATGACATAATGATATCCCAGCTTGTGGCCTTATTTCATCATTTTCTGTAGGTTAATTAGATACCACATAAAATTTAAAAATGGAAATGAAAATGAAATGAATCACAAAAAACTGAAATCATATGATGTTGGTTATTCACTTAATGATCCATACTTGTTTGGCTATGCCAAGCTAAGAATGTGAAACCTTCAATATAAAAAGTATATGCTCTCTCTGAATCTTGTACAATCTCACTTTCAATCATACATTAAAAATGATCCATCAATATCCTCTCCCACCCACCCTTAACTACTTGAGGATGATGATTACTTGTTAGAAGAGATCAAGGAGAGGAAAAAACTCTTTCGAGGAGGCATGCTACCTCATCACTTAAACCCCACCAAGGAAAATCAATCAAATGAGATTAACTATCAAAAGTGATTGTTTAAGCGCTCATTACCGACATCTTTTTCCCGCTTACCGCTTGATCCGACCGCACCTTCTCTACACGCAAACACCCCCTCTATTATGATTAATCTAGACTCAAAAAATGAGGTGGAGCCATAAGACATTGAACAAAAACCCCATGGTGTTAGGTTATGATTAACACATATTCAGCTTACAAGGACATATGAAGAAGATGACCGATGAATTCATGAGGAACAACCAATAATGACCATCTTCATCCTAACCCTCCCCTCAATATTTATCCCTTGAAGGTGCTGGGCGATTCCTTTCTTATGTTAGGCACTATGAAACAAACAATTAACAATTCTAATTATTACTCTCCTCCCCTCGAGTAAGAGTTTAGTTACCCCTTCTCCTAGCTACCTACTTTTAGTCATTATCTCTTGTCAACTTTTTATCTATAAACAAGCATAAGACCAGTTTGAGCCACCACATCCTCACATTTTCACTCAACAAGTAGAGATGCATCCTCCTTTCATCCCTACACTGTCACTTTTCATGATGGAAATGCGCCAGGAGAATTTGTTTCATATTTCATGTGGTGGAAGCATCTATGGTAGTTTCACACACAAAAGATTGTCCAAAACTATTTCTCGTGCCCTGGAACATAAGGACAATAGATTCTCACACGTAGAAATCAAATTGAAAATTGCCATGAGGGTATTTGAGGATTATTGCAACATCTACACGCAATTTTAACCTCATCACTATCCCATCATATATCACCCATTTTAATTCTTTACATTACTTTCTTATTGTTACTTTACATATTCAATTACATCCTAGATAGACAAGTCAGTAGTTCAATTATAGTGATACACAGTACATCCATAGTTTAGATGATGAAGATTATTCTGCAACATCAGTACTCCTTACAATCCTCCTAACAACCCTACACTGATTTGACAAGGATAGTAGTTCAACAATTGTTCCTTCTCCTTAAATCTATAGTCTTTAGATAGGGGGGAACATTAATATGAAAACCAACAGACTAAACCTATAATCATACACTATTTTACAAGATAGCTGGAATGCAATGTATTGACCCCTTTACATCATTTTTTTTACCTCTACTTACATAAAATTTGTGACATCTTTGGATATTTTTACTATTTATTTATAACTTGATTTTATTAGGGTTGTCCATTTATTATCTATTAGACTCACATTTTTCACACTATTATTTGCATTACACTCTGCAAATTTTAATAATTGTATACCTTATCTTCTTGGTTGTCTTTTGGCATAACATTGTTTATCCATTTTATGAGATCCAATTCTCTTACATTATTTTAATCACTTTTTTTTCTGGTTTTTCGACTATCATGGGTTTTTCCCTTCATCTCTAACACTCTAGGCAATATTAGTTCTTACTTCTTCCTCAGTTTCTCCTTTCTATCCTTCATTCCTGTAGAAACAACCTTTCTATCTCACCAAATTCCTTATGATCATCAATCTATCTATCCAACATTGGTCACCACAACTTACATCCTTGCAAACTTTCACACCTATCCCACGCCTCTCACATGTGGCACACTTAGGTCAAAGATTGAGACTTTACCCTCTCTTTATATGGTAGGTATAAGGGTACTAGTTGTCCTTTGTTTTTATAGGTTCTCTTTGTAGCAATTTAGGGGAAGCCCCCTTGTAGTTATCATCATTCCTCCCCAGTATTCGGATTTCAAATCCTAGAGGAGGAAAGTAAAATCCAAAAGAATAAAAATCATTTTAAAATTCATATTATATGAAAGAAAACAATAAATGAAAACAAAAAAAGGAAATTTATTACAAGTAATAATTAAATCATAAACATAAAAGATGTGATATTATCATATTTGGCCACTATTTCCAATTTGTTGAAAGCCTCAAATTCATATTGGCTCTATAGACGCTCAAATTTTATAATCTATCCTTTTTGACATTTTTTATTCTTGATATTGGCACACTTGCACGTACAAAATACAAACTCGCCTCACTCTTGCTCAACACAACCTATACTCTTCAATTACTTTTATTATCTTTGTACACCTCTAAATGGTCCTCAATTTCTAAATTTTGATTACATAAAACCCAATAGAAACATTCAATCCTCTAATCCATAAAGTCAAAATATTCTTTTTTTATTCTGACTAAAAACTATAGGATTCGATGTATTGACACAAATGTCATACCGTGACCCTATTGTATCGTTTTGAACCCAACATTTTTAGGACTAAACTCTCAATTACAAATCAGCTTTATATGGACTAATATTCATCTTGGTGTATATTTCATGACCTAAAACCATTGGAACCTATATCAAAAATTCAATTCTACCTCATTTAGCTCTTGCACTTTATGTTCTCCTCATGTTAAAGCAGCACTAAATGTATTTACTGCTTACTGCTCCTACACATGAAATAATTTGATCAAATCCATTAAGAAGTACTCTCTACAAGTCTGAAGTCTCCCTTTCCAATGTCTAGACCTTTCCATCTCTTCTATAGGCAGCAAAGTAAACTTCCAAGTATTTAGGCAAGTGTGAAACTCAAGGGAAAGGATTTTCAAAGCAAAAAAACGGTTGTCTAATTTTGTTTGCATTATAGTAGATAATCACATGCTAGTAGAATGACGTGTGGTTTGAGCCCTCTTTTGGAGTCTTGGTACTGGTTATTTTGGTATACATGGTGCCAAAACAACACCTACTTTAATTTGTCAGAACTCCTTGCACTATAAGGGTTTTGGGGGTTTGAGCAAAGTTTATTGATCCATTCCAAAAGGTGAGAGAGGAAGAACGACACACAACACACAGTCGACAATCATTTCCAAGACAAGCGTCAATACCGTTTACTTACCAAGTCAGATGTTAGTGTTTATAGAGGTTCCTGAACATGTTCTTGAATAAGGTCTACGAGTGTTTTTTTTCCATTTGTTACACGTTTCCAAAAAACATCAAATTTTAGATACGGTATCTCAAAAAAGATGCATTCAAAAAAAATTCCGAGACTACTCAAGAACACAAGGATTCCAATCCCTACTTACTCCTCTTATAAGGGAAAACACTTGGAGCTAACAGACCCAAAATGGCAACTGGGTTAATTGAAGCCTATCTTCTAGAGATATTGATGTAAGCGCACCCAAAGACCGCGCGCCCTTCTCTCCCCTCAACGTCGGGGGGACCTACCAACCCACTTCAAAAAACATCTTGCGAGCATATTTCTCGAATTGAGGGTTGGTAGTGATTTTATAGATAATACTAGAGTAAGGGAGGCTAAAACCATTTCTCACCCAAGGCCTAAATGGAAAGCAAAAAACCAAACCACACTTTAAAATTTCAGGTAGCTACCCCAAAAGATATAAAAATTGTCAAAGGGGATCGCTAATGTGCTATTTAAAAGATAAATGATACAATAAGGGATTGTAAAAAAAAAATTGTGACATCTCATGGTAACCACGGAAACAAAGCGTCAAACGTTTACTTTTCGGATTGGTGTCAGGAGGTATTCACGCTCCGTTGAAAATCACAAAATTATTAACCTATTATGCAACAATGAGAGGTTTAAAAAGAGAACTCCAACACTCAAACTTGCCAATGTAAGGGTTTTACAACTATCAGTATTATTATTTAAGTTGTCAAAACATCTTTAGAATGGGGTTTAAGAATATGGTTTGAAAATCCAATGAGTCAAGGGTTATGTCAAACACAAATAAATTTTGCTATTTGTGCTATAATTATTTTTTTTTTTTAAAAGAATAAAATTTAATATTCGTTTTGTTTAAAATTTCGATATTCATTGAGAAGGAAAAAACTAAAAAAACCGTCAATCATATGAGAAAACATAAGGAAATCTGCCGTGAGAAATGAAAGGGTAATACAGGCTCCAGAAGTCTGCCGGCTCTCCAATGCATTTTTCTTAAAAACTATAATCCTTTTGCAGACCGTTTTGGTAACCCAAAGAAATCGCTTTTAAAACAACCCATCTTTTCCGAGGCTTTATCAAGCAGTTCTGTGACATGTACAAGCAAACTGATCAAACTAGCAGGTCGAGCCTCTAAATCCATTGTCAGTTGAGGTCGAGCTAAAGAGAGCTGAGCTATGGGCGAGAGTTACACAAGTCCCACACCAAAATTCATACAAGTTCGAGACAATGTTTTATGGTGGAAACAAAAAAGAACCATGGATGAGTCATCTCCCCAAGCGTACTATGTCAATAAATACAAGCGATTCCCAACATAACCCACGTTTCCTTCAGGCATTTGGTAAGACTACCCTGCTCGAAATCTCCCCTTTCATGAGAGGCCGGGGGATGCCGATAAACTACATAAGGATTGGCTTTACAGCTGTCAATTGCATCTGCTGGAAAGCACCAGCTCATTTTTCTCAGCCATTAAGGCATATCCTCAACCATGGAATTTTATGGAACCCATTTCATCATTGCATTTTATCAACAGTCAACGTGACTCCTAACTGCGTAGACATATATGTCAGGGCACTTGCAACAAAACTATATATCAAAAATTACTTTCTCCGATGTTTGGCAGGTGTCCACGCTGTGTTTGGAAGCTCCATTTTTTTGCACAGGATGCCAGTATGCTGGTGAAGTTAAAACAGGTCTGGTTAAAAAGAGGCACTACACACTCTGTTGTTCATGAGACCACCTTTCTTTCAGGAATTTTACCAAACAGTTCACAGTCCTGACGCATGGCCTACACTAATCCTCTATATATCATTCCAAAGCTCCCTTCTTGACACAGATGGTGAGGAATCTGGCAATGGATATGGAATTTGGCTTCAGACCCTCCAATTGCAAAAGCTTGAAAGTTTCTGAAGCCTTTTCAACCTATGCAATGTGTGCGTATCTTACAACCATGCGTTCCATGAGATCACATCCCTTTAAGGTAATTTTTCAAACAATTCACGTGCCTTATCTCTGCGTCCACACCTTTGCATGTATGTCTACAATTCCACTTGTGACTGCAACGTCTGATGAAATTCTCCATCCATTATGCTTTGTTTGTCGTCCATACTCAGAATCAAATCTCACATTAGCGTCAAACAGCAGTAATTTGGCAAATGATTATGGGGATTGGGTTGGCTTTATACTTTTCGTTTGCTTTCACTTCAAGGCTCGAAAACCTTTCAACGAGATCTGAACACTTAGAGCCTGTGCCCATGTGACCATATTTCTGTCACGTGTTTTAACAAACAGTTCATATGCCTTGTGTGTGCTTCCATGCAACCAAGTCTTTCAGGGCACAAACAACTACAACCATTGATAAAGAAAACTCGCTTCCCGCTATGTTTTGATGGAAAACCCTACCCTGTTCCCAAAACTTCCACATTAACATAGGCAAGGATTATAGTACAAGTTGGGCGCATCTTCACACGACATTAACACCGTTTCACCAAAGGCAACCAAAAAGTTTCTAAATAGATAAATCACCCCCTGCACGTATGCAAACCAAGGAATTTACAATTTCAACTTCTCACAAAGGCCATGCCTCACTCTAAGCCTCCACCAACATACTCCACTTCTCCTACAAAAAAATTGTTAGCTTAAACAACAGAAAAAATTACCCTTTTGTTTTTATTCATTTTATATAAAGGTTATGTAAATATATTTTAAGAAAAAAATTCTATTTATAATATTATCATTATATCGAAAGCATAATAAAATCTCAAAGACGAGGTTTCAAGTCAAGATGACTTGTAAAATTATTTCCTCACCACGACGCCAAATCAGGTTTCTTGGAAAAAGACATTGTTTCATGAAATTTTATTCTCCTTCACTGATTGGGCATACCGTAATGGGGAACTACACATTCTAGTGTATCACCTTGTTTTAAGATTTTTGTTTCAACTTTGCGCTTATTTCTTACCCCTTTTCTTTGTTGCAACAATAGAGTAGAGTTAGTTTTTAGGTGTTACACTAGGAGAACCAACCCTCTCTAAAGACTCGCTCCAACTTTAGGTCACCCACATCCTAGGAGTGTTTCAATTTTTCCAGTTGGAAGGGGATAGAGTTTTCGAGCTGAGAACTATAGTCCATTCGGCACTCCCCAAAGGGTGCATTCCTTTATGACAATAATGATATCCACTTGTTGCATTATTTCATCATTTTTATGTATGTTAATTAGATACACATTAAAATTTAAAATTGAATGAAATAGAATTCACAAAAAAGTGAAATCAATATGATGTTGGTTATTCACTTAATGATCCATACTTGTTTGGCTATGCCCAAGCTAAGAATGTGGAAATCCTTCAATATAAAAAATTATCATGCTCTTCTCCTGAATCTTTACAATCTACTTTCAATCATAACATTAACATGATCCATCAAATATCCTCTCCCAATCCACCCTCTAACTATGAGGATGATGAATTACTTGTAGAAGAGATCAAGGAGAAGGAAAAACTATTTCGAGAGCATGCTACCTTCATCACTTCAACCCCACCAAGAAAATCAAAGTAGCATTCACTATCAAAAGTGATTGTTAACTCGCTCATTACCGACCTTCAATTTATTCCCGCTACTCTTGATCCTACCTCACCTTCTTCTACACTCACACCACACCTCATATTATTATAACTCTAGACTCAAAAAATGAGTTTGAGCCATAATGCACATTGAACAAGGTGTTAGGTTATGATCTAAAATATTTTCAAGCTTATCAATGACATATGAAGAAGATGAAAGATGAATTCCATGAGGAACAACAATAATGACCATTTCATCCTAATCCCTCCCCTCAATATTTATACTCTTGACATGGTGTTGGGTCGCATTCCTTTTCTTATTGTTAGGTACTATAGAAACAACAACAATAACAATCTCAATTATTACTCTCTCCTCCCCCTCGAGTTAAGAGTTTAGTTACCCCTTCTCCTAGCTTACCTACTTTAGTATTATCTCTTGTCAACTTTTTATCTATACACACATCATATAGACCAGTTGAGACACCACATCCTCACATTTTCCCTCCACAAGTAGAGATGCATCCTCCTTTCATCCCTACACTTTCACTTTTCATGATGGAAATGCGCCAGGAGATATTGTCTCATATTTCTATGTGGGTGGAAGAATCTATGGTAGTTTCACACCACAAGATTTGTCAAAATATTTCTCGTGCCCTGGAAGACATAAGGGACAATATGATTCTCACACGTTATGAAATTCAATGAAAATTCCATGAGGTTATTGAGGATTCTTGCAACTATCTTACACGCCCCTTTTAACCTCATCCACTTATCCCATCCATATATCACCCTTTTATTTTTTTACATTTTACTTTCTTATTGTTACTTTTACACTATTCAGTTACATCCTAGTTTAGACAAGTCGGTAGTTCAATATAGTGACTACACACTACATCCATAGTTTAGATATGATGGTGATTCTGATAACCTCAGCTACTCCTTACAATCCTACACTGATGTACAAGATCACAGTTCAACAATTTTTCCTACTCCTTACATCTATAGTTTAGATAGGATAATTAATATGAAAACCATAACTAACCCTTATAATCATACACTATTTTACAAGATAGCTAGATCACATGTATTGACCACCCCTTTACATACTTTTTTTACATTTTACTTACATAAACTTTGTGACATCCTTTGGATTTAATTTTACTATTTATTTATCACTTGATATTTTATTAGGGTTTATCCATTTATGATCTATTAGACTCACATTTTACACACTATTTGCATTACATCTTGTAAGATTTATTTATACCATATGCTTCTTGGTTGGTCTTTTTTCTTGGGCACATTGTTTATCCATTTATGATCTCCAATTCTCTTACATTAATTTATCACTTTTTATGCTTGTGTTTGACCCTATCATGGGTTTTTCCCCTTCCATCTCTTAACACCTATAGCGATCTTTAGTTCTTACCTCTACTCAATTTATCCATTTCTTATCCTTCATTCCTAATATAAAGCACCTTTCTATCTCACCAAATTTCCCTTATGATCATCAATTTGTTTTTATCCACCATTGTATCACAATCTGTACGTCCTTGCACACTTTCACCTATCTCACTCCTCTCACATTACAGCACACTTAGGTCAAAGATGAGATCTACCTCTTTCTTTAGGGTAGGTATAAGGGTAACTAATTGTATTGGTTTTTAGGTTCTCCTTTGTAGCATTTAGGTGTAAGCCCCCTTGTGTTAGTCATCGTTCATACCTAGTAGATCATATTTTCAAAGTCCATGTCGAGGAGGACAAGTAAAATCCAAAAGAAAATAAAAAATAAATTTTAAAATTCATATTATGAAAGAAAAATCAATAAAATGAAAATAAGAAAAAGGAAACTTATTACAAGTAATAAAATTAAATCATAAACATAAAAGATGTGATATTATCATATTTGGCACTATTTCCAATTCTGGTTGAAAGCAGAAACTCCCATGATTGGCCTTTATAGACGCTCAAATTTTATAATTTATCCTTTGACATTTTGTATCTTGATATTGCACACTTGCACGTACAAATACACTCTCCCTCACTCTTGCTCATCACAGCCTGATATCTCTTCGATTACTTTATTATTTTTGTACACCTCTCTATCATCAATTTCTAAATTTAATCTACATAAAAACACATATAGAAACATTTCATCCTCTAATCCATAAAGTCAAAATATTCTTTTTTCGCTATGTCTAAAACTGTAGGATTCGATTGATATTGACACATGTCAAATATGACCCTATTGTATGGTTTTGGACCAACGTGTTTGGGCCTAAACTCTCAATTTCATCAGCTTTACATGGACTAATATTCCATGTTGGTTGGGTATTTCATGACATAAAAACCATTGGAATCCTATATAAAAAAATTCAATCATACCTCATTTAGGGTCTTGGCACTTTATGTTCTCCTCATGTTAAAGCAAGCACTAAAGGTACTTACTACTCCCTAAACAATGAAATAATTGATTGCAAATCCATTAAGGAAACACCCTCTATAGGTCTGAAGTCTCCTTCTAGGTCTAGGAATTCCCATCTTCTTTCTACAGGTTAAGAAAAGTGACCTTTCCCAAGTATTTAGGCAAGTGTGGAAACTCAAGCAAGGAATTGTCAAAGCATGGTTGTCTAATTTTGTTTGCATTATAGTAGATACTCACATGCTAGTAAGAATGACATGTGGTTTGAGCACTCTTTGGAGTAGTGGTAATTGTTAGTGGTATACCATGGGGTTCCCAAAACACACCTAACTTTATTTCTCAAGAACTCCTTGCACAATAATGGTTTGGGGGTTTGAGAAAATTTTATAGATCCATTCAGAAGGTGAGATAGGAAGAATGACACCACAACATATAGCGACAATCATTTCTAGGAAGGTGAAAGCTACTCAGGAAATTACAAGGACCTATATTCCAATTAGGTCCAAGATCATACAGTAGGGGTCAGAATTGTATACGACGGTCTTAACCTTTTTCTACGAGTTTTTTCCCAGATCCAGTCTCAGGTGTTAGTTCTAGCAACAAAGTATTTCCAACCTCAAATCAGCATGTTCCTACATTCATATCACTCTAACTCTTCCAAAACAACAAAAAATCAGCTATGTGTGATTCTCTCTTTTATTTTTTTGATAGTTGATAGATCAATAATAACTTTTTGAAGTATTATTTTGATTTTTTGCAATTAATGTTGGAAGTTAATTAAATCAAAATATCCAAAAATAAGAATAATTCATCCTTTTTTATGCATGATAATTAGGAACATTATAAAATATTTAAAAGGTTGAGATTAATCACATAAAAAGTGAAATCGTTTAGTGAACCCAACCCTCTCGAATAAAAAAAATGTATCCTTGACCCTAGGGGCCTTAGGGTTTCATATGGACATTCAGGTATGATTTTTTTACATTAACATTATGCCATATTGTCGTAGGGTTTCTATTCTATCTAGGTATTGTGTTTTCATCATGTTGACTCTCAGGTATCATTATCAATATCTAATAAAGCCTTCCCACATCTTATGATTCCCATCCCACTCTTTGCTCACACTTGTGCCCAATTCCTTAACACTCATCATATGGTGCCACCACCATCTTCTTATGATCATTAACTTGATGTTTTTATTGACACTATTACCCCACACATCATTTCTCTACACTGATCATTTGTTTTGTTGATTCTAAATATAGATGACCCACTTATCTATTATGGTCTCAATTCATCATATTCCTATTTAGGGTGTCTTGGTTATTCCACATAGCAAGGATAATGGTTTTGCATGGAAATTACTTCAATATCTTGGCATTCCTTTTGATATTTTTGTGCTTTATTCTAATCCTCATTTTTTTATACATTACAATACCAATCACAGTTTGATCTATCACTACACAAAATTCATTATTGGTTGTTAAACTTGTTCGCTATTGGATTATTGTATCTAGGTATCCCTTGGTTATATGATCTTAGGGCTATTTCATCCACCGTTCAAACAATGTATCAAGTTTATTCATCACTCAGTAGCCTGTCAGCACTCAAGATATTCCTTTTACGGATTTCCTCTCCTAATGTAACCTAATTCTTATATAGTTTCTATCACTCTTCCTATTGCATCTACGGATGGGTCTCTTGTTTTGCACCACTACTTTCCTTATTTATAGTCCTCCTAGGTATCATGAATAGGCCTTTTATTGTGGACACTACTTACATTGCACATCATTATCCTCTTATGATGGAATATTGTTTTACTGGTTTACATGATGAACATTGTATTGACACCTACGATACTTCTGCCACTATGTCTCATTATCATACTAAAAAATGCTCACTCCCTAATACATATTTTTACACATTTACCTTTATCTTGATATTTTAACCCTATATTGGTTGTTGCATCTACAATACCTAAGGTGTTGGAAGAAATTCATATCCCCCTTCACAATGTCACAATGACCATGGATTTCAAATTTGTTTCTTAGAACACTTCTAGATGCAATTCTAATAATATTATCCTCACTAAGTTCAAATATTACATCACTTGATCCAACTTCCCCACCAAAAATAAATCCAACCATATAAAATCTCATAAGACATATACACATCTGACAAAATGTTGTCACATATATGTGTGTGTGGTGTGTGTGTGGTGCATTTCAAAATGAGTACATCATGCAAATATTATATAATCCCATGTCTCTTATACATTTATTTTGTCCCTCAAAGGAGGAGGGATTCTGCTCTGTGTAGATGTAGTTAAAAATATACTTAGGTAGAATGATCCAAAAAGGTTACACTAGATATAACACTTGAAACCTCACTTTCTTTCCCTTGCCACCATAACCTCTAGCCAACCTGATTATATTTACCACATCATGAGTAATAACTAAATTTCCAACCTGGTCCACCACTAGTGTTTCCTATGTATAACCTAGCATATGTAGAAGGGTACCCATATCTTCATGTTTCTATAGTTAAGAGTTTTATTGTCTACTACCATAGCTCTTTATCCGCCTCTCCATGTAACTAAAAACACACATGTGTACTCCCTTTTCCGAGGGTGTCATGAGATTTGATATCAACCTTGGGTCCATCCTCTAAAGAATTGGGTCCAGAATCTCATGATGTGTTCCTTATATAAAGGTCATCTAATTGACCATAGGCTCATCTACAAAACACAAAAAATGTAAAACATATTAAGATATGCATATATACATCAACCTACTTTCTAGCAATTATAATCATCAATTATAGGAAAATAAATTAACTCAATCACTAACAAAATAATACATTATTTACCAAGTGACTCCTCTATGAATACCTCATCTACCCATCCTCATAGCATGATTTCATTCATATCATCATGTGACCCTCATAGCAACTAACTTTTGTTATCTCTCTCCTGACTGAGTAATATAGGTGTTTATCTCTTTAATTGTGTTGCTCTCACTAGATGTATGGACATAATAGCACATATCTTATCACCTTAGGGGAGAACATTATCCTCCACCTTAGTCATATCAGACTCCATACCTAGTCCCATCCATGGGACCATTATATTATATCATCCTCCTAACTTGGGGAACCTCTCTTAGGGTTATCCATCACCTCTGTGATCCATGTATCGACTTTGTAGGTTCACCCACTCTCCTCATTCAATCTTACCCACGATGGCATAGCCTTACTGGATGGAAAATAACATCTAGTAAATTCCCTTAGCCTATTGGATATTTAGTATGTTATGGTCCGGTATGGAGGTACTGGGTAATGAAACAACTAGATGTAGTATCCCAAAATGTCATAACATTTTATATGTAGGATGTATATCTACCCACTAGTTGTAGTGACATATGATCTTGATGATTGTTTTTTACCAATGATGTTGTGTGGTCAATGTGTCACATCCATTTATTGATCCCACGTATGGGTTTGATACTAACCTGATCTCTCTCCATAGTTTGTAAAGATATAAAACTAACTCTAGCTCTCACTACCTCACCCATATCCCCACTGTAACAGCCCTTGGGGCATCTAATGTCTATTTGCAAAGGGGGTCCAAACCAATATATATATATATATATATATATATATATGTGTGTGTGTGTGTGTGTGTGTGTGTGTGTGTGTGTGTGTGTGTGTGTGTGGTGTGTGTGTGTGGTGTGTATGTATGTGTAGTATGTATATATGTATATATGGTATGTATTTATATATGTATGTATGTACTGTATATATATATATATAAATATCATGTATATCCATGACTATAGATTACTAAATGGGCCTAATAACCCTCTACTGTCTCACATGAACCGTGTATAAATCATGGACTAACTAAACCCCAATAACTGCACCACAATTAAATTGAACACCCTAATCCAATGCATGCTAACAAGCCAATAAGGAAAACAAGGGTACTCCACCATCTAATTTATGACATATAACTCATGTCATAACCATCCCAAATCACCACCATCTAGATATTAAAAATTATTAAAGTACATATAACAGTGAGCTAGACCTATAAAACTAACTTGCTAGTGGTAATCCTCACATATATATATCTCAATGTGCTAACTCTCTCTTCTCATTTTTTTGTCTTCACTATATTACAAAACATGTGTGTGTTGATGTAATTCCTTATTCAATTCAAGTTAATGAGTTTAACTACTAAACAAAGTACACAACTCAAAACATGGAGGGTTTATAGTACCCTCAAAAGCGTGATGTGGATGAACAGGCACCAAGTAGCTGATCCTTGTTATAGCTGATGACCTACAAATAAGATAGACTGGAAAAAGGGAGTTTGATTAGATGGGATATATGGAGGTTGTCCAAAAAAAAATTATCTCTAAGAAGTGTTAGCTTCCTCTCGCACAATGTTGACCCCCTGTTTGTTTTAGAAAAAGGTGAAGTCAAATATGAATAGACAAATAACATGCATAAACATAAGTACTACTGAATTTGACAATAATTAAGATCTGATCTAGAAGCTAATTTAATTGAAAGAACTGTAAATTCAAGTGATACCTGGTCTAAGTTGACGCGGTGACCCAAGACTATAGTAGAGGAAGGCTGACGGCGACCTGAGAGTGAGGATCTGGAATGTAAGATGAATATGCAAACCCTGCAGGGTCTGGATTTACAATATGAGATGCAGTAGAGGCTTGTGTATGTTGGAGTCAACCCGCAGAAGGTATTATTATCCATTCTTTGCCCCCCGGGTAAAATATTGGATCAGCCACGACCCCCATATAGGAAGAACCTGAGAAATCACGTTCAAATTTTACAAACAAGTAGCAGAAAGACTCAAAAATGGAGTGGCCGAGGCTGAGAAAGAAGAAATGACCCTATGTAAGAATAAAATGACTTTGTCAAGCCGTTTCATGTCTCAAATCTATTTTATAATCTTCAGGAAGACTTAACAATGGAATTTAGGGGTCATAGAAGAAGGGGCAGTGTTGCAGAGGAGCCAGAAGCATGAAGGGGAAAAATGGTGAAGATTCAAAGTTTTTTGGGCTCAAAACAGTTCGGGAAAGGGTCCAAAATCGACTAAGTATGGAGGAGCCAATGGAGAGAGCCATGTGTCCTAACGGCGCTTCTCCAAAGATGAATCCAAAAGGGGAGGCTCAAACAAGCGCCACATCTCCACGTGTCCTAGGCTGAAACAGAAATAGGGTCAAATGGTCAAACATAGTCAAAGGTGGACAGGGCAGACCTCAAAATTGGCTAAGTATAAAAGTGCAAGTGGAGAGTGCCAAGTGTCATCCTGGCGTATTTCTAAGATTTAGTCCAAAGGTAGAGACCCAAATGAGCACGAGCTCACCACGTAGCCTAGAGTCTAAAAAGGATAAGAGGGACTGTTAAAAAGTCCATAGAACTGCGGAGGCTACTAAGTGTCAACTCAAAGCTCCTTCAAAGGAAAATTTTGAATCAGTCTTTCAAGCAAGCACAGTGCCTTCACGTGTCCAGTCTCAAAAGGGGGGCAGAGTTGGTTAAATAGTCAATGCATGGGACAGGCTGATAGAGGCTGCCAAGTGTCTAAATGGTGCTAATTCAAGGATTGAATAGATAGAGGGTTTCCAAACTATCACCAGACTGCCACAAGTCCTAGGTCAAGAGATATGACCCTACCAAGCAAAAGAATTAGCCAAAAAACATAGAAATTGAATAGGCCGGAAGAGGAAACCACGTGTCAGCCCCACGCCACTCCAAGAGAAAAGTATAGAGGCCACCCTCGGATGAGCACCTGCCCTCCACGTGTCCCATATTAAAAAGAGGGCCATTTTTTAGACTGTTTATTTCCGCCTATTTGTACAGACCTAACATAAACTTTGAAGGGGCATATCTTTCAACTCAGGACTCAAAATATTGCAAATCTTACACCGTTGGAAGCATCTCGACATCCTCTACACCATGGAAACATAAAACATCATTTTTTAAGGCCTTGGTAAGTGAAAAATGGAGAAACATCTCCGGTACTTTAATGTAGGATCTTTTTGCCTCAACAACCAGATTGGATTTGATCTGCTCCACAATTTCCTCCTCCTTCGAGGTGCCAAATAAGAAAATGACGCAGTCAAGACAAATCTGGGGGGCAGATTTTGTGGAAGGCTTTAAATAGTGGTGGTTGAGCTTAGAGCTATTTTCCCACTTCTCTCTCTTTCTCCCCTCTGTACTGAATCTATAAAAGAAGGCTTGTGGCTCATTGTAAAGGTTGTTGATCATTCTTCTTCCCTGCCCCCCCTTATTTTCTTCCTAAGGGTCGAAAATGGAGTTAAACCCTCCTCCCCTATTCTGTACATGGCATTTTTTGCCTCTTTCTCGTAAATTATGTTATGTGCAAAATCTAAAGCAATAAAATAAATGTTTTGTGATGCATTTGTCCATCCTTGCTCATCTTTGGTTGTTTCTTCTTGCCTCTCTTCATTACAAGGTACCTGTGCATGTTTGATGTTCATTTGCAGATCTGGGAGCTGTGTTTGATGGGTTTAAAACATTTTCTGTGTGAATATGATCTTTGGTCAGTGATGCAGTTGTCCATCCTCTCCATTGCTCACCTCTTTTCATTTCAGACAGTCTAGATAGATGACCAGCAGTTTTCCTTCTCCAGTGTATCACCGTTTTAGTGTAGGCTCCGTTTTTTCTTGTTTTCTTTCTCTCCCTGTCTCCTTGGATA
The DNA here is from genome assembly GCA_019776745.2 of Taxus chinensis. Lineage (NCBI taxonomy): Eukaryota > Viridiplantae > Streptophyta > Pinopsida > Cupressales > Taxaceae > Taxus > Taxus chinensis. The sequence continues at coordinate 680,193,542 of CM034149.1, forward strand.
GTTAGATTATATTAGATTAGCTTGCCTACACTAGAATAGCTCATGGAAGGTAGTTTAGGAAGAGGAACCAACCTTCTCTGGAGGATCATTCCCATTTGCAAGTCCCACAGTTTGGGGAATGATCCAATGTTATGCAAATCACACCAAATGACCCTGCCTTAGAAAAACAGATCTATAGACTCATTTGTGGGTGCTGTGATTTTGCACTAACAGTTTTGGCACGCCCGGTGGGACCAAAGGTCTTCACTTTATCTCATCAATTTGATGTGTTCTTGGTGGGATTCAACCTTTTGAGGCACATGCAAACACATCTGGTGACTCCATCTTGTCAAAAACCCATTATTTGAGTTACAGACCTTTTCCATCCATTTCCACTCTTTTTCATCTAGTTTCTTCTTCCATCTCTTTCATTTTCTCACATTCCATGAGGTTGTGCACTCATGAATTCATTCCCTTCATGGAACTCACACTTACAGCAATGCAATTCACCTCCAATGCATTTCCCAACTCCTCCAAATCAGCATTATAATCAGAATATTGGATCACCCATGACCTCGTATAGGAAGAACTAGAGAAATCACATTCAGATATTACAAACAGGTAGCAGAAAGACTCAAAAATGGAGTGGCAGAGGTTGAGAAAGAAGAAACGATCCTATGCAAGAAGAAAATGACTCTATCAAGTTGTTTCATGTCTTAAATCTATTTTACAAGCTTCAGGAAGACTTAACAATGGAATTGCAGGGTCAGAGAAGAAGGGGCAGTGCCACAGAGGATCCAGAAGCATGAAGGGGAAAAAATGGTGAATATTCAGAGTTTTTCGGGCTCAAAACAATTTAGGAAAGGCTCCAAAATTGACTAATTATGGAGGAGCCAATGGAGAGAGCCACGTGTCCTAACGGTGCTTCTCCAAAGATGAATCTAAAAGGGGAGGCTCAAACAAGCGTTGCATCTCCACATGTCCTAGGCCGAAACGGAAACATGGTCAAATAGAGTCAAAGACGGACATGGTGGTCCTCAAAATTGGCTAAGTATAAAAGTGCAAGCAAAGAGTGTTAAGTGTCAGCCTGGCGCATTTCCAAGAGTTAGTCCAAAGGTGGAGACCCAAATGAGCGTGAGCTTGCCACGCAACCCAGAGTCTAAAAAGGATAAGAGGGACTATTGAAAAGTCCACAGAACTGCGGAGGCTACCAAGTGTCAACTCAATGCTCCTTCAAAGGAAAATTTTGAATCGGCGAGTGCGGTGCCTCCACGTGTCCAGTCTCAAAAGGGAGGTAGAGTTGGTTAAATAGTCAATGCATGGGACAGGCTGGCGAAGGCTTCCAAGTGTCTAAATGGCACTAATTTAAGGATTGAATAGAAAGAGGGTTTCTAAATGAGTGCTAGACTGTCGTGTGTCCTAGGTCAAGAGATATGACCCCGCCAAGCAAAATACTTAGCCAAAAAACATAGAAATTGAACAGGCCGGTGGAGGAAACCACGTGTTAGCCCTACGCCACTCCAAGAGAAAAGTATAGAGGCCACCCTTGGATGAGCACCTTCCCTCCATGTGTCCCATATTAAAAAGAGGTCCATTTTTCAAACTATTTCTTCCCACCTATTTGTACAGACCTGACATAAACTTTGAAGGGGCATATCTTTCGGCTCAAGGCTCGAAATATTGCAAATCTTACACCGTTGGAAGTGTCTTGACATCCTCTATGCCATGGAAAGATAAAAAATAATTTTTTACAGGCCTTGGTAGGTGAAAATTGAGAAACATCTTCGAGCCTTTAATGTAGGATATTCTTGCCTCAACAACCAGATCGGATTATATCTACTCCATCGTTTCCTCCTCCTTTAAGGCACCGAATAAGAAAATGACGAAGTCAAGACAGATCTGGGGAGAAAATTTTGTGGAAGGCTTTAAATAGTGGTGATTGAGCTTGGATTTGTTTTCCCACTTCTCTCTCTCTTTCTCCCCTCTGTACTGAATCTATAAAATAAGGCTCGAGCCTCATTGTAAAGGTTGTTGATCATTCTTCTTCTCTACCCCCTCTCCCTTATTTTCTTCCTAAGGGTCGAAAATGGAGTTAGAACCTCCTCCCCTACTCTATACATGGCATTTTTTGCCTCTTACTTGTAAATGATGTTCTATGCAAACTTTGAAGCAATAAAAGACGTGTTTTTTGATGCATCTGTCCATCTTTACTTGTCTTTGGTTGTTTCTTCTTGCCTCTCTTCATTGCAGGGTATATGTGCATGTTTTGATGTTCATGTATAGATCCAGGAGCTGTGTTTGATGGGTTTAAAATGTTTTCTATGTGAATCTGATCTTTGGGCTTGTGATGCAGTTGTCCATCCTCTCCATTACTCACCTCTCTTCATTTTAGATAGTCTAGATAGATGACCAGTAGTTTTTCCTTCTCTGGTGTATCACCGTTTTAGTGTAAGCTTTGTTCTCTTGTTTTCTTTCTCTCCCTGTCTCCTTAGTTGGATAGCTAGATTATATTAGATTATTTTTCCTGCACTAGGATAGCTCATGGCAGGTAGTTTAGGAAGAGGAACCAGCCTTCTCTGGAGGATCATTCCCATTTGCAAGTCCCACAGTTTGGGGAATGATCCAATGTTATGCAAATCACACCAAATGACCCTACCTTAGAAAAATCATATCTATAGAATCATTTGGGGGTGCTGTGATTTTGTACTAACAGGTATCTAAGGGAGAGAAAGCTAGGAATACTCACAAAAAATTGAGATTGAAAAGGGTAGATTGAGAATCAAGACCCTGGTCAACCGGGCGACTAGGGTGAAGTGACAGATGACTAGGATGTAAATGGACTAGTTTTAGTGTAACAGAGAGACTAGATGGTATTTTAACAGGATGGGTTAGAGATAGAACACATGTAGAGGTTGGAGATGGATTTAGAAGTAGAAAAAAGTTATCAGAAGGATGGGTTCGGATGGTGATCTGACAAGTCTTCATGACGGTGACTATAGCAGGGTTGGACAAAGCCAAGGTCAAAAGGATGGAATGGATGACCTGCAAGTAAATACGTTAGAAGAGAAGGTTGATGATGAAGCTTTGAATGTTGCTAAGGATGACCATACTCCTACAAAATGTTACATACAAAGAAAACAATGATAATATGATAAAATATAAATAAAGCAACAAAAATATAATGATAAGCTCACAAAGGATGATCATGAGTGATGTGAGCACATTCCAAAGAGGTCTGGGAGGTCTGTAACTGTCACAAGAATGCTCCGGCATGAGAGTCAATTCACAAATCACAAGGAAAGCTCCAAAAATTTACATGCATCTAATGATTTCTAATTGATTATGGAAATATTTAACTTAGTTTTATAGGGTCGACAATGACTGAATTGGGTTGGGTCATCACTGGCTATGGGGAAACTTTCCCCAATGGGGTGGATTTCATGTTTTAGGTCGGGATTTTGTGTTTTTAAGGAGGGAAAAAGTGTTTTAAAGCTTGTGTGCGGGATTAGGTTTCTTAGGGATGAATATTGGGTAGTTAGAAGATAGGGATGGGTAGAAAAACCATAAGGATTTATATTTAGGATAAAAGCATCTTAAATAGAAATTTGATTAGGGAAAGCTAAGAAAGGTGGATATTAATTAATTAATTAATAGGAATTAATTAATTAATGTGAATTATATGATGATAGGATAATAAGCTGGGAAATTTATTAAATTGGAAGGGGATGGATTTAATTAAAGGGAGACCTAGATAGGACCGTAACAAAATAATGCACACGTGGGCAAACAAGGGTAGAGATACTAAATTTAGGTGTCTACATTTGCCCCTTTTTATTGAGTGGTTTTTGTTAGCAAGCCATGAGACAAAAATAGTGACAGGAAGAATATGTTTTAGATTGATGGAAGGTTGATGATGAGCTCCCCCTCAAATGGGAAATTGATGATGCCAGGGGAAATCAATGACGCATTTGAAAAAGGTAAATGGTGAAGGGTGGGTGGGTGAAGAAATATGGGTAAAAGGATAGTGTATGGCAAGATTCCCCAAGCAAAAAGGATCACAATAAAAATGAAAACCATGGCAGTGACTCTAATATCACATCGGTAGAGGGATAATTTTGGTCTCAATAGAGACAGGTCGAAAATTCTCTACATGCCAACGGAGTGGGTGAAGATCACTCAAAAATAGAGAGAATCCAATGGGAAAGCTCTCAAATGGATGCAAGCTGAAATGATCATGGGGTCATAGGTGAAAATAAAAGTATGTGCAAATAAATTTGGAAATTATGTGAAATCCTTCGTACATGAGGAATTGATTGAAAAACTATGCATCTACAAGGGACGATGATAAAAATAATGGATGCCCCAGCACAGGACATGAGAAAAGGCTGAAAAGGTGAATAATGAAAAAATATGCCCCAAGGGGAAGATAAGTACGGCCATGAAGGTGGGCTTTGTGTGCAAATTGGATAATATTGAAAAATAAAATTACCTGAAGAGGGAGTAAGTATGGCAAAGAAAGTGAACTTCGAGATCAGTAAAAGGATAGGATCAAAATATTGAAATAGAATTCCCTAAAGGGAAAGTAAAGATGGCCACAAAGGTGGACTTAGAATAATTCCCAAGAAAAGGTCATAAAACAAAGATACTGGGGAAGCCAAAGCGAAGGCTACCAAGTCCATTCTACAAAGACCCAATTTCAATCGACGGCGACCCAAGGGGGATGACGGTGACCAAGTGTTCAGCGGTTATATAAGCCTAGGGGTCGACTGACGCTGCTCATTTTCACATGTGAAAAATTAATGAGAGAGATCAGAGCGATTAGAGAGAAAAATAGAGAAATGGAGGCCACAGGAGCTGCAAGGGAATGCCAGAGGGTGCGGAGAATGGTGAGTAATAAAAATCAAGCTTATTTTTAGTTTAATTTTGTATTTATTTATTTATTTACATTTTTTAAGAAAAAGTGGATGATGTCAGGGAAGGGGTGGCGGTGACCTAGGCAGGGTCAACATCGACTGGGCCCTAAGGCACGTCGATCGGCCCTAAAACACGTCGAACCCAAAATGGGTCGACGCTGAATAGGGTTAGATTGGCTTTGTTTAGGGTTAAATTGATTTTAGAATAAATTTAATGGATTTGGATTGGTATTTAGGATTTTGATCCGATGTTCACATGTTTTGTTTGTGATTGCAGGCCAGAGAAGACCTTATATTTGTGAGACAGGAGAAACCTACTCTATACGATCAGATCATAGGAGATGTTACAGATGCTAAGTGGGATCACTTGGTTATAGTGAGGTTAGGTGGGTTCAGGAATTATCAGAGGATCCCACGAGGTTTGGGGTTGATGATCGCATTGGTAGAGAGATGGGACCAGAAGACTGGTGCCTTCTGATTTAGGACAGGGGAGATGACCATCACCACAGAGGATGTGTATAGGATCCTGAGATTTCCTATACGGGGGGAGAAAATAGCTCCCATTACACCTGATAGTAGACTTTCCATTTTGACACGTCTATTTGAAGCCGATGTGCACCACATCAAGTATACCATGAGTTATCGATGTACAGGGTAGGCATGAGGTCAGGGTTAGATGTAGGATTTTTTCTTCACTATGGGCCTATGATCACATTGTTGTCATTTGGCCACCAGGGCTTCCATGGGTCATTGGGGATCAAATAGAGTTTTCGGTTGGATTTTTGAGATGGAGGGCCAACTAGACCTTCAGAGAAAGGTAGACATAGGATTGGATTGCTATTTTGATTGGCTTGTAGAGTTAGAGACTAATCTTATTAGATGGTGGCCATATAGGGATTTCCCTACACATCTAGGGGTAGATGTAGAGTTGTCTAGGATGAAGAGAACACGGTGGGTTCAGGGGAGATGGCCGGAGATGATTGATTACATTCAGTTTGATCAAGTGTGACAACATTTTGGAGTCATCCAGACTATACCACATGCTCCTCTTTTGTATAGGTTCAAGGAGGTTTACAGGGAGTTGTCTAGCCATGTTATGGCAGATCCATTGGAGGAGGAGGTTCCACCATGGGATGATGATGATGTTGTAGGATTCAGAGCCAGCTTTGGTAACTAAATGATCACTATATGGGAAACTAGGGTGGTTTTGCAGGGAGGAGAGGAGGAGGTAGAGGAGATGGAGATGGAATTTGAGGCAAAGGCATCTCCAGGAGGTAGAGATAGAGGATTTGGAGAAACTACAAATTTAGCATGGCTTCACGCCAAGTTAGATCAGATGACGGTCAATAAGGACACCGCAATCCAGGATAAAGATTAATACCGCCGGTAGAGGGATTCCTATAGGGTCCATTTTGGAGATCTTGTTATCATACTAGTTTTCGAGGCTTCAGGTGGAGGACAAACAACATTGCAAGGAGGAGGAGAGATGGCACCTCATGGTATGATATCAATTGATAGATACAGAGCCTTAGCCACAGAGGATAAATATTATGAGGGGATCGTGATTAACAAGTTATCGAAGACACTCCGATACTGGAAGCATCTGTAAAGGAGAGTGGTAGGTGAATTTGTGCCATCTGGGATCACAGTGAGTGTGGCTCAGCCACATCGAGTAAATGGCTAGGGTGGAGGTGACGAGCCTGACAGAGAAACAGAGGGGCCTACCGTGCAGGGCGAGGATATTAGGCTCTTTGACATTCACTTTTCTGGTTTTAGTGATATCTCTGCTTTGAGAGAGCCCCATTAGAGGGAAATGATGTATTGATACATTTGATATATATATATATATATATATATATATTTATATATATATATATAATATATATATATATATATGATATCATTTTGTCGTGATTTGGTATATGTGTATTGTGTAACGTTAATTTTTTAATTTGTGATGTTGTTAATATTAATAGTCTATGTGATGATGATGAGGATCGGTCACATGTTTTAATTATATTTTATGATGATGGTAAAAATATAATATGAAATAGATTCACCTTTTACTTGGATTGTTAAATTATGATGTTGGATGTGATGTTGTGCTACTTGGGATTTGTAAATGCATGGATGATTGATGGTGTGTATTTGTTGTATGGTTAATGAAGATGTGAATTACATGTTTGTTTTGAATTTTATCATGGTAATAAGATGAATGGATAGAATGTAATGTGGATGGAAAATTAATGTGGATGTGATTATCAATTAATGTAAGTAAATATTGATGTATTTAGGATAGATATATTTATAGGTGATTGAGATAACAAAATATGTGTTTTAATCATGAATCAGAGATATATGCGAAAAGGATTAGAGATAGAACAAAACTAAATGATGGCGACCTATAGGTGATGAACAATATTACATTGTATGAAGGAATGCCATGAAGAAAAAAATACCTCTAATTGTATTGGAGGTAAACAAGAGGGGATTCAAATAATGTAATGCACATGCGACCAAAACATGTGTTAGAATGTAACCAACATCAGTTTAGTTATATCAAAGATCATAAAGAGACAATGGATGGAATGAACTCATAGACTAATGTTGAAGAAAAGGGGGTTTGAGATGTAACTTGTATGTGGGAAAGAGGGTTATTTGTTAATGGTGTTCCCTAAATCTATGTCCCAGCTCTAGGAAATGGGGAAGAGCAATGCTAGAAGAAATTTGATCAATGCGGGGAGATTTCTTAGGATGTGAATACAATTGAATGTTGATCAATGCAAAAAGCCTTTAATGTCATGATAAAAAAGAGTAGCCATCCTTCAAGGGTATGGTCTACTTTATACATATGTAATATGGATGGAAAAAGATAATATATGATAGTCATCCTTCAAGGGATCGATCTATTTCTTCATTTTTTATTTGACTTGTTTTATTTTTCTTTTCCTTTTTTTTTGACTGAAAAACTATCCTTCAAGGGAGCAGTCTATTTTTTAGTGCTTTGAATTTTGATTGGAGCATCCTTTGATTTTGATTTTGACATGGGGAAGAGTTGGGAATAGCTAAGTAGACCACTTAGGAGGGGATAATGAAGGTACAAGAGACACCCCTAGACCCTTTACATGGTTCCAATAGGTGAATGAGAGGGCGATGGATGTAATGATCATGGTTCTCACCAAAAGGGAGAACCTATCAATAAGGAATATGATATGAGAAGAGTCGTGGTGCTCATATTTAAGGTCACATATAGGAAAGTGATGGATGACCACATAATTCCTAATCACTACGATAAAAGATGGACGAGGCTAATGATGGAGGGATGATTCAAGGATATGACCAAGAGATCACTGGAAGACATACTAATAGTAGAATAGTCATAATTGCAATGCATTAAGAGGTTACACTTTGGGTTTACCATCAAGGGAGGCCAATCGATAAGCTCTCGACTCATACTGTATGTGTGATAATGTATGGTCCAATCTAGTTAAGGGAAAACTTTCCACGTTGGCTCCTTTCTAGAGTAGTGATGTTCTGATTTTCTTTGAGAACAAGGTCACCAACATTAAAATTTTCTTAATGTGTTTTTGTAAGCACGTATTTGATGTTCTCTTGATAGACATGATGGTGTTCAAGAGTGAGAAGGTGGCACTCATGTAACAAATCAAGTTTTGGTAGACGTGATTGGTGATATTATTCATCAGAGATGAAGTTGTAAGGGACCACACGCAAAGACATAATTTGAAATTTGAGAGGGAGGATGGCTTCAGAACCATACACAAGCTGAAAAGGGTGTATCCCCCATGGAAGTATGTATTCTAGTTCTATGAGACCAAAGAGTGAAAGGAAGATGGAGATGTCAATCATGACCTGATTAATCAACAGTTTTTTACACGAATGTTTTGAAGGGTTTTATTAGTGGATTCGACTTGGCCGTTAGCTTGAGGATAGTATAGAGAAGAGAAGTTGAGTTGGATGTTAAATGAATCACAAAGTTTCTTAAGATATTTTTTTTAAAGGACTTTTTGTTTTCCATGATGATATTGTGAGGAAAGAATGAAGTGGAAAATGATATGTTGGTAGATAAAGTTAATAATTGGACTAGATTTGGTTGAAGTGAGGGGAATAGATTCTACCCACTTGGTGAAATATTTAGTTGCAGTGATGATGGAGTGATGATTTTGTGACGACCGAGTATTAATAATAGCAATGAGACCCCCTTGTCTATGACAAGGATTTTGGGGAAGAAGATAGGAAAAAATGTTTAGTTCAGAAAAATTCAAGTTTGAGATAAGCTAGATAAGGACCATAAGGCTTGAGTAAATACACACTTTCTTGGGGAAAATAAGAGTAATATTTACTACAGTTATTTTAGGATGAGATCAAACAGCCACAAGATTTGGCCTTAGATAAATCCATGGTGCTCCCAAGGGAATCACAGATATGGCCACGAAGGAGGTCTTAGGAGGAGAAGATGATGGATAAAACTGGATGACAAAATCGATGAGACGAGCTAGATAGGATTAGATAATGTAAAATAGGGAAAGGATGTAATCCGCAAGTAGATAGATCCTAGAATGAAGTCCCCCCAAAATCAAAGAAGTTGCAGGGATAGGATGATGAGGAAGAAGATGTGGAGGAATCAACAACAAGGGGAGTGTGCTCTCCCTAGCGAGAGAGATGCGGATGAGCTAGTGGATAGTAGGATAAGCGAAATGAGATGGGATGACAAGTATAGATGGAGTATAAGATCTAAAGATAATATGGAAGGTGTATTGAGGCAAATTGTATTGATGAATAAGGGAGGACCTTTGCTAAGAGGAGTGGTATGCAAAGAAGTGGTGGATGAAGGAGAAGGCCTAAGGAATCCTACAGATGGAGAGGTGGAAATGAAATTGTAATCGGTCATGGATGGGATGGTAGATAAGGAAGGAGAGTTCTCGACGAAGTTTCTCTCTCTCAATAATATTGTGGATGATGGTTTTTAGGGCCTTACATTGTTCAATGTCATAACCTGGGGTACGATGATAGGCGCAAATATGATGGGGATCAAACCATGATGGCTTCAGATGGTCTGGATCAAAGGCCCTGATAGGTGGAAGTGTGATGGTGGAAATTTGGAGTAGATGTCACGAGACTTCCACATAGGATTTGATATATGTGTCTGGAGATATTTTGGAAGATGTTTTGGATGTCAAGGATGAGGGTGGATTGTTTCGAGGTCTTGATGTTTTTTTTTTTCAGTTTTGACGATGATTGGGATCCTGGAAGAAGAAGGGTTGGATGATTTTGGTTTGGATTGGTCGGTGGATGGGAGTGTTCATGATGAAGGAATTTGGTCCTAGGAGGGAGTCCGATTATTTGGATTTGGATTAGTTGACATATCGTGATGAAGGAAGTGGTCCTATGATAGATGTATGTGGACCCAAGATGGATGATGTAGGTTTTATCTTCATTGGAGGAATGTCTATATTTTTTTGGGGGCGCACAAGGGACCGTTGTGGAAGGCTACCAAGGTTTTTAGATTTGTTTTTTCAAGGACTACCCTTGGAGTGGATGAAAATTATTTCCACTGGTGGATCTGAAGATGATGTTGTGGCTGATGGGGGAAGAAATTTTTGCATGATTTGGTCTAAGGAAGGTGAAGAAATGTCTGTTTGTGTAGATGAGACATGAGGGTCACCTATGGTTATCACAAGTTGTAGTGATCTCCAATATTATTCAAAGGATGTTGGGAGGAGAATATTATGATGTAGGATATGTGGTTATGATGGTTGATGTGTTAGGTGTAGGTAGAAGTGTATAAAGAGGCACTAGGACTGATTCTATGGATGGTATGAGAGGTAATGGTGGAATAGATGTGGATGGGGGAGTGGTATCCAATGAAGTGGATGAGGTATATGCTAGTGTGGGGTTGATGATTGATGTAAGTGTGGATAAAATAAGGGGTGTTTAGATTATATGGTTGATGAAGTCTATGTGAGAGGGAGATGATGCAGGTTTTGGATTTTTTGGCGTGGAAATGTGGGGTTCTATGGAAGAGGTATGAACGCCTTCAACATTTGTCTTAATTGTTTCAGGAGGCATTGTGGATACGTTTGTGGACTGAGGAGAAGTGGTTGGTGTGATAGTAGATGTGGATATGGGAATGGTAGATGTGGGAATATTGGGTGTGGAAGAGTGGGATAAAGTTAATGATGTGGGCATGGGTATAGATATGTGTTATAATGACGTCAAGACATACATGAGAGGATTTTTTGGTGTAGTAGATATAAGTGTAGTGATGGGTGTGTTTGGGATAGATGCGTCTAATGGGGTAGTAATAGTAAGTTGGGGTAGGATAGGTTTGGATGAAGATGGTGGATATATTTGAAGCTAATGCGTATGTGGTAAGAGCGGGACTGGATCTAGATATGAGATAAGCGGTGGAAGGTAAGGAAATGGTGGGTATGGTTGATGTGGGGATAGCTCTCAAAGGATTGTAGGCACAATATCAAGGATTGGATTAGGTGATGATGAGATAAATGGGGTAGATACATGAAGGGGTGTCTAGTGTATGGTGTTGATTGAAAATGGGTTATATTTTTTTGGTGGTGCAGGTGAAAATGGGTTTGTTGGTGGTGGATTAGGAAAGGGTTTTCTGAAATTTTTGGGAAAGTGGTGAAGATTGCATTGAATGAGGGGATGTAAGATATTGGGGAGGAGAAACATGATAAGATGGTTGGGATTGGGTGGGAAGATCTAATACATGAGGGATGGGAATTTCAATAGGTGGGATAGACATGGGGATGTCCAGATGAAGCAGGGGTGGTCCAAGGTGGTGGTATAGATTCTTCTTGTTGGTGTGATCTAAGGAGAAAGAAGTCACGGATGGGGATATAAGGATACAAGTGTGAGATATCAATCGTGGTATATGTTTGTGTATAACTCCTTGGGGGAAAGTTTGGTTCCATATTTAAATCATAGAAAATCAAGCAGACATGGTTCTTTTTTATTGTTTTTAATTAAGAAAATGTGAAAAATAGAAAAGGGGATGGATAACGGGGGTATCTAAGAGAAGTAATGTCTAGTTTTAGGGATTTTGGCTTGGAAGAAATGATGAAATCCCAATCAGTCCTGTTGTCTGAGGATTATGACAAGTTGACCTCCTACTTCAACTATGTGAGCAAAAGATGTAGGCTTCCTTTTAAAACCAAATCGAACAAAAACCTGAGAGTGAGGATCTGGAATGTAAGATGAATATGCAAACCCCGCAGGATCTAGATGTAGCAGAGGCTTGTGTATGTTGGAGATTCAACCCGCAGAAGGGATCTGAGGGACCAGAAACTAGAAAATGACAAAAAAATTTGGAATTGAAAAGGGTAGATTGAGAATCAAGACACTGGTCAACAGTAACCAGGGTGAAGCGACGACGACTGGGATACAAATGGACTAACTTTAGTGCAACAGAGAAATTAGATGGTGGTTTAACAGGCTGGGGAAAAGATAGAACACATGAAAAGGTTGGAGATGACTCTAGAAGTAGAAAACAATTTTAGAAGGATGGGTCGACGGTGATCTGACAAGGTCGACATCAATTGTAGCAGGGTTGGACAAAGCCAAGGTCAAAATGATGAAATGGATGACTTGTAAGTAAATAATATAGAAGAGAAGGTTAATCACAAAGCTCTGAATGTTTTTTATGATGACTTGCTCCTGTAAAAGGTTAGATACAAAGAAAAAAATGATAATACGATAAAATTTAAATAAAGCAACACAAAGATAATGATAAGCTCACGAAGGATGATCATGAGTGATGTAAGCATGTTCCAAAGAGGTCTGAGAGGTCTGTAACTATTTTAGGAATGCTCTAGCACGAGATTCAATTCACAAGTCACAAGAAAGCTACAAAATTCACATGCATCTGATGATTTCTGATTGATTATGGAAAAAAATAACTTAGTTTTATAGCGTTGATGGTGATTGGGTTGGGTCATCATTGCCAACCATAGGGAAACTTTCCCCAATGGGGTGGATTTCATGCTTTAGGTTGGGATTTTTTGTTTTTATGGAGGGAAAAGCACTTTAAATCTTGTGTGCGGGATTAGGTTGCTTAGGGATGAAAATTGGGTAGTTAGAAGATAGGGATGGGTAGAAAAATCATAAGGATTTATATTTAGGATAAAAGTGTCCTAAATAAAAAATTGATTAGGGAAAGCTAAGAGATGTGGATATTAATTAATTAATTAATAGGAATTATTTAATTAATGTGAATTATATGATGATAGGATAATAAGTGGGAAATTTATTAAATTGAAAGGGGTTGGATTTAATTAAAGTGGGACCTATATAGGACCCTAGAAAAATAATGCATGCATGTGGGAAGAAAAGGGTAGAGATATCAAATTTAGGTGTCTACAATGTGTCCACTAGATTAAAAGTCACAAAATGACACATAGATCTTCTAGCATAAATGTCATTTGTATTTTTTTGTTACTATCAATACCATCTAAAAGTGTTGGAATGATACTCCCACACACTAATAAACATCTATGTCAAATTTAAGTCTAATAGAATCAATGTCATCTCTATGATCCTTCCAAACCCAATGCTTGTAATTGGGTCCCATTTGCAATTGAAAAAATCTTCAATAAATTTGGCAATCATGCCACATCTACTGGCCTCCAGAGGTAGATCATTTAAGGGATCTACAAAATATCAAGCAATAAACACCATTAGTCTCAATTAGATAAAAATTAGCATAAAACATCATCAAACATTAATAACAATATTCAAATAAAAAAACATTGTCATCTCTATGTCATTGACCCTCTTTCCATATGATATTGTCCCCATGTCAAACATAAAACATCATACTTAAAAAATTAGCTCCCTCTTTTCAAACAACATTGGCCCTTATTAAAATGATCTCTTTATATCGATAACATTGGTCATGATTTTTTCTCCCTACACCATCGTTCATTCCCACAGATGGCATTGGCCATTCTAATTTTTTTGTACACTATGATCCATCCTTTGACGTCATCTCCCTAACAAGGCCAGTGCCATCCATAGAAAATTTGCACGCCCTTTTCTACTTTTTCTCAAAAATCAACCTAATGACACTAAAATTTAAAATGCACCTAAACCCACCTAAACATTAACCCAATCTTCATTTTTACTATCTTATTTTTCTACCCATATTTTCCTCGAGAAACATTTTTTTATTCACCCTCTTTATTGCAACTTTATTCATATAAAATGAAAAATATCATATCTTTATTGCAAATTTATTCACCCTCTTGATAGCAATTTCTTGATTTCTTCAAAATATAATATCTTTCTAACCATAACTCCAATTTTCGTTCTAAAGAATCATTATGATCATAATCTCAAAACAAATCCAACAATATAGTCATGTTTTTTTGGAAACCTTCAAAAATCACCTATTTTTTAGGCCCACAATCCTTATTTGTCTAACTTGTGATTACACCTTCCTACACATTCTCTCACCTTTCTAAAAAATTCACCCACTCATCCTCCCATGAGATCCCCCTTAGACTATAGTTTATCTTCTAAAATTATGCTTGAGCAAATTCTTTCTACACTCTTGTGATTTACTATGTGGACATGTTCATGGGAAGTTAAGTATATATGTAAGTATGTTTTATTTGAGGTCATGCTTTGTTTCTTTGTAATCTACACATATTTTTCATTGTTTTGATTTTAGTGTTGTATATTAGTTTCATGAAGATCATCTCATTTACATTTTTTAACATGGGATGATCTTTGGTTGGGTAACATGTATACACATAATTTTTCACTTTACTAACTTTTGTTATTTATAGGAATCATTTGTAGTGCCCCATTTGATTTTTCAATGGCATTCCCACTCGTGAAGCATTCTAGTTCGATGTAATGGTTATTGCACATAATTTTTTGCAAGGTGAATAAACTTAAATCCATCCCTACTCGAGAAAGAGGAAAAACATGTCATAACCTCCTTCGTTGCATTCTAGAATGATTTTTGGTGTTGACCACGTCAGAGTTGTCGTTGAACGATAATTAGTTTTGTTAATGTCTTGTTGAGCATAAGTTGTGGTTTGGGTTTTGTTCTACATATTTTGGACTTTAGGGATGTGACCTCCCTCTAATCGCAAGTGAGATTTATTAATAGTAATAATATAGTTAAAATGATTAAAATTATAAAAAATATTAAAGCTTTAAAATGAAGAAAATGATGTGCATGTGGGCATAAATTGTTGTCTACCAATTTTCTAAAAGGTCATGTGTGAAGGTGGATGGAATGATGAAGCATTGTGAAATCCCGTATGACACATTTGGATTTGTTTTGATAAAATGCCTTGAAAGTTGAAAAAAATCATAAAATACAAATGAGGATACAAAAAAAAATTCTTTTAATATAAATGAAATAATAAGGTGTTTCCTTGAAATGTCTAGTGGTTGAAGGATCCCGAGAAGATGTCTTTGACAAGTTTTGGGCCTAGTATACAAGGTTTCTAGCATACTCCCTTCACATGCTCATCTATATATTTGAATCATGCATGCGTTTTTGGTTAAATGCATTGATTGAATCCTATGTGTTTAGGGATGCGAGCTCACAAGAAACAATTAAACTTTCAAGCAAAGGAAAATGGTTATTCCTCCTTGGTTTGTTATACCTACACAAGAGTGGACATTTGTTTCAGTGCAAGGGAGGAGTGGAAGCTCCAAGATGGGAGTGAATAACTAAAATGCTTGTAGAAAATTCCATAAGCATGTTTAAAGCCAAAATTTGTAATCTTTGCTAACATCCGCCAACTAGTGCCAGAATGGATTCTTTGGAATATAATATGGACATCCACCTAAGAGTGAAGATGAGGATGATAAGGTGTATGGAAGTTAGGTAGTAATAAGTTCTTTGTTAGACCAATATGTAGGCTTGTGATCACTTAGAAAAGGCACGTGAATTGTTTGATAAAATGTCCCAAAGGAATGTGTCCCCATGGATACCATAGTTGTAAGATATGCACACAAAAAAATTCTTTAAAAATATTTTGAATTTTTCAAGCATGTGTTGATGAAAAGTGTATAATTATGCTCCATAAGCACCAATCAAAAAAATTGACACAACCACTATAGGTTTTATTAGCATATTTAAAGCCAAAATCCATAACTTGTGCAAGTACCCAATTTCCTATGTTAAAATGGGGGATTTAAAACAGAGTATGGATAGCTATCAAAACATAAAGGAAAACATTTTTTATCCTTAGTTAGATGTTGTAGTTTCAAGTACCATGGTAGACATGTATGTAAATTTTAGAGATAGATGTAAGTTCCATGCTAGGCATGTATGTAAACATTGGACAAGGTATATGGATGGTTTGGGAAAATTCCTTAGAAATGTGGATAAATAAATTGTGAGTATTACAAGATAAATGGTTTTCTTGACAAGTTTTAAGGAATTCTGAAGAAATGTTTCATATAGATGCCATCTCATGAAATTCCATGACTCTGGGATATGCACAAAATGGGTTTATTGAGAAAGCATGAGGCTATAAAAAAAAACATATCGTGGGGTTAAAGATATACTCCATGACCTATCCAACATCCTCTAGGTATGCCCATATTAGGACCTTTGAGATAGGGCTCATTGACTCCTTCAAAAAAGTTTCAGAAATGTAGCCTTGAGGACATCAATTATTACAAGTGGTATGGATAAAGAGGTGTTTGTTGAAAAGGCCTTGCAGTCTTTCAAAGTAAATCTGATTGGAAGGGGTAAAGCCAAATTTCCACAGCCTTTCCATTAACTACCTACTATGTTTCCTTGCCCAAGGCATTTCATCCAACCTTCACACCTCTGTTCTGTTTATGGGTGTCAAATTCTACTGTTACAACAACTCTAGTATATATGTATGAAAAATGTGAACACATACAAAAGGTGCGGAGTGATTGGAAAATTCATGAAAGAAAAAAAAAGTCCTCTCATGGAGTGCCATTATAGGATTTTCACAAAATGGGTTCTTATGAAAGAGAAAATAGGCATTTAATTAAATTTCATGCGTAGGTTTATAGCAAAAATCCACAACCTTTACTAGCATCATTCGAGCTTATGCCAAAATAGGAGTTTTGAAAATATATATATATATATATATATATATATATATATATATATATATATATATATATCCATCAAACAATGATTGAAAGCATATATTTGTTATATGTAAAATGAGGAAACATACCAAAGGCATGAGCATTGTTTCAAAATTTACCTCAACAAATATGGTCTCTTAGAGCGTGTGTGGAACCACTTGGATCATCTCTCGCACCCCGCTTCATTTTCTCACATACATGGTTTTTTCTCTCTTCTATCATAATTTTTATTTTTTTTATTTTTACGTTCATATTCGCTTTCATATTTTAAAATAAAATGGTGGGGTGTGTTGTTTGTTTAAAGCTAACTTTGTTGTCAGCCCATCAAAAGTTAAAATTGATTTTGCTAAAGTAGAATGACTATCTATTGTGTTGAATATGATCCCACATTACGTTGAGGATAGTTGAAACTTAGATGAATAAATTTGGTAATGAAATTCTCTAGAGTTACGAATTGAACATGAGTTTCGCTTAAACATTCCACTTACACACCCTTGTAAAATTTAGTAAAATTTGCTTTAAAACTAGCATGTGAAATACCTCTCAAACTCACGTGGTGGAGAAGTATGGATTGGATTGTGCTCCATGGTGACATGGAATGTCACATCCACCATTAAAATAAATTTAGATGATCTTTTGATTGACTAATGGCACGCATTTAGGATTCTCGTTGGCTATTTTTGCAACTTTGAATAGTTGCAAAAATCTCGAAATTGGTTTGGTTTTAGGTTGCTGTTTAGGGATATATGTTAGGAAACGGATTTTTTCCACCACATATATCTATAATTTCATTGTAAAAATCATAATCAACCTTTAGTTCTGAAAAAAACACTTTGGAAACTAGTTTGGAAAGGGGATTTTGTAGACCCCTAGTTATTTTGCAACAAGGAAAATTTGACGCAATTATAATAATCAACTTTTGAACTTGGTAGTCACAGTTTGAAACCAGGTCACCAAAGAAGAATTCTGTCAACTTCAAGGGGTTCCTTGTATATATGGGAGCATATGAAAATTGATACATCATGTTTTTGAGTCTTCTACATTGGTTTTCAAATTCAGTTTCATAGCCACTCGGGCTAAATTGGTCACTTTTGTAAACTCACAATAAAATACTAGAAAAATATTGTGGGACCCTCTAATAGCTTAATAATTCTTGATATACCTTAGGTTACCTACACATGAATGTATGGAATATTTGGTTGTCTCTTGCATTACGAATTTTAATTTTAGGAAAAAATATGTTTTTCTTTTTCTCATCTCTCTATCTCTCTCTAGATCGGAAAAGAAATGAGACTACAAATGTATTCCTCTCTCCCTCTCTATTGTGTGTAAAGTGTTTGATTTAATTTTGAATGGAAAATTATGTAAATGTGCAATATGTTATTTGTAGGATATTTTCATGCCAGCTTGTAGGTTTGACCATGTTGTGTTGTAGGTACCCCGAGTCAGAAGGAAACAATATCATTCTTACTATGTTGTGATAACATATACCCATTTAGATGGATACAATTGTAAATTAGAAATAATAATATTACTTTATGTGGATTTATATGATATCATTTTTGTATTATGCAAGTGAAAATTATTAGTACTTTGTGTGACAAAATTATAACTATACTTACATGGATATGTGGATGTGTTTGATTTAATTTTGAATGGAAAATTATGTAAATGTGCACTATGTTATTTGTAGGATATTTTCATGCCAACTTGTAGGTTTGACCATGTTGTGTTGTAGGTACCCCGAGTCAGAAGGAAACGGTAACATTCTTACTATGTTGTGATAACATATACCCATTTAGATGGATACAATTGTAAATTAGAAATAATAATATTACTTTATGTGGATTGATATGATATCATTTTGGTATTATGCAAGTGAAAATTATTAGTACTTTAAAATTATAACTATACTTACATGGATATGTGGATGTGTTTGATTTAATTTTGAATGGAAAATTATGTAAATGTGTAATATGTTATTTGTAGGATATTTTCAGGTCAACTTGTAGGTTTGACCATGTTGTGTTGTAGGTACCCCGAGTCAGAAGGAAACGGTAACATTCTTACTATGTGGTGATAACATATACCCATTTAGATGGATACAATTGTAAATTAGAAATAATAATATTACTTTATGTGGATTGATATGATATCATTTTGGTATTATGCAAGTGAAAATTATTAGTACTTTAAAATTATAACTATACTTACATGGATATGTGGATGTGTTTGATTTAATTTTGAATGGAAAATTATGTAAATGTGCAATATGTTATTTGTAGGATATTTTCATGTCAGCTTGTAGGTTTGACCATGTTGTGTTGTAGGTACCCTGAGTCAGAAGGAAACGGTAACATTCTTACTATGTTGTGATAACATATACCCATTTAGATGGATACAATTGTAAATTAGAAATAATAATATTACTTTATGTGGATTGATATGATATCATTTTTTTATTATGCAAGTGAAAATTATTAGTACTTTATGTGAAAAAATTATAACTATAATTACATGGATATGTGACTGATTTGTATCCACATGTACCTGTTATAGAACTTGTATGATACTTATGGATAATGTTGTAGTCATTTTAATCAACTGAAATATTCATGTTATGGTACAATAATTTCAATGGTTATATGGTGGATTTATTCCTTAAGTTATCTATGATACTTTAGAGAACACAAAAAATGTGTGTATAATGGTAAAGAATGAGAAAAAAAGAATATAATTATATATATAGTCAATACTTGTAAGTTTCATTGTGGTATGAGATCATAGGTTGTAAGAACATTATTAGTTATAATAGTAAAAGTTGGAATCAACTAGATTATAGTGAATAGGGCCACATATTTAGGATACATCAATGAAAATGCATGTTAAATGTAAAAATGAAATGAAACCATCTTGTTGGGCCTGCAAATGGATAAATCTTTTAGGATGATGGCTTAAAGTATAACATGAAGACCCTAACTCAATAAGCCTTGGGAAGAACATTTTTATACCTTCTGTTACTCATGTGTTTTTCTTCCAAATTTGAAACTAAAGAATAATCAAGTACATGAGTAAGATGAGTGCATGATTTTGGTCAACCTCACTAAAGGGACCTCAATTTACCTTTGCGATACATACATGGTTATTTTAATTATGTGTGTTTTCTAGGAACCTAGTAGTATGTGGTGGTATGTGTGGAAGTTTTTTATGAGGTACATGTTAAATGGTATAGTCCTTTATAAAACAAGTGGAGTGAAAGTATTCAAACAACGTAATTATGTGGTTGACTTTAAAACAACTAAGATATAATGGAGGGGCTAAAACAATACAAACACATGGTATTGTGGGAGAAATTAGGAAATGAAATAATGTGATATTGCAAGGTTATTGAATAAATACGAATAAACAATAAGGTTAAATGGAAAACCTTGCTTTAGTACAAAACTAGGAGATCTGTATTCAATTCAATAGCAAACTAAACAAGAATTTAATATAAATAGAAATAAGGGTGTGGTTCTTGTATGTATGTTCTATGTAATGTTAAATTATCAAAGATTTTGTCTAATTTTTTTCCCTATGAATGCAATGAACCAGGGAAGCCATTAATACCTTAACACAATGCTAATCCATTACCCTCTTAGGATGTGAGTAATGTAGACATTTTCAAAAAGAGGAGTGGATGATTCAATATCATCTTCTACTAGTGGCTTGAAGAAGTGTTGGAAAGAAAAAATTTCGGTGGAAAATTTTATGGGTTTCTTTCCAACGCTCTAGGAATCAAAGTCCCTCTACTTAAATGGTGTATCTTTTGTGTTTGCATGCGTGTGAAAAGGTGGATTTTCCTAGTGGCCTTGCGACCGGGGATCCAATAGGGGCACTCCACTGACCCTGCCAACAAAGCTAGTTACTTGCTAGAGAAGACTTTGTTTAGAAAGTGGGAAAGGGAGTGAGAATTAAAGATAGGATAACTAATGTTGTGGGTAGAAAACTCGTATTCCTACAAAAAAATAGCTATAAATTTCAACACATGCATCTATGAGAAGAAACAACCAAAAATTCCATGCTACTAGCTAGAGGAAATCATGCATACAAAGATGTGCACATTCACGCACCTTAGAAAATAGAAAATTCTTCCTTCATTAGCATTTCTATTGAATTTGTACATAGTATGAGAATGGAGGAAAATAGTGAGGGGGAATACAAAATAAAAATGGCTATCTCCTTTGTTCTCTTTAAGCAAAATGTACTCTTGAATTTACAAAATCAATCACCCAAAACCTTTTGAGAATAGGAGATATTTTCCTTTTATAAGAAGAGAGATGACTCTTTCATATACCCCCCAATGAATTTTCATATACCCCTAATGAATTTTCATGTGTCCTTGTGCAACTTAAAACTTTTTAACTTCCTAGGAAAATATTAAGTCCATTTTTATAATATAAAGGTGACTTTTTCATTAGAAACATAAAGTTACTTTTTAATTTCATTAAGGACATATGAAAAATTGCAACCCCCAACGCAAAATTAGAACATTGAAGAGGGAGAAAGTTGGGGGGAGTGTTTTATCGGAAACCCCTTTCTCGTGCGAGTGAAATCCAATACTGGAAGCCACCGAAAACTTTGAATGATGGAGGGCTTAGGACCTCAAATGTGGATATGGATCTATGGGCGCAAAGAAGATAGATATGTGATAAAAGAAGATAGATCTACAAGATTGAAAAAGATGTGATTAGATACAAATATTTGGGGGTTGCTTAGATAATACCAGTTCCAAGAGGTTGTTAACTCCCTTGGAGGATGTCAACCGTCGTGTCTAGAAAGATAGCAATAAATAATGAACAATAGATATCATGCAGAAATAATGAAATACAAAATGACAAGTAACTGAAATGACGAGGGCACTTATCTTGTGCTTTGATATGGAGATGAACTGAGGCATCAGGATGGAAAGATAACGAACAATGGAATTGATTTCTCCCCACACTCCTCACTTCTAACTTCTAACAATGGCAAAGGTTTTCCTTGACCTCAAACTTACAGAACTTAATTAAACACCTTTCTTCTCCTATCTAAAA
The DNA here is from genome assembly GCA_019776745.2 of Taxus chinensis. Classification (NCBI taxonomy): domain Eukaryota; kingdom Viridiplantae; phylum Streptophyta; class Pinopsida; order Cupressales; family Taxaceae; genus Taxus; species Taxus chinensis. The sequence goes on from CM034149.1 coordinate 680,215,644, forward strand.
ACTTCAATACATAGAGATTCATACCTATTATTCCTCCCCCTTTTCCTTTTGATTATGTTATTTATTTATAACTTGAAGGTGAGGTTAGATTGGGGTTAACAAGTAACCGGGGTTTGATAAATTAACCTGGGTTAAGAGACATGATGTGATCACGCGAGGACCATGGTTTGAATTTATTAGGTGGAGTGAGGAACATGATTTGAATGGGTAGGTGAGATAATAGATTCTATTTTTTAAATTAAGAGTGGAATGTCAGATGGGTATATTATTTCCCGTGAATTGAATAATTTTGAGATATGTGAGATAATGCCAAATTCTAATTATCAAATGGGTCCACATAGAGCTCGTTTGATAATTAATTAATTAAGGGTGAGTAAATAGATGGAACTTACTCAAATTGAAGAAAAAGAAAATCGAGGGGGAAATTTGAATGAAGGAAAATGAATGCGGGATGAACAAGAAGATTTAGACCAAAAATTGGTGTCTATAGGGAGAGAAGAGATGGATAGAGAAGAAGAAGGAAGAAGGAGAATCCACCTCTGATGAAGTCTAATGATCTTTGCTAGATGATCTGATGAAACATTCCAATGCGATAAAATATGAATCCTTTGGCACATTTCAATCTTCCTATGTTGATGATGTATTTCCATATTTATCCACTTTCTATTTTTAGTATGCCTCGACATGGACACGTGCTATTTTTAGTAAGTTCGCTAAGGTGGAAAATTTTGATCCAGGAACTGTGGGGTGTGATAGAGCAAGACAAGACACACACAATGCAAAAAAATTCATGACGAATGAAGCAGTAGGGAAAAATTTATTCATGGGAATATTTTATTTTCCCTATTGCACCAAGGGGATAAGAGGGACAACAAAACCCACTTTGTTCCCAAAAACATGATTTTGCACTTCAAGAGCTGAAACTGAAGGGAGAGTTGGGGAGTGCAAATACGCATGCAATGCAAAAAATTTGGGATCAATTGTAGCAATAGAGAAAAATTTATGCATGTGAAAATTTTAATTTCCCCATTGTACCTTTGCAAAGGGGCATGAGGTGCACAAAAATACTCCGTGCACTTTTGAGAGGCAAAACATAAAAATTTGGCTTGCCAGGAGAGCGAACTTGAAATTGAGATTGTTAGGAGCTCCAAGAGGTCTTTTCTGGTGAAATTTTATATGATTTTGACTCCAAAAATCATTCCAAGATCAATGGGATGGGTTTCATATTTTAATTATTCCTAAAAATTTATAAAATGACCCACTTTTTTAATCAGGATTATGAATTATCCCTGCAAAGAATGAGTTCCAATGAACAATCTCCAATGGGTTTTGAAGAATATTATGATTTCACCTTGTAGATGATTATCTTAGATTTCCAATGAGTATTCGTTTTCCTCCTGAATCCTTAAGGAGCTCCTGAAACCATGCCCATCAAAGATCAGGTACCTGTTTTGAAGTGCGTAATAGACAACTTACTATTTTTAGTAAGTGTAAAAATCAATCTCTCTGAACTCCAACTGATGTTTCCAACTTTAATGCTCAAATCTTTGTATATCCCCGTCACGTCTCATTTTTCCAAAGCTCCCCCTTGAATGTGACTTACTATTTTTAGCAAGTGCCCAGGTGGGAGACTTACTATATTTAGTAAAATTGTGATTTCTACCTTTCTAGTTCATCTTGATGAGGTTAGCTTCTTTATTTTCTCTTTTGTATATTACCTACAGCTCAACCAATTCTTGGAATGACTTGTTATTTTTAGCAGGTACCCATATAGGGAACTTACTATTTTTAGTAAGTGGTCATTTTCACTGTTTTATGACTCTGAACAATCATTGTGACCTCGTGATTATCTTCAGTGCACATTGTCTTCGCCACCACTGTTTCTGATGAAGACTAACCAAAAATAGAAAACCATGTGTAGGAAAGCTTACTATTTTTGGACAAGTGGTTCTCTGATGCTTGACCTGCAATGGAACACATATTTTTTAGATTCATCTCGTCATTGCGATCTTATTCCCCGAATTTTACTTGATTTCGCCCACCAGAATGCTTGGAAATAAAAAATATGATTTTTACCTAGGAAGGGCTTCAAGTTATGAAGCTACCATGGCAGTCATTAATGGAGTCATGAATCTTTTTATCAGGTCTAGTTTTCACCTTTGAGCTTGATGAAATTGACTCAATTGGGATAGGTTTTTCATTTGGAGTCTATGTGCAAATTATTAGCTCGATTCCATTGTCGGATTGATGGGAAATCCAACGAATGTGAGTTAGGGCACGAAATGGGGTTTTTTTATGAAACAAATGATTTAGGGAATCATTCAATATCTCCTATTTGTTGCATCTTGATCATATCTGAAAATGAGGAAGTCTGAAAAATATATCATCTCAATCCAACTTGTATTTTGCAAGATATGAAGATTTTTTGATTGGGAGACTTCGTAGGTTATCTAGAAATAAAAATATTCATTTTTCTTGATTTCTTTGTTTTTTTAATCCATTATTTTTATAGTTTTAAATTTTTTTGGATGGATATTAATTTCATGGAGTTATCTGGATGCAACAATGGAGTATTGGAGATCTAGAAAAAATTCGACAGCATTTCGACAGGGTGAGGAGAATGTGGGGGTGAGAATGGAAAATTTGGCTAAGTCCCCGCTATTTATAAGTTTGAAAATGGAAGGGGGAAGGATGTGGCACATTTTTGTGTCCCTTTCATACCTTTAGAAAAGGGATTAATGGGACATCAATTTCCACTTTGTGCCTTATCACGACACTTGTCCTTTTTTTATTTGGTGTGCAGTTTGGGGGGTTGAACTTTAGCACTTTAGAGCTAACTTTTGAGCGCATGAGGAATCAAGGGGATTAAGCGGGCTGAGGGAATTTTGCTTCCTCTATGTCCCTTTGCTAAAGGGATGAAAGGGACATGAAATCACCTCGCGTGCGTGGTGCTATCACTAAGGGAACATGCATGTTGGGAGAGGGAAGGCTCAAACTAGCTCTTAAGGGCTTAACTGGCAATACGGGAGGTCCCGTTGGTGTTCTAGGGGATAAAAAGGGTTGGGTGCATTTTTTATGTCCCCTATGTTCACTTTTCTAATGGGATGAAAGGGACATAAAATCTTGTTAGGCTCCTGGTGCTGACACATGTCCACCTTGAAAAATGACTAAGTACCGAAGAGCCCGCCTTGAGAGAAAACTTGTGAAGGTCATATCTGGAGTTCTTGGTGGAGGTGTTTTGATGAAATTTTATATTATTATGACTTTAAATGTCCTTATGAATCTAATGGTGCGGGTATCAACTCTTGATTCATCCATTTAATCCCTAAAATATAGGATTTTTGTTCTGGCTCTATGATTGAGCATGAGAAAAAATGGATGTAGACATATTGCGCCTAGGTTTTGTGAAAAATATGATTCCACCATATTTTATTTCTCTTAATTATATTTCTATTGATATATTTTTTTATCTCCTAACTCCTGACATAACTCCCATCATTGCTTCCCGAAGCTCAAGTGTTTTTTTAACACTGTGCGCTACCTAGGCCTAAGAACCCGCTTCTGGTGAACCTGCCCCAAAAATTCTAAATATTTCACTGACTCTCCCAAAATATCTTCTTTGAGGTTCCTAGAATTTTAATAATCCATCTCTATGTTGAATTTTTCTCCTTCGTTCCACTCCAAGGGGGTGCAATAGTCCCAGGAAGACCAGTGGTAGCCCTTCCTAAAACTTCTTAGAAGCCTACATGTTTCAAGAGATCCTAAATCACCTAGGGGGACTGAATTCACTTTCCTAAATCACATAGAGAGACTGATTTGACATCCACTAGAGGGGTCATAGGACTGACTAGGTAAGGTCGGTGTTGGGGATGGACTGGTCTAGGGGTGTCTTGGGAAGGTATGACTTTGAAAAATTTCAACACTGTGGTCTGTTGTCATGCTTGAAAATTGGAAATTTTCCTATTGCATATTTGCATGACATCATGAAGGTTTCTTCCTTGCAGATCCACCTTGCAATAATATAGTCACACAAAATGACCATTAAAATTTTAACCCTATGTTAGGCTATGGGACTTGAGTGCTAGACTAACTATATATTGATAATATGGACATAGGGAATAGGGTGATATAAGGATTATATGGATGTGACCTATTTCATTTAAAATTTCTCTACAAACTGACACATGTTTAGCATCGTGCCAACATGTTTCATGAGTGAATTCTTGGCTTTGAGTGACCTATGTCAAAATTGATTCCTAAATAATGAAACTTATGGAAATGGATACAATAATGTTTGGGAATTATTTAAAGAGATCAAAGGGGATAGTAAGCCTTATTTCAGGATTAACCCCCACCTAGACTTTCCTTGTAAAATAGTTCAAGAGAAAACTTAAACAACAAAGTATTGTTGCATCACTGACGATTTGGATGTCATAACTCATCTAATACTTACGATGAATCTTTGTATAGTGTGAAACCTAACTCTCGAGGGTACTTTAGTAAGGACCTACCACTTCATTTCCATCTTGTGTAAGGCCTTGAGTAAGGGTTTTGGTTGAATCCAGTTTTGAAAATAATTCATGTCAAGATGTTGGTAGCATGTGTCTTGGTGATGGTAGATTTTCTTCTGCAGTCTTCATTCTTAAATAACAAAATAAAATGTCATATGAAAGTAAACTTATAAGTTATGTGTAATTTTGGATTAACGCAACTATGAGTGTTTTTCTTACAATTTTTTTTCCAATTTTACTATTATATTTTGGGTGGTGAAATTATGGTTTGTTACACCATTATCACATTATATTACCTCATGTAGTGTCCTCAAGGATGTTGTCAAGATTGGGGACTAACTAGAAATGCTTACGTGTATCCTGTGGGTTTCATTAAGTTAGTCACCAATGATTCTTATGAGAGAGATTTGATGAGTAGTCTAATTATATCATATATTTTCATCTTTTCATACCTTTACATTCACCCTTCCTTTACAATCCCATTTTACATCCCTTGTAACCATCTTCTACAACTTCTTTTGTGATATCACCCTTGTTATCTCCTTGCATTCACTTGTACATCTACTTTAAACACACTCACACCTTCGTCTTTATCTCCCTCAAAACCTCAAAATTTCCTCCATCCCTCTTAGCCTACTTTTTTTATCTTCCCAAGCCTACATTTCCCTACTCAGATGGCATAGAGCATGGTTTATGCCATATTTTGAGTTTATTTCTCTTACTGACAACATTGACATGTGGTCAATGTCATCAGGTTAATGATATATCATAGTTGATGACATCGACCATGATTGATACCATCATATAGCACAAATACATTAATCTTATCATTAGGATTTTTATACTAGGGATTTAAGTGATCATTCCCCATCTCATCCATCACACATTCAGTATGCTAGCACCCTCCAATTTTCCCTAAAATCTTAGAAGCTCTTGAATTTGGTCATATTTATCTTCTTTGGAGTCTCCACTTGGAGAATCTGGTACTTAGGTTCTACAAGCATAATAATTACACTTGCCACGGTCTACAAATATTTTGGATTCATAAGAATCTTCAATAAATGGTTTTGTTAGGTCTTATAAAACAAATTTTTGGTCCCCCACATGAAATCCCTCTCTCTCATAAGGTGTTGTCAATCCTAGGGGAAGTTAATGTGCTAATGGTGCCTTCATGTAGGGAAATGTCTTCAACCTATCTTGTTCCTTTATTTTCATTTCATATTTAGATTTTGTCGATATGGTCATGCATACATTAGGATAAGGTAATGTATCTTTTTTGTAATTTCATTATTCATCTATCGGTCTTTACCTCACAATCCTCACAAATCCTTGCATAACCCTTGATATTTTTGTGCAATCTATTGGACCTCTCTCATAATCCTTGTGAATATTTCTTAACATCCTCCTAGATATTTTATCTATTTAATAACATGATCATAATCCTATTTTTAACCATACTATTATGATTTTACAATTGGGAGCTAGTAAGATGTCACTACCCTATTATAGGTATAGGCTTTGGAATCCTATACCTCCTAAAGATTGTGGAGTAATGCTTTCCTAGTCATATATCTACATAAATTTAAAATATAAGGTGTGAAAATTTAGTGTGACCTCCATTTTTTATCCTAGTATAGACTACCCACATTATAGAGAAGATAAAATGAATTATTATTGGGCCACTTTTTATTTTATATACAAAGGTTGGGCTTGTCAATTGTGCAGTCAACCAAGTCAAATCCATTGTCTATAAAGTTGGAAAAAAAGCCACATGACCTATCATGGTTTTTGGGTATGAAATTCAACAACCACATCAGCCGGACATGGGGTGTTAAGCTCCCCTCGACATGTCTCTTTCTCTAAATTTTCCCATGACAACATGAACTCCCCGTAAAAGGGCACAAGCTCTAATTATTCACAAAACATAAGGGTTGGCACTAAAAAAACAATTGTTGACTTAAGGATAATTTAAAAATAAGTGCTTACTTCCATAGCTATCTCCAAAGCATGTTGCCTTAAGTATATACACATTGTACCCCCTTTCTTATTCAAATGGTTCACAAAAAATAACATGTGGTCCATATGTGACTTACCAAAAAAAAGAAGAGGATAACCTAAATTTTGTCCAACAGTTTTCCCACCCTTATAATTCTCCTCCCTTATTCCATTCTTATGTAGTGTTTCACCTTCACTCCTTCGACTTTAACTTCTTCCAAACCTTCTTATTAGTGTCTTTATTACACCCCTAGGTACAATTTATAGTATATCCTTACTCTTGTAATTTACAAGGTGCATTAAAATAATTCCATGACAATTCCTAGTGAGAAGAAACATATCACAAACTTAATTATGAATATTTTAGAAGTCTCTCAATAATTACATTGATAGACATTTGTTAATATGGACATACCTTGAGCTAGTACTATAACATTTCATCTCTAATCTAATGGTTCCCTTTAGTTTTTGCATGTAAATCAATATGATCAACATAAAATGCATCCACTTGGTCATGCCTATCTATGCAAGATACCAATGTGTCCAATGGAATGTTTTGTGTTTCGATGGGCACCACCATTATGATCAACATGTGGTTGATTACACATGACATGATATATTCAACATTTATCTCAGTAGTTTTGAGAAAAAAGGTTTCAAGGGTGGGGAAAATTGTGTACAACATGGGAAAATACTTTATGCTTCTCAATCATTCACATTTGGATGGCCAAAATACTACATCATTTGTGTCGATTTTTTCAATACACAACATTCCATCCATATGTCTAAGGCTCTCCAGTTGTCTATTGAGATGGAATTTCCACATTATTATTATTTGCTTGTTCCTCAATCCATTATAATCCACTAATACATAGTACCTATCATAGTCTTCCACCCCATTCTAAATCTACAATTATTAGATTCTTGGAGGGAGGCATCATCAAGTTGTAATTTTAACTGTTTTGGAGATGGACATTATAGACGACACTATATTTTGATGACAATTAAGGGTTGTTCTATAGAAGAGGATCATGGAATTTGAGGGAGCAACAAACTAAACATTATAATTGATATATTTTATGTTGTTGATTATGTTTTGGTTGAGGAATTTGGGGTGAGAATGTGCATATAAGAGGGGAGGAAGATGTAGAGTGAATACATTGAATCCATAGTGAAAATAGAAATTGATAGAGAAGACAATCATGCCCTTTACCTTTCTCTCACATCCCATGTTGATTATGTGGTATGGGTGGTTACAATTTATAGGAGGATGATATTAAAATAAATGTGGAGATGTTGGTGAACATACATTATTCGTGCAACACTTAATTTTATAGAAAAAGTTGTCATAGCCATATGGTAGGCAAAACTACACATAATCTATGACAAATGCATGCTCTCCACGTATAAAATCAACCTAATTAATTTTGTGTTTCATTAGGCACTACCACCATGGTCAATGTATGGTTGATTAAGCATGAATCATAGCTTTAGGATTCTCCTTAGTAGTTTTAGTCTGAGAGGGATAATGTGGACACCTAGGGAAATGTCATGAGGATTTCTAGTTGTCTTATAAAATGACATCTCCACATCATGGTATTCCCTTCATAAGGGTTTCACTCAATGTTATCCTCTAGTTTGTGTTTTTTGTAAGTTAGGAAAAGAATATATATCTCTTTAATGTTTTTGGGGTGGTGAATATGTTTACACATGTTTTTCCTTATAAACCTTTGAGCATCACTGAAATTTCATTTTTAGTTTTTTTTTCTAGAATTTTTGCTTCTGCAATAGCCAAATATTTATTTTGATTAGTTGTTTTTCTACAAGTGAATTTCCTTAATGACCTGATGTATCCCACCTATATTTTATTTATAGTATTTATAATTATTGAATTTTCTCTATCCTTACAATATCTGTCAAAATATAGGCATTTGTATCATAATACCTCAATTCATAACACTGACCCCTATATCTATATATGTTTATTCTTAATGTACCATGTTTTTCTATTGTGAATTATCTCCTATTTTTATTGTGTTAAATAATTTTTATTATTAATCAACACTTATACTATTAAAAATAATAATAATATAATTGTGGCCATCCAAAAAAGCTACAAAACCATTAAAAAGATAGATTTTTCACCTAATGGCTATTAAGCTAGATTTAATATTTAACAAACATTGCATTGAAAATATCCATTGGCTTATCCTATTAGATTCGATTTAAAACCATTTGTGTTATGCAAGATTAATGACATGCATGACGATATGCTGGAAAGATAATCCAATATGGAAATTATTAAGCCTTTTTTCCTTCCAGATGGTGAATGCCTTGATAAGTTGTTTAGGGAGAATTCAAAAATGCAAAGCACAAGGATCATATGGGATTTAATGAACATCGGTCATGGTGCAAACCGACAGTGTGATGAGATCTCATAAAGAGCAAAAGTGCATGCAAGATTCAAAAAATGGGCAAAACCTCGTTAAGTCAAAAATATCCACACTCATAGATATGAAGGGGTGTGCATATAGAGGGTGTTGGGTAACCCCCAGTGTTGTAATCATGACCTCTCAAATAGAGAAGAGGAGTTACTTTCCAAAAGGGAAATGTAACTCTTATGACACACACTTACACACATGAAATATTCCATGACGGAATTTGTCATAGCTAATATGAAACATATGATCCATGTTCCCACCTAAGTGAGATGACTCACTTGGTGAGGTGGTAATACACCTCATGCCAACACCCCCCTTCATCGTAACTCAGGATGAGGTGAGGAAAGTCAGAAAAACACAAAGAGAATGAAAAATGGTTCCCAGAAACTAAGCTTGATGAGGTACCCATGTAAAAGAAACTCTCAAAATTTAAAGTGAATAGAGAAAACCTAATGGGAAAAAAACTACCCCCCAAAAGGGAGATAGACTCACTCAAGAATACTGGAGAAGAAGGATAAGAAATGGGTCCTAGAAACATGGCCTGATAAGATACCCAAATACAATCATACTCTAGAGTAGAGAGAGAAATAAGAGAGAACAAAAAGCTCCTCCAAGAAGTGTGGTGATGATGTGGTCCTTCGCACCAAGACTAAAGAGAATCCACTTGCATCGAAAAATGTTCCTACCCTTACGAAGGATAGAAAAGGAGAACTAGAAGTCGGCTCACTCCATAAATGAAGAAGAAGCCTGTAGTACTCTGAAATCTGACTTTGATCTACAACTGGAAGGTGACATATGTCTGGAAAAAGAGTGCACATGAGACAAAGGTAATGTCACAACTGTGTGTGTGTTAGAGAGAGAGGAAGGTGGGGGGCCAATGACCCTCAAAAGGGATCCAAAAGAAGAGTTGAATTGTGAAGACTCTCTGAATTGGTGGAAGTGACAAGTGTCCCTAGGGAAGCACTCAAAATGTGAGAGATAGATAGGTCCTCCAAGATGTGTGATGGCATAAATGGAGCATGTAATGTAACACATGAAGTAGGAGGAGAAGACTGCTAGGGAGAGATAATAAAAGGCCAAGGTTAACCAACATGACAATCAACAAAAGCAACAAGTGTAGGGAGAGTGTTGTCAACTGAGAAATCAAGATGCAAGAGAGCACAAGAGGTAATGGTCACATCTATCTTAGAGAAAGGGTCTCTAATGGAACACGAGTGTGAAGAGTGAATGGAAGAATGAACATGGTCAACAATGAGCTTTGTAGTGGTAATAGTAGTGTGAGTTATCTCAAAAGCAAGGTCCTGATGTGGGCGGTCAACAAGGGACTCATAGGAAGCAACAAGAATAAAGGAACACTTAGCAGTATAAGGGATGTGAGAAGGGGGAGAATCTATGGCGACACAAGAGTGGTCTAGAGAAGAGTCACTCTCAGATGGTGAAGCAGTATCGCCACACAACTATCAGATAATGGACCAAGAAGTGAAAGGTGCGCTTGAATAAATGTCATATATCCATAGAAACAGTGAGGTAGAGAATTTCATATACCTCATCAGTGGATTTTAACCACTCATCCTTCTGTAGAGGCTCAAGAGGCTCGGGAATGAGACCATGGAGGTAGAGTAGCAAACCATGCATAGTTTAGTTTCTGATGATGTCTTCCTTTCATGTCGAATAGTTATCAAAATCAAGAAAAACAATAGAATGATGGAAATACATAGTGCAGATAAACCTCCAAAAATATCCCAGATGGCACTTTTATAACTTAATGTGAAAAGTACAATCCCAAATAAGCAGTGAAATGACCCCCCAAAATGTGACACTTTATAATGTAGTGTGTTTATAAAAAATGATAATCCCATCATGTAGAGTGTAAAAAATCGTGTAATTTTGACTAAAGAAGCACTCAAAACAGATCAACCAGTCAAAGTTATAGCCAAAAAAACAGTTTCCCACAAATAATGGAAAAAGCCAATAAGCCCCTACAAACGGATTTAAAAAGTCCCTAAAACACGTGCAAAGGGGGTCGTATTTTTAATTTTCGGAAATGACAACAAATTTTAGATAGGGTTTGTTTTGCTTGCGAGGGGGGGTTGACCTCATGCCAACCTTGGACCTCACCCTCCATCTTCGAAACTCACAGGAAGGGCATAGATTAACAATCAAAATGAATCCAAAATTATTACAATGCCAAATAATGAATGTTTGTCACTTTTAAAACATTAAAAACGGGATATTTTTCACATCAAAAAAAATACGAAAAGGGATGTTAACCGAGTTGGAAGGCCAATGCACGAGTTGAGTGATGATGGCTTGTCAAGGCAAGTTGTTGGAGGGTGATGCCTCCGAGTCAAAGGTCCACGTGTGAGAGTTCTATGGCTGCTGTAATCGTGTCAAGATTGGATGCCATGTGTACAAGTTGAGGTGTAACGCTCACGTGCAGGAGCCTATGACAAGGTCTGAGGTGGTGAAACGGCCACGAGGTGAGTGCAGAACTACTGAAATAGTCAAGTAGATAGATCCCTACAATACGATACAAATGTGATGAGGGAGCAACACACTATTACAAGAGGGGGTGTTTTGAGACATTAATTAGACACAAAAATATATTTTTGTCTCTAATTAATACCCTCCCCATATTTTTGTCTCTAATTTACCTCTCTTTTATTTTTTTGATTTAATTTTAATATTAATGTATATATTTTAAGTTTAATTGTACATTAAAGTGTATACTCTTTTTTCGATGTAGGGCCAAAGAGGAAGGTGCATCTTTTTTTAGGGTTTTTGTTGGAAGTATGGAGAAGAACATGAGGTAGTTTTTACAGGGCATAAGCACATGAGGGATTTCGTTAGGGGCAGAGGTGCATGAGGATTTTGGTAGGGGTAGAAGTGCGTGAGGATTTCAATAGGGGCAAAGGTGTGTGTGAGGATTTCAGCAGGGGCAGAGAGGTGTGTGAGGCCGTAAAAATATAGGTGCACTTGCAGGGTTTTTTCTTAAGGAAGCCCCAAAATCCTCCATCTTTGTGGCGCCGATGCCCCTGCCACCATATTTCATGGCTTCTATGAGAAGAGGCATGGGAAACTGGTTCTCCAACTTCATCGTGTCCATGAGAATGGTGAAAAGGATATGGTTGTTACTCTGCTGGTAGAAAATGGGGATCCACACACTTTCCATGTTCCTCATGACTCCATCCTTTGTACGGGGTTGTAATTTGGCTGTGATCTACATGCGGATTGGTTCATGTTAAGAAAGAATTAAGGAAATCCAACATGAACGCCACGTCCACAAAGCACATCTTAGCAAGCTGAGTATCCAAGAATTTTGGTGAAGGTTCTAGAATCTATGAGTGGCAACCAGCTTGTCAGATTCCATGCCCTGCACCTGCTTGTCATTATCTCTCTATTTTCTCTGCATCGCTCAGGAAGTGATGATTGTGGTAAGGCCCAGTGGACACCATTTAGGGATCGGTGGTTAGAGGATCTGCAGTCAACTCTAGGAAGGAAAGCCAAGGTTTTCTTAAGATTTCTTGCTTATTCTTCATTTCATTTCCCATTTACATTATCTCAACTGCTATGTTTTTTAAGCTTTCTTGCACTGTATTTTTAAGGTAATCTTAAACCAAACACTTCTCATTTGATTGAATTCTTTTCTGATTTAACTAAAAGTAGGTTTTACTCTAATTTTGGTTGCACTTGGGTTCTTTTCCTATGGTTATACATGAATCTGAGTCTTTTATTTATTGATTGTATTCCTATGTCCCTAAAACTGATGGATTTGGATGGTTTATTTGATTCTGGTTTAGATTATTTTGGGTGGGTATAATGAATGCCATTCTGAGTCCTATTCCTGCAGGGAAGAGGGGTTGATGCTATATGAGTATGGTTGGGTAGAATAATAAAAGCCGAGCATTGGGAGATACTTGGAAACCTTCTTAGTGCCCTCTCTACTAGATGTTATGTAATTAAAGGCAGAGTAGAAAGCAATAACAACATAGTATGTGTTTTTGCAAATTTCATTCTTGTAATACTTGAATTATGTTTTCTTTCTTCCATTTCTAATATTTCCAACATTTCAGGAACAAATCTATTGCTGCTAAGAATTTTATTCAAACGGATCATCTTGTAACCAGGTGAATTTTGATGTTAACCATAAATTGAACCCTTGCTTGTGCATTTGTGTAGAAACATAAGGATCAAATTTATATAGTTTATAAACACAGATCAATTTTGTATTTCCAGGAGATTTGGTGCAACTTCAGCAAAAAATCATCTCTTAACACAGGTTGGACTATATTCTCCTATATTTAAATTGTTTGTTACCCTAAAATAAAATTCATGTCATTTTCCCTATTGTACCAATGGAAACCACTGTTTGGAATTTTTAATGCATTTACAATGATAACATAAATATCTAATAATGACATGGAAAACATTGATGACAATTGTCTACATGTTAGGGGAAATGTATGTTTCAAATAGTGTTGTTTTTTTGTTATATATTCATCAAATATGGCACGTCTAGTGTTAATAGAATGTATTAGACTCCAAATTTCACTTGTTTTGAGTATGTATTTCAACACATGATTTAATGGGATTTTCTAAATATGTATTTTCCCTTTTCTTTAAAATGGTCCTCCATATGTTATAGTTGTAACCATTGTAGAGTTAATACTAACATTAATGCATGCTCTTTTCTGGAAAAATCTTTCTGTTGGCTCCTGGTGGGTAAGTAAAAAATCGTGAAACTCTTCTATTTTGTTAGTAATTTATTTTACATATAAGAATAAATGTTGATTTAATAGCGTTAAAAGGCTGCCAACAATAAAAGTAAAATTGCACTTGTTAGAGGAAGAAATAGAAGTATCTCTGAGATATAAATTTCAGTGTAGAAACTCAAGAATTGATTCTTATGACATAAGTTTGAAATTTGAACTTTATTGGGTGTCATGTCACTTTCTCTTTTTAGAAAAACTATCAAATTCTTCATGTGAGCGAACTCTACAATCAACAAAGTTACAAAAGGATGGTCAAGAAGAATCAATTATCAAACCTAAAAAATAGGGTTAAATTGTTTCCATGTATGTAGGGTCTGTGTAATTCTTGTAGGTGCCAGCTATGTGTGCCATAACAATGTATCATACAAACCAAGCTAAGAATCATCCTGTGAAAATCCCTACAAAAAAAGGGGAATAATTATATTATTAGGCAATTAATGTCAATATTTTGAATAAACAAATTTGTCACCTTGTCAGAGCTTTTGAAGTATGGCCTTTCAACCACATTCACGTATATGGGCAAAACTTGTTGTCCTATCACCCACACAATCATAAATCCAAAAGCACAGAAAGTAGTGAATAAATAAATATTTAGAAAATTTACATACTAAATGTTGGAGATATATAACTAAAATTTTATATAGTTACAATTAATTTGTAGAGTGAAATTTATATAGTTAAAATGCTTCCAACTATTTCCAGCCTAGTTTCAAATTCACACCAAAGCTTTGTGGGTAGTGACTATACAAGATTGTTTTAGCAATTGTCTTAAAATGCTCTGAATTTCACTTATAACCAATATCATCCACATATGAAACACTTTAATCCTAAGTAGTCGATACGTTTTGGATATGGGAGTTGGGTACGGAGTATCCGATACACGGAAATGGAAAAATAAATTTTGGGCTTGGATACGGCATAGGATACGACATTAAAAAAATATATATAAATTAAAATATATATACATTTCAGCCTTCTAAATAAGAATTAACCACATATTATGCATATGAAAAACAAAACAAGCTAAATAGCCACAACAAACTACTCATACATTCATAATTTCAATTGTCCCTACCATATCAAGTATAGGTGTTTATTACATTTATGATTTATCTCATACATGTTATTTTTATCCATATTTATGATGGCTTGTACTTGGTACCTTCTGTAGAATAATGGTGCTGTGAAAATTGTAATTTCTATTGTAATTACATATTAAATTTAAAATATACCTTCTTTAGAATAATGGTGTTGTGAAAAATCTAATTTTTGTTGTAATGATATATTAAATTTAAAATATGCCTTCTGTAGAATAATGGTGTTGTGAAAACTATAATTTCTGCTGTAATGAATTATTAAATTTAAAATATACCTTATGTAGAATAATGGTGTTGTGAAATATGTAATTTTTTTTTGTAATGATATATTAAATTTAAACTATACCTTTGTACTTTTTGTCAAAAAAGGACAAAAAAGAATAGGCATTTTTCATATTTGGCTAAATAGAATTAAATGACTGTTTTTTAATGAATTATTGGCTATTTCATTACCAGTGAACTTTAAGTATACCAATGAACTATGTATTGAATGTTGGATTTAAATCTCAACACTTGGGAGCATATTATATTTGTGGAGTAATTGATCCGCGTGGGAGAGAAGAAAAAGAAAGAGAAAATGTAATGAAAAACTCTATTTTGATGAAGGAGAGACTGTAAATTCCTAGAAATAGTCAAGAAAAGAATTTGTTTGAATGAAATGATAGATGAATCCCTTGATCATCCTTTTACTTCATTCATAGCTGACTTTTTTTCATTCCTTGAAAATAATTTGGTGATTCCAAAGCTTGTATATTATTAGTTTACATGAATCTTTTATTCAATGTGTTCAACTGTTACAAGGTACTATCTCTGTGAGAATATGCAAGTCCTTGGATCAATGTTTCATTATAATGTTTAGCTTGTGTTATATTGACAGGGATTAATAGAGTTTTTATTCATGATGAATACTACAGTGAAATAATTGACTGATTTGCAAATCCTGTGCATGATTGGAATTATTTGTAAACAAGAGGCCAAGACAATTCTTTGGCTGCAGTGCAGTTGACAGTGGATTTGAAACCCTATCTTCCAGGTATGTCTTGTAGTTTTTTTCTCTAGTGCAGAAATATCTTTTAAATTCCATGCTTACTGTAATCATATTCTTTATTGCAAAGATATCAGTTTGAATGCTAGAAATGCACATTTTAGAACGATGTTAAGAAGTATGGAAAGATAGAATACATGAAATGTCTTCCTAAGAATGATTTTTTCCTGATTTGTCATTTGTATGCCAAGAAAATATCATATTCTTTTATTCACCAAATAATCCAATAGGATCTATGGCCATAAGAAAGAAAATGGAGAAACTTGTTACATTTGCGAAAGACAATGGTTCTATTATAGCTTACAACTCTGCTTATGCAATTTACATGTCTGATGATACTCCAAAATCAATATATGAAATTCCTGGGTTAAGAGAGGTATGATTTTGTTCTCAAGGTTTTGCATTCATCCTTGCTATATCTAGTATAAAGATATGTATACATTATTGCAGAAACATGTTGAAAACTACGTGCTTTTATTTATAGGATTAAGGTGTATTCTGATGAAATACAAATTTTGATAGCTAGCATATTTCCCAAGATATCTAATCTGAATTTGATGTTGAAAATTGTTTTCTTGTCAAATCTTATGTGGTCACTAAAATAATTTCTATGCATGATGTATATGCCACTTTCTTTTGTTGTTTTGAGGGATGCATTTTCTGTAGATGCATGTTTGTATTGTAAGATAATATTCAACGGTACAAAATAAACAAGTCGTACATGGAGCTTTTGTAAATATTCCTCAAAGAAATAATGATATGCCTATACATATACATTTATACATGTAATATGTACATATATGTATTTTTACATGTCAATTGTTGAAAACAATAGTTTTATATAAGCTATCAGGCATATCTGTTTACCTACATCTGTTGTGAATTATTTTATGAAATTAAGTTAATGAAGAAACCTGCATTTGTTTTGTTGGATTAGTTAATGAGGCACTCAAAATTCAAACACTTTGAACCATTCATTATTAGACCTACAGTTTTTTGTAGACCACTTGTAGCCACATGTGGAGCATTGGCCTTAAAGCATGACAATTTCTGTAGGCATCAGTTTTGATATAAACATAATAAGGATTTGCATTGTAATGACTTGGAAAGAGTTAAATGTAATGAATGTATTAGCTGACTTATATATTTTTTATTATGTAGGACTTCTCAATGATATATAATGTCCAGACATCGAGTTTTGTTTTGGTTGGTTGAGTAAAGTGAGTCATGGTGGTTTCTAATGTAGAACAAATTTTAATATTCTAGGTGGTTAGAGTGAAGGGAGTAGAATAGATTTTACTATTCTATCCCTATTTATTTGTATTCCTAATTGGTTGGTTTTAGTAGTTCTTTTGTGTAAAATTTAAACTGCACATAAGCTTAAACGTGGATCTTCTTTATGCATTTTTTTTTTCTTTAGCATTTAATTACTGGTCATTATCCTTGTGTTAAAGCTTTAGTCTACTAAGACATGGTGGTGCTTGTAAAAATTATCATAGTGTAGTAACAGTTTAACCATGTAAGGTGTATTTCATTTGTTTTTTTTCAACTTTCGATGAATAAATTTATAAACTTAGTATTGTTATAAATTGTGTTGTAGGCTGCTATCAAGATTTCATCATTCTTGAAATATGTTGGCTTTACAGGTGTTTGTTTTGGATGGACTGTTGTTCCCAATGAGCTTCGGTTCTCTGATGGATTTCTTATTGCAAATGATTTCAATCGTGTCATGTGTACTTTATTCAATGTTGCATATAACATTGCACAAGTTGGTGGGTTGTCGTTGGATTAAATTTCTCCATAAGGGTTGAAGGTGAGTGCTCCTGCTAATCAAAATAGTTTTGACACCATAATGTGTTATATCTTTATTTCTGTGTTGCTGATAATTTTCTAACATTACTGAATAATTGCCTTTGAAATGTCACCTATGGAAGTGAATTCAAGGAATTCCAAAGATGTTTTCTTTATTTAAGACTTCGGTTTTCCTCTACCTTTTGGACTAGTTTTGATAAGCTATTTTTCTGTAGTTTTTTTTAGCTGGTTCCTTAACTATCTATAACTTTTATTTTAGTTTCCATATTGGAAAGAGAAACAAATATGTTAGTGGTTTTCATTTGAGACTTAGGTATTGGCTGCTTTTTACCTTTCCTTTGATAAGGTCTTTGAAATTTTTCCTCTGTTTAGCACTCTGTTAATTTAAGTTGTTTTGAAAGTAAGAAATAAATAGGCATGTGTTGGATAGATAAGGCCAAACACACACTAAGAAAAAATTATTTTGAAAGTTAAAAATATCTACAAGAGTGTTTCTCATAAATTAGTTCCTACTGAGAGGAATTTGTCTCCAACTTATTTATTTGATGAGGACTGGTAAGGTTGGATCCATTATCATGATATATTCTAATTGTAAAATGTGTTTTTATGATTAACTGGATTCATAATTGCTCATGCCATTTTTAGCAGGGAGAAGAATGGACGAAACCTAGCAGAGCCATTTAAACAAGATATACGTAAGGAACATGTTTAAAGTAGCCCACTTCTTTTACCTACTCATGCATTTGCCAATATTTTATCGACACCATTAAGATCATCAGGAGGTGTGCTATGAAGCTTATGTTTTCTCTTGTGTTCCATTTGATTTGAATTGTTTGGTAATTGTCAAACTACTATTCAGTTTTCCTCACATAGATTATGTATGAGGGTATGAGTGTATTAGAAAGTAGTTGAGATATATTACATTTACTTGAATCATTTATTATGTATGAGGGTATTAGAAAACAATTGAGATAGATTACATTTACTTGAATCATTTCCTAATAGTTGTTTCCTTGCAGGTTTTAAGGATTACGAGGAGGAAAAATCTAAGGTAGATGTAGTATAAAATAAGGTCATTTTTCAGTTACATCAGAGGATGTCGATCTAGTGGAGGTCACCTTTCTTTTCCATTTTGAATAATTTCAATCCATGACACTCATCATTTGTTGTATATTGTTTTTTTTTCCTAATTTAGCAAGTACAACTTGTTGCAGAATGTTCACTTACCTTATGTTTCTCGAAGGACCTCCCAGGTTCGTAGCACAAATAATCCATGTTCATATTCAAGTTGAAGTTATTTTCATTTTTTTTTATGTCTTGGGGGATGCTAACTTGGTTTATGGAAGGTTTTTTCTGTTATGAATATCTTCATAGAGCATAGCGCTTTGTAAGTCTGCAAGTGTTAGAGATTGGATTTCTAAACAAAAACTAGTAATTTTCTTATTTTTCTGATTTTTTTTTACTTCCATGACATCTTAACATTTTTTAAAACTTATAGATGACTTTTATTTTGTACAATTCTTTGTGGTTTCTCCTAATTTTTTAATATGTTGTTTGGATTCAAATTGGACGTGAACATGAGGGTCAATATCATAAGCAATATTGGCCCTAGTTTGCATTTGATTTAAGCCATTTTAATTTATAGACTCAATGTTTTTCTACAAGGACTATGAACAAAGAAACAAAAGTTTTTCTTGGATGGTGGATACAAATGATCAACTGGATATTTATGTGTTGGGAATGGCAGAAAAACATGGATTTTATCATACAGGTATATGAGTGTGCAATTTAGCTTATTAGTTATGTGTGAGGTTTTAATTATTTTCTTGGTTTAAACATAATTTGTGAATACTTTTGGCATAACTAGAGTAAAATGCGTTCTTAATATCTCACAATCCAATGCACCTTTGCTACTAATGAGAGTAGAGAATTGTATCAAAGTTGATACAATCAAAGCGAAGAACATGAAGATGACAACTGTCGATGGAGAGGTTGTTGCTCAAAATAAAAGTTAAGAAAAAGAACCTCAAAGTAGCACTAGGGAAGCAAACAGATCGCTTGAAACTGGTGGTGGAGAGAAGGTCATAATATTGTATGTCAATGGTTAACGGTGTTCAGGCACCCTTTTGTATTTTATCATTGTATTTCAAGGGCTAACGGAAATTAGACACCCTTTTGTATTTTAACTTATTTGATATTAATAAAATGCTTGTGGACCCATTTGTTGGGCACAAGATTCAAATAAAATTGTTCTTAATTTATAATATTAATTACCAACCCAATCTGACATCATAGATGATATGTAGCTGTTGATTACACTATATGATATTTGGTTGTTATTTATTCTTGAAATTCATATTTTTCATTCTTTGAATTTGTATCTTCTCTAGAGAGACAATAAAAATTGAAATTAGCATTATCTATAGAGAGACACAAAATTAGTATTTTGTATTGTCTATAGGGAGACAATAATGGTATTGTCTCTCAAGAGACAAAATTTTGTATCAAACTATATTGTCTCTGGAGAGACAATAATTAGAGACACCCGCTTTGAGACAATAATAGAGACAATAGACAACTATTTTATTGTCTCTATTTGAGACAATTTGGTCAAGTATTGTCTCTATTATTGTTTTCAAAACACCCCCCCTTATAGTAGTGACGGCTCGAGCTAGATATAGGACAAGCTGGTGGTGGCAAAAGTAATGAATGGTGCACCTAGGAAAGATTTACGGAGATGAAAATGTAGTGCATGAGAAACACAACTGAGACGGATCACGCTAACCACACGGGATAGTAAAAAACACCAGGGGCCTGAGTAGATGTCGTATAGTTTCAACATAGGAAGATTGGCCGAGGAGCCAGAAGAAAGCACACACAACATCAAAAGCCTTGTTTTTGAACCAATGCAAGGGAGAGTTTGAACGAGAGCGCCAAGGTCAATGTAGGGATGGATGCACCGAGTCACTAGTTGAGCAAGCTGTGAAGGTAATGCAAAGGAGAGAGTTCAGGAAAAAAAATGAATCAACAATGCAAGAGCCCATTCCAACAAGCAGCTAAAGCACAAATGACCACGTAAGGGTACAAACCTGAGCTTTAGGACCAAATACAGTGACCAAAGCAATGAACCATTGAACTAAATAAGTCGAGGGTTAAAAAATGAGTCGTAGATGCAGAACACGAGTTGGTGGCAAGTTTTTTTAGATAGTTCAGTTCCCAAAATCATCGAGATGGGGCCAAGTTGGTCCTTGAAGTCAACCCTCCAACCTTTCAAGCTTAAAAAAACTCTACACCTTTAACCTGTAATTTTTTTTACATGAACGTGAACATAACAAACACCAACAAGTTAGCACATGGCACAAAACCAAGTACAAGTCCCTTGAAAAATGCAAAAAGAATATAAAGCAAGAAGTGAGAACTTGCTCATGAAACTATGAGCTGGTGAGTAGTAAGCAACTAAAGTGAGCAACTCAATTCTGATCCCCGAGCTCTAATACCATGAGGGAGAATGCAAAAACGTGAAGCACGAGGATCGTGTAGGATGGTGTGAACATCAACTGTGGTACAAACTGGTAGTATGACAAAATCTCATGAAGAGTGAGTATCAACCAAAAGTGCATACAAGATTCAAAAAAACAAGGGGAGCCTCATTTGGCCAAAAATCTCCACACTTATAGATCTAAAGGGGTGTACATATAGAGGGTGTTGTGTAACCCCCAGTGTTGTAATCACGACTCTCTCAGATGGAGAAGAGGAGTCACTTTCCAAAAAGGGGAATGCAACTCCTATGTCACACACTTACACATATGACAGATTCTATGATGGAATCCGTCATAGCTAATATGACACCTATGATCCATGCCTCCCACCTAAGTGAGATGACTCACTTGGTGAGGTGGCAATACACCTCACACAAATAATTGTCAAGCCTCTTTCTTCATTACATATAATATGATTTTGTGAGGTTGGATATGACTCCCAATTCCTCTTATTTTCTTGACCAAAGAGGTCGACAAAAAATTCTTGTTATCAAAATTATAGTAATATAGTATTACTTTGAAAAACTTCCTTTTGTACTATGTGGGTTCCCATACTAGAATGCTAAAATATAATCCCAAATCACTTTATCGATAAGTGTGAGCGAAAAATAGTCGCCAAATAGTTTCTTGTAGTAAAATATTGTCCATTTTCTTAAATCACTGTAAAAAATCATCCACTACATATTTACAACGTGGCCTTGTGAGACCCACATATTGCATGAGAAATAATTAATGGATTATGAGGGTCAAGCGACATATCCTCTGAAAACCTATGCCCTGGAGGTCTACAGAAATATTATGTTAAAAATAATGTTAGTTTGTTTGCAAAAAATCATTATGTTGAAATGGGTGACATGTGTTTTAATATATTCTTCCTCTTGTAATTGAAAATGTGGAGTAGAATAACATCAATAAGATTTATGTTTTGGAGAAACATATCAGGGACTCGATTGTGAATCTTTGGAGATCTCTTGATAATAATATGCAATACCAAGAGAGCATTGACAATTGGTGATTAGTGGTGCATCGAGAAACACACACACAATCGTTAGATGTTTCAACTTGATTTTGAAATTGCTCCCTCTGCAAGGGGTTGAGAATCTGACACCACATCCTTGGGAATATCCTTTGTTTTATATTATTCTATAGTTCTTCTTTTCTTATTTTCGTTCACTTTTTTAAATGAGGAAGAAATTAATTTACGTAAGAAAACATGAACCAAAGAAACTTGAGAGGGAGATCTTAAAGCAAAAAAAATGTAGAGAAAGAAAAACATTACAACAAACTAGTGATTGGAATATTCAAAATAGTTGTATGAGTATGAAAATGAATAAGACACCCCTCCCAAAATTATTGTTGATAAATAACTTTTTATGAATAAAGACGTCACTTAAGGGATTAAAAATTTGGCGTCGGGTAAAGATTGAGACAAAGATAACATGCAAGTAGAGCATTTAAAATGGAGAGTATACATCTTATCCCCCAAAATTAAATATATTTTTAATGACATCATCCAAAAGGTCTTCCCTACAGAATAGACAACCAACCTAACCATACCCTTGTTGAAAAGAGGAGATGTGAACAATCCTTCAAATTACCATATTATATTTGTCAATTCTCTTTTCACAAAGTTTTTTGGGAGTATGATAGAGAATAGGATTAGTAATTGGGTAGAGGAAAGAGGAAAGAGAATAAAAGCAAATGATAGCTTTAGATAAAAAACACTCAACTATAGATCATCATGTCATATTTAGACACCTAGTTGAAAAAATGGGATAAAAGGGGATGTGTATTGTTGCTTTGTAGACTTCAAAAATGAATTTGACATGGTAATAAAGAGAAAATTATAAAGTATAGTTCCATGTTTTTCGCCTTAGTGATGTCGCTTGCGAGCACTTTGTAATTTTGTTCCTTGGCATAGGCATACATTATCTCGTGAAATTTGACATGAGTTCATTCCAATATTAGATGAAATTTCGATGTCATGAGGGCTTCATGTTATAAACATTATCCTCTCATACCCGTTCATAAAGGGGATTTATTAATTATAGTTTTTTAAAGCCAATATAATGACAGGTAATAAGGGTGTGAAGGGGACTTAATATAATATTTTTTAGAAGAACAAAGGGGGTAGGACATGTGATATGGGGAGAGGGGAGGAATGAACAGGTGACATGGATGTGACCTTTGATATAGCTTTAATAATCCCCACACATGTTTTTCTTGACCTTGATTTTGTTCCTTGAAACTTTCACCTCTCTCAATCTTTACCACATGGCCTCTATCAACTTACTCATTCACCACATAGTTTTAAAAAATTGAAAGTTTGAATTTTATGCAATGCTCTTAAAATACTAATACAGTTGTCATTGATCGGGGAGCTCTTACACCACAGACCTTCCAAACTATTTGGTTTTAGTATATTGTTTTAACCGATCTCTAAAACATGTATAGAATTGTTGTAGTTGTTCACCATTGAACTTTCCAAACTTTGACTCCTTGGGACATCGATGTCTTACATATGGATTGAATCTATTTTATCATGCATGGATAGGATTTAAAACCTTGGGATCCGTAACTCTCTTATCCACTGATTTTGAACACACATCTTGCATCATTGAAATTGTTATCTATGTTGTTTTTATATTTTTATTTATGTAACTTCTTGGGCCACTGATCATGGACACTTATCATCCATCAGTTCCATCATGTGTTTTAGACCTTAAGAATTTGGTCTCTATAATTCTTACATCATCGATCTATTACATGTGGTATAAAGTACATCTTCTTGCAATGTTGATTGTTGAAACCTTTTTGTTGGGGTTAACACACTGGTTGTATAGAATATATATTAGATCTAAGCATACATGCAAATAAAAGTGAATATTCTACCAAAAGAAATATACAAAACAAGAGATATAAATCAACACCAGATTTAACCCAGTTCACCTAGTGTGGGCTACGTCCACCAAGAAACAAGTCAATCTATTATCCAAAGGTTTGACAAGATATAGAATTGAATATTTACAATCTTTCACACGTCTCAGATGTGCAGTACTTTATTTCTCCTAAGCTTTTGCTTCTTCTCCAAGAATTCTCTCTCTCACAATTATTCTCACAATAATCATCAACGTTTGCAAGTTCTTCTTAATTCTCACTTCTAAACCCTATCTTTCATGCTTATATATGCGTATACAAACTTAGGGCACTTAGCCATGCAATTACAATTAATAGATCTATTTTAATGCTAAAAATAGATCTAATTCCCAAGAGTTAAATAAAATAATCCCGCACAGGTAACCGATGTTGGTTAGCCCTAGCCAATGCCAATTCCTCCTTGCCTAACCGATGTCGGTCCCTTATAACCAATGACAGTTACTTTGTTTTCTAGCAAGTTTCACATTGCATGCTAATCCAAATTAATTGAGCTCCACAACTCAACACTTTCTTGAATCATTGAAACATCAATCCACCATAGAGTTTGATCACTACATTAAATTTGACATTTTTTATTCAAATAGAAAACAAAAATTTGGCCATCAAGTGGGTGTATTAAAGCCATTTTCCCTCCAGAAACCAACAATCTTATGTGTTTTCCTCTTGTTTCACCTTGCACACACATTTAACACATTCAACATGAAAGAGATACAAATCATAATGGCTATTAAAAATTTCACAAATAAAAACAAGTATATGTAATATATGGTAATATAAGATGTATTTTATAATACGAGAGGTATATTGGGAGGGGTATCAATAATAGAATATTGAGAATTAGAACTTGAAAATAGGGATTTTATTTATTATCCTCGAGTGATTATGATATCCCAAAAGTTTACTTAGTGAATATCTAGTGGCCCGTGTTAAGAAATATTTAATCTTCATTGGAGAGAGAGGCTTCAATAAATAAAAATTTGTAAGTGTCATGTCAACACCCTGTTTTAGTATGGGTTTACACTTACTAGTTAATTCAATCAAAGTCCTTTTTTATATGAGTAAAGGCATGATTTTTGGAAGGGCCATAACCCTTACACATTACACTAAGATAAATAGACAATCCAATATTAGAATGAAACCAAAAACAAGAGGATAAAAAAAATTGAGACTTGCTAAAATTTTGCATACAATTGTGAGCAAACTTGCAGCATGACCTTTAATTAATTGAATGAAAGTCCAAATTTTTAATCAAATAAGAAATTGACTATTTTTTCTACAAGATACGTATAATAATAATTAATATAGTTTAAAATAAAATAAGGAAGGAAAAAGAGGTCCCTGGTGGAGGCATGAAGATGGGAGTGGATAGATTGAAGGTAGTTAGTGGGAGTTGGATGGTGAGTAGTTGAAGAGGAATGGGCATGGTGGTGGAGTGTGGGACACACATCGACATGAAAAAAGTATTATCAACATTACCTTATCAGACATTTTATTGGTATTTTCTCAAATAACTATTATGGGCATGTTGTCATGCAAAATTACTAGGCTAAAAATTCAAACTTTCAAGCATGACAACTAGGCCCATAATGAAAATTTTTACTTTCCGGTCACATTATGCCCTCCTCCTGACCAACCTATTTCCAATGGAAAAATTAAACCAACTACGAGGAATTTACTAATTATGTTTTCAATAATTTCTTAGTGTGTAATGAATTTTTATGAAGCTCATCAAATGATTCAGTGAAGTTTGAAGGAAGACTAGTCTTGCTTGAAGCCTAAAAAGGCCAATTTTCCATTCTAAAGCATGTTTGCATCCTCCGGTGGTAATAAGGGAAAACATAAAAAATCTAAGAGAGATGTTAGGAAGTTTTAAATTCATCCAAATTAATTCAAAATATTCTATGTGTGAAAATTTTCCTCAGGAGCGATCTTTGCAAAAGCGGGTTTTCAAGTGTAAGGAATGAACAGTCAAAATATGAACCTGAACTTCTCCGAATGATACCGAGAGATCCGTAAGGAGTTATAAGTAAAAAAATTAGGAAACATAAATCTTGAATAATTATCTACATGGTGGTAACATCAAACCTAATCCAAGACCTAATAATTTCTTAAGGCAGTTAAAGTTTTATAGGTGTACCTCATTGTCATAATAATAGAGGGGTCAATTTTAAGAGTTTCAGTTATAATAAAGGTTTGAAACCTATTTAATTTGTCTTAGAATGGATTTTTGATCCATATTAATATAAAATTTCACCTCCAAAAACCATACTAATCTCTCGGATCGAAGATTTCAAGTTTTCACTAAGTCAGTATCTCCATGCTCCATGTTTAGCCATTTTTTTCACTGCCACTTATTATGATCTTGCTCCATGATGCCCTTTATTGTTCATATTTTTTATTATACCTAAGGGTAAATATGGGACAATAAATGGCACCCATGAGAAAAGCCCCTTTCTTGGTCCCCCATGTGACCTCTTCTAGCTTCGCAAGGTGTTTGTCTAGCTCCTCCATCTTCCTCACACCTGACTAGATGTTGTCACTTGTCATCATATTTATCCAAGGAAACATTTATTTTAACTCTTGTAACTTTTTCCAAAGGGGGTAAATGGGACAAGAATTCATGCCCATGAGTATGCCCCCTCTGTTGGTTTTCCATGTGACATCCCTCAACTCCCTGGGTGTTTGCCTAGATATTTCAATATCACTCACACCTGACCAGATGTTGCCACTTGTCATGATATTTCTCCATGGCACATTTTTCTATCCCTCTTTTCAATTTTTCCCAATGGGGAAAAGGTGACAAGAAATGGTTCCCATGAGCAATCCCCCCTCATCTAGTCCTCCACATGATCTCTCTCAGCTTTGTGGGGTTCTTGTTCAACTTTTTCATCTCCCTCACACTCACTCCCATGCTGACTCTTGGCATAATATTGTTACAAGGTTACATTTTCTATCTCTTGTGTCTCTTTTCACCATGAAAAACCATATTTTAACTCCATATAAACTTACATTCAACCTAGGGTCAAACCACAGTTTGTAAAGTTACTCAAAAGTGAAATATAACATGTTTTTAAGCCATTTCTTCAACATAGTTTACTATTCATCCATGATTTTTGTTGTTAAACCTTAAAGAAACACTAGATTATACTAGAGGTGTTTCCTAATATTTTCCAAAACATCCATGGCCTCCAAAACTGAGATTTCATCATATCTCACTAGCTAGAAACCCAACTGTCATGAAACTTTGCAAGATTTCTTTACTCCCAAACGAATTTGAGATGATTGAATTTATATACTAGATGATTCCATAGATTTTTTTATACATAAATCTGAAACCCTACCTCCAAAATTTTATTTTTCAATTTACAATAATTCTAGCAGAAGAAACAATGAAAATTGGAGCACGTGATATCGCTGAAGATCTGGATCCAGTGAAGGCTGTTTCGTTATAATCAGAAAATTATAAGCTCACTTTATAAATATATAAATGTCTTTGTACATTCATATGCTAAAATATAAATTATCCCAAAACAAAAAATATCCACCATTTAGAACATCCAAAAACGTTGAGAAACAAACAACAGTGTAAATTAGGAAACTTACTAAAAATATAAGGTTCCAAAAAAGTAACTATCCCAAAATAGAAACTTTATAAAAATGGAAAAACATCATCAATGGAAGTAATATAAGTGCATTCGGAGCTTCATAGAATAAATTTTTTGTAAAAAACAAAATTTTCACAAAATAATAGCTCCTAACCCTGCTTGTCAAAAATAGAAAGTTTTAGGTTCTAGTGCAGAAAGTTGTTGTTGGCTATGGTTTCAATCATCTCATTAATTTTTTCCATCATTGTGTGGTCATAAAGTTGTTTTGTTGATCAAATGAGAAAGAAACCCCTCCTCAAACTCTCAAAGCATAATTTCCAAGAGGCACAACTTGATGCAAGAAGTTAGAATGACAAGACGAGATCATCGTAAGCAATACTTGTAATCTTCTCAAGATGACCACCAATGCATACCTCTTGAGAGTGTTTCTAAACAAATAATCAAGCCTTGGTGATTATATAAGAGTAATTTTAAGGTCAAAATAGGTTATTCTTCCTCAAGTTATATTCAAAGGTCAATCCTTCTATCTGGAGAAGGGAGTTTGTTTCAACGAGGGGTAAAGTGAGAAATGATGTCCAGATGTTATAATCATGTTTCCAATTGGGTGATATCTTGGTCAAAGAAATGAATTATGTAGTAAGAATGGGTGTCATCATGATCATAAGTGAAATGAGAAACTCATTTAGCAAGATGTGAAACATAATGTCTTGAATCCATAGTGATCTCTCTAAGAAGCAATTCAAATGGGTTAATAAAGTCATCAAAGTATTCAAGCCATACTGTGTGAAGAATCAATAATTCATCCTTTTCCATGGGAGACATATGAGAAATAAGGTACGTAAGATTTCCCAAATATTATTTCATCTAGGAAGTGATTTGGAGTCGAGAAAATCTTCATGTGAATCATTATGTATGCGAGGATGTGACACCATCTCAGCTCTACTTGATGTCATTTGCATAATAGTGTATTTAAATACATGGGAATGTGGTCACTCTTGAAAGGAAGAAAATTTTCAATCAAAATTCATTTCAGTGCAACCAAGGGCCATTAAACTTGAACCTTCAATAATAAAGATGATGAAAAGAGGTCGCACATACGTTCTTTATTCCATGAGGCTTCATAAGAAGGTGAATTTCATTGAAGATCCTAGTCATCCCTTTGAGCCATAAAATATTTATCCATCACTTCCTCCCACCCTTCATCAACATTCAAGTATGTATTCCTCTGTGGTAGAACTTTCGCATAATTAATGAGGTATGATACCTCATCAAGTTCATGAAGATGTCCCTACACCAGAAGATCCTTTCCCATGGATTCAAGAGTTTCTCGTAAGTGAACCAAAAATAACTCAACAAACTATAATGCATGACCTTGGAGCTATCAAAAAAATTGAGATCCAAGTGGAGCAAGAAGGCACATGTGGCTTCTTATCTCTTCAGTGGAACTTCTGGTGACCATTATGTAGAAATTTCCCATCCTAAAGTTATGAAACCCACAAAGAAGATGACTTAGGAAAATTATAAGCTAACCCACATCTCTTTGGGTCAAGTTACACATGGGGGTGATGCTCATTTATTCAAAGAATCCTCTACCCACCTACTTGCTCGAAATGAATATTACAAATGAACAATTGAGAAATTTGAGGAGTATATTAAAAAACTCAGTGCCTACATTCAACCTTTCTTGGAGACCATTTCAACACATCCTTTTCCCGTGGAAGACATTTTTCCAATTAGTATTTTTTGGCCTTGAGGTGATCAAGAATGCGTAAGGGTATATGATGAACGGGAAGGATAATGATAGATGGATTGATAATATCATCGAGAAAGGAAATAAATTGCTGTCAGAGGTTCTCTCTCTGATCAAGTATATTCTTGTCACTTTTTTCAGAAGAGAAGAAACCAATTGAGGGGATTGAAAAGGAAAGGATCCATTGGGATGAGGTGTTCCCACTTGTGTCTGAGATGAGTTGTCTTGACTCCCACACTCCTATGAGTAAGAATGTGCTTACATCCATTGATTGAGAACTTGTTCCCAATTTCGATTCTACACCATGGATGTTAGATATGGTATGATAAAAGATGCCATCTTCAAACTTGAATATAGTGGACAAAATGATTTCGAGGATTTTAAACGAGATCTAAAAATGTGTACCAAAACTTGGTTTCCCTCCACTCACTAAGAATTCATTGTTAGTATAGATCTCATTGTTTTCTTCCAGGAGATGGTCAAGAAAGAGGCAGGTGATCCTCTTTCCTTAACGAATATACCTTAGAGTCCCTTTCTAGAATTAGAGGCTCTATTTATGACATTGTAAGAGATCATAAAATATGGCTTAGTCAGTGTAAGAATATCAATTATATTCCTTAGACATGGATCAAAGTTTTAATCTACATGTGCATTCGAGAAGTAGTTAAGGTGGCACCTACGGAATCTTGGTTGACTAGAGAATTTAAAGTGCAAGAGATTATTCTGAGAAACTTTTCCTCAGAAGATTATGATAAAAAATCCTCCATTAGACAAAGCTTCACCTTCATCGGCATAACCTTCTTATCCCCTTCTTCTTCTCTCCTCCTTCCTTTCTCTCTCATGTTCTAATTCTTCATTGGGAAGGGAATTTTCATTTTTTTCGTATTCATTTAAATGTGACCTATATTCAAACATTGTAATGAGTTCCCTTTAATTAATAAAAATGGACTCACTTTTATTTCCTAAGAATATGGAAGGTCACAAGTTGTGAGGGTAAGTAAAAATTCTTGTGGGGGGTAGACAAAGAAACATGTTTTTAATGTTATAAATATGGAATGGCTCTGCATTCCAAAAGGTTGGAAATTGCCGATGGAATGTATGTTGTTTATCTTACCACTACTATATCAAGCAATAAAATTTACAATTCTTTTATTACTTTTTCTTATGTTCCTCTACTCTCTCTCTCCATATTTTCCAACTTTGTGAGCATGATAATCTTGTAAAACCAAGAAAGGTGTTTATCCCTTTGATAAACAAATCAATGGAATTCTATTTATATGATTTGTTATGTCTTATCATTATTTGCATTGTTGTTTTCTTATAATTGAATGTGGACCTACTATGGTTATTGTATGTGAACTTTGTAAGCCTACTCACAATAATAACCCTCTCTCTCCTTATTTCCCTAACTCCCATTTACCTCTCTTCACTGCAATTTCCTCTCTTGTACTTCGTACAAGAATTTTCCATAGGTTTATTGTAGTATTCTTGTGTTGATCCATGAAATAACACTCCACCCATAACTTCAGGTTAGTTTACATTCAATAATGGGAGCCTCTTGATGACACATCGGAGGAAACCAGAAATTTTATTAGCTTTGTGACAATCGGTGGAAACCAGACAATTTTCCCACATGAAAAATTATTTTGCCAACTATTTTTGGTGACTATGTTGGGCAGAGATTTGCCCTCATACACCCTTACATATCTTTGAAAAATACAAAAAAACTATATATTCCAAAAATTTAAAAAATAGGTTTTAAATCAAAATTAGATTTTGAAGGCAACTCTATCAAGGAGTGATTCCATGTCACATTTGTTTCTCCCATCATGATGATGAAGTTTCAAGATTGGTTTTAAAACACCAGTAAGTGAAATCAACCATGAAGAAGAAGGTGGCTGCAAAGAGATGCAAGTTTTTTATCACCCATCATTCTAGACCATCTCTTGCAAATGTAGGGATTATAACATAGCGAAGAAGTCTCTTGCTTCAAATATAAATCTGTAACCAATGAAAAGAAAGAAGGTAATTAACTCTTCTATAGTAGTTGTGAAAAGGATGTCTAGAATAGAGACATATGTTACTTGTAAAGACACTAGCATAAAATTGTGGTGGATTTACTTCAAACGGACTGCTGCCAAATGTAAGGAAATGGGAATTACACCTATCGATGATCAAGAATCCAAGAGTTTGATGAGAAATATGTAGAAGAGATATGAAATTTTGTATGAAGGGCATGATGGTGAAGAAAATACTAAAGCTAATTTTTTTTACTTCATGTAGTTAACTGAGAAACTTAAAGCTCTATCTTTTGTCTCTCTTCCTTAGGATGATTTTCTTGCATACGGAGATGAAGAAATGACAACATTGAAAATAAAGTTCGTGAAAAGAGTTTTGAGTGTTGCAGAAGAAAATTATGATCCCAAAATCAACCTTGAAATTCTAAATTATGTTTTGGCTATGCAAATAATGTATGATAAACTTGAAGCACTTCACAATGATGAGTCAGAAGAGATTCATCCTTTGGAAGAATATAATAATGATTGTCCATATTATGAGGTATTTTCCCCTGAAATATTATTAAATGTATTTCGATTGTCCTTTTCTTGAGCCTTCTGATGAAATTCAACTTAGAACCTTGGAGGACAATGAAGAAAAAATGAAAGTTGAACCTCCATTCATAAATTCATTTTAGCTCAAGGCACCATCTGTTGGAAGAGCAATATGTACTAGAGATGAGAATTATTGTCTTCCGATGGATGATGCGATGCTTGCTGAGAACTATACCAACCATGAAGATGTTCAAGAAATCAACCCTCCATCTTGGATTCAAGAAGATGACTTTGAGCTAATCATTGATGGTTTCCTTTCCAATTTTAGCTCTCCTTTTGATTCACAAATGCCCAATGATGAAATGGAGAAAATAGAATAATCCAATTTCCTTATTGAAATAATCACGAATGAAAAAAAAGAGCAATGACCTCTATCCAAGGAATTGATTTCCCCATCATCACCAAAGGATTCTAATGTTGATCACAAGATTAAGCATGGAGTCTTCCCTTTTTCCCTATGAATAAAAAGACTTCCTAGGAGATGTTCGGAATGGAGTGAATGATTATTCTTGGCCCCAGTATTTTTGTCCTCCAACTTTTTTGAAGATGATACAATGAACCTTGAATTAAAAGGTATACCCTACATGTGTAATATGGATCTCTTCTCTCTGTTTGAGAAGTGATGAATACCGAGAGCATGCCTTTATTTTCAAGCAAGAAACCCCCCGAATGAGGAGAGATGTAGATCATTGGGGAGATGATTTTTCATGTGATTTCTAGGCCATATGAAGATCAGATTTTAGATCAGCTCCCCGATGTCCAACGCAAAATATTTTTCAAATGAAGGTGAAAATGAGTATGTGGCATATTTGAAGGAGGAGTCCGTACAAGACATCTTGAAGATTACAGATGAAATTGAAGACCCTCAACTTATTCTTGAGATCATAACATATGCCATGACTATACCAGACAAGTATGAATTTATTCATGATCCTAATTTTGATACACAAAGGTTCAACAATGAGATGGAACAAACTTTTAAGCTCAATGGTCTCTTTAAAACCTTGGTGGATGAGGATGAATGTGCAAATGACTCTCCCTCTTTCCCATTTTGTGAAGAAGTTTGTATTCATGGCGAATGGAAAAATAAGAAAATGTTTGAATCTCCTACAAATTTCTTCCTTCATGAGGAAATTACCTCAACCATGGGAAATGATGTTAAGATCAATATTGATCTGGTGTGTATAAACGCAATTGTTCAAAACAACAAAGTGAAAAGCTATAAGAGACTTGTGAATGTGAAAATAATCAAATTTCCTCACCACTTCCATATTCCCTTCTGATTCTAGGAATGATTTCATGTTGCAACCTTCACTCAAGGATGTTGAATACCTTCATGATAAAATAAAAGATCATATTTTTAGTACATGGAGGAATGGCCTCTTATATTCACAAAGAATCAATTAGAGACTACCGTAAGCAAAACTTTCAAAAAAGTTAACAAATGGTCACTAGATGTAAATTTTTCCTCTATGAAATATCAGTATGAAGACAAAATATTGGTCTCTCTCCTTCTTCTCAGACCATGTAAAGCCATCACAAGAGCATGGCATGATCTGATGATCACCTTCGAGCTTCAAAATTGGCATGAATTCAATCCACTATTCCATGATGGTACGGACTTCTCTCAACCCGTTGTTGGGTGTGTATACATTCTTCTCCCACCTCAATAAATTCCCCCATATATTATAATTGCCCTTTCCATTATATGTTTACTTTATTTATGATGTGTTCATTTGGTTTTCCCTTGTGTGCGTACACCATTTGTGTTAATAGTGAAGAGTTGAATCTATTACCCAATATGATAAAGCATTGGTCTACTCACCCCTGAGAGTTCTATGGTTCTCCATCACCTTTTACAGTCTAAGATCCCCAAGCTAAAGTCAATTGTTGTCATGTAAAATTACTAGGCTAAAAATTCAAAATTTCAAGCATGATAGCTAATGCAGAGCTAGAATTAATTCAACAAACACATAAGATTAGTTTGACCAAAAACTCCAACAACAATAATTTACAAGGCAAAATAGCTACTTTCTAAGTTAATAAGCCTCTCAAACTAGTAGTCATTGGTAATATCTTACTCTCCTGATCACTTCCTAACAATATACCATGATCTCCCATCCCATCTCATATCAAATCATCAATCAAATTGAAGTAAATATAAAGAAATCATCAAATTGAACTAAATCTCAAGAAATCATCAAATTGATCAACAAGCCCAAAATTGTCCTCTAGTGTTTCTCAAGCCAAATGTTATAGGTGGGTTAGTGGTTTGTAGAAACTACACTCTTCCAGAACCAAGTCTAACTATTGTAGGAACTCTTTAACCTCTTCAAGGTGTGGGAAAAATGTAGTTTTCCAAATCCTTGGCTAAGTTACTTATTCAACCTCACTCTCTTTTCTCTTATTTGGTCTCCTTCTAGCCCTGCCTTTAGTGTTTTTCCACTTTAAATTTTGAAGTATACACTCTTCTGAGAAACTAAAACATTCCTAGGATACCCATTTTCCCATTCTCCTTGGTTTCAAAATTTCAATATGACCTTCTTTGCATAATCATCTCCAAATTCGCTCTTCTAGTGATTTAATTATGCCTCTAGGTTGGGACGGTCCATTAAAGGACAAATTTTCATTGATAAATTTTATAAGGAGGTACATTAACTCTAATTTTTTTAATAATCCTCAATTCTAAGTCACCAAGACGGTTTCTTTCATGTTTTGGCTTGCAATTCATTGTATAAGTCATCAAACCAACTAAAAGTGGTTAAACCCTAGGTTTCTAAATCCTTCTTATAGGCCTATAGGTAAGTTTTCCTACAAGAATAGGATATTGAATGAAATTTAAACCTAATTTTTTTTCAAATATGCCTCCACCAATTGTATAGGTGATATCTACCAATTTTCATGCTTTGAATTGATCTCTAGCCCCTTCAAAATATATTTCTTCTTCTCTCCCTACGAGGGTTTCTAGATGAACTTGAGAAAGCATATAATGTTATAAAAACTTCTAAAACCAATCTCAAGGCTTAATATTCCTTATATTTGTGCCAAAAATCTTGATCTTAGTATCTTACCAGTGAGGTATTCTTTATTCTTTCTTTGTGGAAATATTTCAAATTTATTCCTACCTGCCCTTAGAAACAGAGTTTCTAATGTTATGCAAGGGTTTCCAATAAAAATAAGGTATTTGTGATCACTGTAGGGTTCCTGAATATTGATTAAGTCTTAGTTACTCTATAAAACCACTCCAAACTATTAAACTTTGATCCTCGCCTTTACAAAACTCATTCCACTAGCTTCCTTAGGCTGACTGTTCTCTTATATACCCTGTTATAGATTTCAAAGAAGTGCTACAATAAACATTAAAAAAACAGTGATCACATGCATGGATTAATATGAGTATTCTTTACCAACTTTAAATTCTATCATTAAGAGATTCACCATTTTAACACATGTTTTTCATCACTCCAAAGGATCAAGCTCGTGATTTTAGGCTATACACAATTAGTTTACACACAAAATTCCTCATTTCTTCAAATCTTGGAGATCCTTCTCCTCTCCTTACTTGACGATTCGAATGATAGATCAAAAATAGTTACAAGGAGGTGTTTATACCTCTTGAGATTGGTTCTCATCTGAATGAAAGCTTCTAATACCTCTTGGTCACATGACTAGCTTTTATCACATCATTTATATTTAGGCTAGAACTCCAAGACACTAGCTCCTATACACACATTATGACTCCTAGAATTCTATAGGTCCTATCACCTGGATGAAAAACCATGAATGAACCATAGAATACATTAAAAATCCTAATCAAGCCAAAAAGGCCTTCAAAATTCAAATGTATGGTTTTGGAGGGAAATTGCATAATTTAAATTTGTGAAGAACAAGACACAAAATAACAATTTTGAATGACTCTAAATGACCCCCTAGAACTACAAACACACTAAAAAACCAAAAATTGGTAATGTAATCCATATTTACATGATTGGAGTGATGCTCCCGTGTCAATAACTAATCCCACAATGTAAAATTTTACTATTTGGTCACACTATGCCCTCCTCTTGACCAACCTATCTCTAATGGAAAAATCAACCTAAATCCAAAGAAGGTACTAATGATTTTTTCAAGCATGCCTCAATGTGCAAGGAATTTTGATTAAGCTCATCAAATGATTTAGTAAAGCTTTAAGGAAAAATAGTTTTGCTTCAAGCCTAAAAAGGTTAAGCTATCCATTTTGAAGCATGTGTGCATCCTATGGAGGTGATTATGGAAAATGTAAAACATCTGGGAGTGATGTCAAGAAGCGTTGAAGTCGTCCAAAGTAATTTGGAATATTATGCGTGTGAAAATTTTCCTCAGGATAAATATGTGCAAAAGCAGGTTTTTCAGGTATAAGGAATGAACTGTCAAAATATGAAACTAAAATTCTCCAGATGATTATGAGATCTACATAAGGATTTATAAGGAAAAAAATTAGGCAATAGAAATGTTGAATAATTCTCTACATGGTGGTAGCATCAAACCCGATTCAAGACCTAAGGATTTCTCAAGGAAGTTCAATTTTTGGAGGTATACCTCATTATCCTAATAAAAATGGGCCATTTTTTTAGTTGAAGACATAAACAAGGTATGAAATTGATTCCATTGGTATTATAATGGCTTTCATATTTGGATTCATGTATAATTTTACCTCCAAAGACCATCCTTAGCTCTTAGAGTAAATATTTCAAGTTTTCACTGGGTTAGTGTGTGCAAGCTCCATACTTAGCCATTTTTCTTGACTTCCACTTGTAATGATCTTTCTACATGGATCACTCTTTTTCCCTTTTTCCCAAGGGGATGGATAAACAAGATAAGAAAGGGCACTCATGAGTAAGCACTTGTCCTGGTCCCCCTTATGACCTCTTCTAACTCCACAGGGTGCTTGTTTAGCTCCTCCATCTTCCTCACACCTAACCACATGCTTCCACTTGTCATCATCGTTCTCTAAGCTTCCCTTTATTATAGCTCTTTTCCCTTTTTCCCAAGGGGATAGAGGGGGACAATAAATGGTGCTTATGAGAAATCCCCCTTTATTGGTTTTCCTTGTGACCTCCCTCAACTCCCTGGGTGTTTGCTTGGATTTTTAATCTCACTCACACTTGACAAGAAGTTTTCCACTTGTCATGATATTTCTCAATGATTCCCTTTGTCCTTAGGGGAAATATGGGATAATAAATCACACCGATGAGCAAGCTCTCCTCATCTAGTTCTCCACGTGATCTCTCTCAGCTCAGTAGGGTACTTATTCAACTTTTCATCTCCCTCACACTCGCTTCCATGCTCACACTTGGCATCATCTTGCTCCAAGGAATCCTTTTTTTTCCTTTTTGTCCCTTGTGTCCCTTTGCACCATGAAAAACCATGTTTTAACTCCATACAAACTTACATACAACCCAAGGTCAAACCACAGTTTGCAAAGTTGCTCAAAAGTGAAATATAACTTGTTTTTAAGACATTTATTCAACATAGTTTACTATTACTCCATGATTTCTATTGTTAAACCTTAAAAAACACACCAGGATATAGTAGAGGTTCTTCCCAAGATTTTCCAAAATAGCCATGGTCTCCAAAACTAATATTTCTTCATATCTCACTAGTCAGAAACCCAACTGCCATGAAACTTTGACATATTACTCTACTCCAATGCACCTTTGAGATGATTGTAGTTGCATACTAGATGATACCATAGATTGTTTGCTATAGAAATATGAAACCCTACCTCTCAGAGTTACTATTTCCAATTTCCGATAGTTCCAGTGAAAGAAACACATTGAAATTTGGAGCACGAGGATCTCGGTTGTAGAGCCAAATCCAGTGAAGGTGGGTGTCATTGCAATCCGACACTAGTAAGCCCACTTTTTAAAAAATATCAAGTGTTTTATAAAATTATACGCTAAAAATATTAAGTATCCCAAAGAAAAAAAATCCCACCATTCAGAACATATATAAATGGCGAGAAACAACAAACAAGGGTAAATTGGGTTACTTACTAAAAATAGCCAGTTCAAAAAAAGTAATCGTCCCAAAAATAGAAAATTTATAAAAATGGAAAATCATCATCAATGGAATTAATCTAAGTGTATTAGGATCTTTAAATAATAAAGTTTGAGCAAAAAAAAAATCCCAAAATAACAACTCTTATCCCCTTCTGCCAAAAATAGTAAGTTTTGGGTTCTAGGTTAGAAAGTTGTTATTGGCTCCATTTTCACTAATCTTGTTGCTTTTTTCCATCATCACATGGTCACAAAGTTTTTTTCATGGCTCAAACTAGAAATAAACCCCCCCTTGAACTCTTAAAGCATCATTTACAAGAGGCACAAATTAATGCAAGAAGTTGGAATGAAAAGACTAGATCATCGTAAGCAATACTTACAATATTTTCAAAGCTCACCAATAATGCATACCTACTTAGAGTGTTTATAATCACTTATTAAATCCTTGGTGATTAGGTTAGTACAAGTTGAAGGTCAAAACAAGTTATTCTTCCTCAAGTTCTATTCATAGGTCAATTTGTCCTTTTGGAAAGGAAGTTCGTTTCTACGAGGATAAAAGTGAGTAATGATGTCCAGCTGTCATAAACATGTTTCCACCCATGTGAGATCTTAGTAAAATAAATAAATTGGGTAGTAAGAATGGGTTTCATCATGATCATAATTGAATTGAGAAAATCATCGAGCAAGATGCGAAACATCATGTCTTGAATCCATTGTCATCTCTCCTAGAAGAAAATCAAATGGGCTAATCAAGCCATCAAATTATTCAATCCATCTTGTGTGAAGAGTCAAGAATTCATCCTTTTCCATCACAAACATATGAGAAAGAAGGTAAATAAGCTTTCCCAAATCTAATTTCATTCAGGAAGTGATTTAGAGTAAAGAAAATTAAATGGGTTTATCTTCATGTGAACATCATATATGCAAGGATGTGAAATCATCTTGGTTTCTACTTGATGTCATTTACATAATAGTATTCTTAAAACACTCAATCAACACTTGGGGAATGTGGTCACTCCTGCAAGGAAGAAGCATTTCGATCAAGCCTCATTTCAATGCAACCAGGGGCCATTAAACATGAACCTTCAAAAAGA
Organism: Taxus chinensis; assembly: GCA_019776745.2. Lineage (NCBI taxonomy): Eukaryota > Viridiplantae > Streptophyta > Pinopsida > Cupressales > Taxaceae > Taxus > Taxus chinensis. The sequence continues at coordinate 680,254,892 of CM034149.1, forward strand.
AAGATAATGAAAAGACAACGCATAAAGGTTCCCTATTCTAGGAGGCTTCATAAGAAGGTGAGGTTCATTAAAGATCCCCATTGAGCCTCATGAGCCATATAAGACCAATCCATCACTGCCTCTCATCCTTCATTGGAATTCAAGTATGTCTTTCCTCATTGGCATATCTTTCCCATAGTGAAACATATGTGATCCCTCATCAAATCTCATGAAGATGTCCCTTTGGCTGACATCACACCTACACCAAAAGAGCCATTCCCATGGATTCAAGAGTTACTCATGAGTGAACCAAGGAAAACTCAACAAGTTGTAATGCCTGACCTTAGAGATATCACAAAAAATATTGAGTTCCAAGTGGATCAAGAAGGTGTAGTTGGCTTCATGTCTCGTTTGTGGAACCTTTTGGTGACCAGTATGTAAAATTTCCCAGCCTAAAGTTTGAAACCCATGAAGGAGATAACTCAGGAAGATTATGATTTGACCTGCATATCTTTGGGTCAAGATACACATGATGATGATGCTCATTTATTCAAAGAATCCTCTACCCACCTACTTTATAGAAATGAAGAATACAAATGAACAATTGAGAAATTGGAGGAAGGTGTGTGAAAACTCTCAGTGCCTACATTCAACCCTTTCTTAGAGCCCAATTCAGCACCTCTTCTTCATGTGTAAGACATTTCTCCAATCAGTAGCTTTAACAGTGAGGTGATTAAGAAGGTGCAAGGGGCATATGATGTAAGGGAAGGCTAATGAGATATGGACTGAGAAGATCATCAAGAAAGAAAATACAATTCTCCTATAGGTTCTCTCTCTGCTCAAATATTTTCTTGCCACTTTGTCAGAAGTGAAAAAAACGAGGGGGATCGAAAATGAAAGTATCCATTGGGATGAGGTGTTCCTACTTGTGTCCAAGATGACTTGTTTGGACTCCCACACTCTCGTGAGTAAGAATGTGTTCACATCCGTTGTTGATAACTTGTCCTTAGTTTGGATCCACACCATGGATGCTAGATATGGTATGACAAAAGATGACATCTCCAAACTTGACTCTAGTGGAAAAAAAATGCTTTCAATATTTTGAATGAGGTCTGCAACTGTGGACAAAAACTTGGTTTCCCTCCACTCACTGAGAATTCATGGTCAAAAGAAATCATTGTTTCGTTCCATGAGATAAACAAGAAAGGATAATAATTTGGTCTAAGCTTTGCACACTAATATAATAATATTATATATTCAGGATACTGTATGGATAACATTATAGTGGCTATTATATAGCCAAAATAATAGTAAAACTACTTCCTATAAAATAGGAAGAAAATACTAACAAGTAACATGCGTATATATTGTTTGTTATAACAATATATACGACTAACAATATTATTAATAACAAACAATGATTCATATTAACCCTGCGGTAAATATTTTAACAACATTATTAATTTGAGCACTAGAATATTTCCCAACTTCCCCCCCCTTAGTGCGAACATGGGAGGAAAAACAATCTCGCTTCTTTCACAGCGTGTTGCCCATGCATGTTCATGATTTGGATGGTTTTTCAAGACAACCAACAACCTCAACAAGGATGGTTTTACAAGAAAACCAACAACCTTAACAAGGATGGTTTTACAGGGACAACCAAAAACCTCAACAAGGATGGTTTTATAGGACAACCAACAACCCAAATATCATGATGTTGCTTTTCCTTGTGCTTTCGTTTGTCCATTATGTTTTTACATCATGGAATTATGTAGGAAACACTGCTTACTGAATACAAATTTGAAACGAGGGAAAAAGTGAAAATGGAACATTGAAACCATGTTCCCCTACTCAATGTGAACATTTCACTTATTCAACACAAACCAAGAACTCTGAAATCATACTACACACAATTGAAAAAAAACTGCAACTCTAAAATTAAAAAGTAAACTCACACACACACTGTCACCACAGCTTCATGCGACCCTTGTCATTGGTGACAAACGAGAGGTCATTGATCGACCTTCAATATCATGTGCCTCCGTCCTCCAGTTTACTGTGTTGCTAACTCAGCAAGATGCAAACATGAAGCACATTTGTTTCCACATTGAGCTTATTCTTTTCTTCCCTCCCATAATGTGAAACACTCTATTTTTCCAGACGCTAGGTAACACCAAAAATGCGTCCGTAAGGCATTTTTTTTTTAAAAAAAAAATTGACGACATACTATTTTAACTACTATAAAATTACAGTGAAAAAAATTCTAAAATCACCTATTTAACAAAACTCAATTTACTAATTAACTTTGACATAAACAAAATAACACTTTTGTATGGTCTAATTTTACATTCACAATAATGACACTTTTATGAGAATGGAAACATTACACTAAATTATGAAACCTAATTGGCACTATACCAACTTATGACTATTATAAAGACTCGAAGTTTAACTAAAACTATAAACTCAAACAAATAAATAATAAATAAGTGAACCACAAATAAAAATTCCTAAAAAAATTATTTTGACTTTGGAGAAATCAACCTGGAAGATCTTGGATTCAATTCATTCTGTGATTATTACACAACATACAACTCTCTATGACTCCTTTGATTGGACTAATGAAAATACTAGACTAAAAATTAAATACGTGAACATATAAAGAGCAGGACTAAGACTAAATTAAATAAACGTGGACACATTGAAGACTTTAAAAACTAAGGAATAATGGAAATTACTTGTTTTTGATATTTGTGAACTGTGAGGAGCCATGGCCTCAAAACAACAAGAACTCTGATGCAAAATTCTAAGACATGGCAATCAAATGTTGAAACTTGGGGTCCAATAAAGCGGTTGTGTAATGAGTGGCTTAGCTAAACAAAATAAAACACAATGGATGTTAAATTTGAACACCCACCTTCGAGACTGCAAGTACTTGTATATTTAATGGCAAAGAATTCAATGTAAATGTGATCAAACAAATGCAAATCTTCCTCCAACCTGGTTTTCCACTGTCAATCCTAGAGTTAACTCTTTTGCGCAGGATGTGTCTTGAGAAACTATTCAAATCCAAAAAATAGTGCTACAAAATCAAGAACCAAACCAAAAGAATGGTACCAACGTTTGACAGGATGATTAATGAATTTTGAGTTGAATATAATAGATCATACCAAAGAGATTCCGCCACAATCTGCCAATTTGAAAATTTTATCTAAGACGCCCACGTAGAAGTGGACAGGCTGACCGTAGAAATTTTGACACATGGAATTCAATTCAAATATGGCTGCCAATGGAACATGTCGAATGAAGGATGCAAAACATGGTGAAAATGTCAAATAAAACCCCGAGTTTTGGGTTAGAATATAATGTAATGGGGTTAACGTGGAGATAAAGATCCTAGAGAATTCCTATCTTGACAATTTTTCACAAGCCAAATCTAAAAATCTATTGTTTGGCTGCAAATAAAATCCTCCTTACACAGGCACACGGATTCACAAAAGAAGAAATCAAAGATTAAAACAATAATTTAATCCAAATTCCCTACTAATTGTTTCTCTTCCTCGTGAATGGGGGCAATTACAAGGATCACGATGTTGCCCCTATACAAATTTTCATCCTCCCATTATGATCTGACGCAGCTCTAATACCAAATAATAATTTGGTCTAAGCTTTGCACATGAATATAATAATATTATATATTCAGGATATTGTACGGAGAACATTACAGAGGCTATTATATAGCCAAAATATTAATAAAACTACTTCCTGTAAAATAAGAAGAAATACTAACAAGTAACATGCGTATATATATATTTTTTATAACAATATATACAACTAACAATATTACTAATAACAAAAAATGATTCATATTTACCTTGCGGTAAATATTTTAATAACATTATTAATGTGAGCACTATAATATTTCCCAACAAAAGAGGCAGGTGATCCTCTTTCCTTCAACAAAAATACCTTAAAGTCCCTTGTCAGCATCAGATGCTCTACTTCCGACATTGCAAGATATAAAAAAAGACGGCTCAATCAATGTAATAATATCAATGATGTTACCTAGACATGGATCAAAGTGTTGAGCTACATATGCATTCTAGAAGCAGATAAGGTGGCACCTATGATAGCTTGGTTCAGTAGATAATTCAAAGGACAAGAGATCATTCCAAAAACTCTCCCTTAGGGATCATGATCAATAATTCCTCCATCATACAAAGCTTTATCTTCATCGGCTTAACCTTCTTATCCCCTTCTTCTTCTCTCCTACTTCCTTTCTCTCTCATGTTCTATTTCTCCTTTGAGAAAGGACTTTTCACTTTTTGTCTTATTCATTTATGTGTGACCTATAGTCAAACACTGTAATCGGTTCCCTTTAATTAATAAAAAGGGACCCACCTTTCTTTCCTAGGAATATAAAAGGTCACAAGTTGTAAGGGTAAGTGAAAAGTCATGTGGGGGTATATAAGTAGACATGTTTATAATGCTATAAATTGGAATGGCTTATCCATTCCAAAAGGTTGGCAATTGTTGATCGAATGTATATTATTGAGATTAACACTACTACATAAAGCAATAAAATATGTAATTCTTCTATTCCTTTGCTTATGTTCCTCTACTCTCCCTCCCTCTCTCTAGTTTTTAACTTTGTGAGCATGATAATATTATAAAACCAAGAAAGGTGTTTATGCCTTTAATAAATGAATCAATGGAATTTTGTGTCTATGATTTTTTATGTCTTATCGTTGTTTGCATTGGTATGTTCTTCTTATTGAATTTGGACATATTCTGGTTATTGTGTGTAAACTTTGTAAGCCTGCTCAGAATACTAACCCTCTATCTCCTTATTTCCCCAACTCCCATTTACCTCTCTTCACTTCAATTTCCTCCCTTGTACTTCATACAATAATTTTCCACATGTTTAGTGGAGTATTCATATGTGATACTTGGCCCAACAAACACCCACAACTTTAGGTTAGTTTACATTCAATATTGGGAGCTTCCACATACACAAGAAGGATGGGCATAGCCCCGTGACCGTTGGGAGAAAACAACAATTTTCCCACATGACAAACTATTTTTCCAGCGGGGCGGAGGTTGTTTTAAGGATGAATCTACAAATCTAAAATCCAAATTATAGTTCCATATTCAATTACAAGGATCTCAATAGGAATACAGTTAATACATTTCAAAATTGTTGTGCATGTACTTTGTGTGGAACAAGATTTCCATCTTGGCTCGCATTTTTCTTCTGTAGGTAGAATGTGGTGACTGATTTGGGTGATTAACTCAACACGAAGCATGGTTTATATCTTAACATGTAGCTCAATGATGATCCCCATGGGAGTTATGTGAGGAGCTCGCTTGATTGAAAAATAACTAGGTTTTTGTTGTGCATCTAGTTATACCATTTATGCATACTTATGTGTGTGGACTATGGGAAATGGTATGTACACATCTATCTTTATTCTTTGCAAGATCGGCCTATCATGTCAGAGCGTGAAACTTTGGCGAGCTCACCCAAAGCGCAAAGAAATATCAGGTTCCATCAAGTTTAGCATAGTGAAGTGAGTTAATAGTTAGCATAAAGCGCAAATAATTGAAGGAAACATATCTTAACACATTAATAGCACAACACACAGTATTGCTCCAAAACATGTTCCATTAATCACTACATAGACACATAAGTCTCAAGCTACTTTCATACATACTGAAAATAGGAAAGGATGATCACCACTCTGATCTAACTCCCCCTTCACAATGGACCCTTCAGCAGAATATAATTACTAGTGGGGACTTTCCCTTCAGTGGTCTTCCATGATGCTATTCTTATCGCTTGAGTTATTAACAATCTAATAAACTATTGCATTCATGGTAGTGGTTAGCCAACATGATGACACTACTAGCCCTTGCCCGGTGAGTGTTCCAGTAGTTCCTTGGCTATAATCATCCATGCCTCTTATATTATCTACCTCGTGAGTTAATCCCAATCTTCTTTACCTATGTTTCTCTATCGCTTTCATGCAAGTAACCTAAATTGATAGCTCTATTTCTAGCTCTGTCAATACCTATTCGTTTGTCACTTTCATGCAAGTAACCTGAACTGATAATCTATTTTTGGTTGTGTATATCTGGTGTATCATGCTCTTGCATGTCCTTTTCCAAACTTATCCTTGTGGCATGTATAATCCTTTGATTGCCTCATGACCCCTTTGTATTGTCTCGTTAAACCTTACTCTGATAGGTTCTCATATTCTTCGCGCATGTGAGCCTTCTTCCTCATTTTTTTCACTGCCCTTAAGTATTCTTGCACGTTCATATATGATTATCATGTGTGCTCACATCCTATTTTTCTAGTGTGCATAACCTTCCTTACAATATGGCCGTGCATCTATCCCAAAGAATACAAATAATAAAGAATGTTCTTATTCCTACTGCACGATGCAATAATGAAGAATGAAAGAACTTAGGCGTACTAATATCACCATGCACTCTAATTTTGTTGTCCTGCCCTTGAGAAACACTGTTTCAATTGATTCTTCAAACAATTTTTGCACTTCGAAGTTCAACACATTTCATTGTGTTTTCCCAGTTTTGGATGGAATTTTATGATGAGAGGGGTTAGCTTATCCAACTGGACGTGCCTAACTCAGTAAAAACCCTTGCTCCCTTAACACCTAGTTGTAACCACTTTATGTAAGTTCTTGTGAACTTTGTGCTTAGTTATGTGACACGCAGTTTGCAACTCGGTTTCAGACTTTTTCGGTAAGATTCCTTAACTCTGCTTATTCTTTGCTTGACCTCATCTTATTTCTTAGCGACATCTATCCACTAACCCTCTCATATTCTTCCATCAATTTATTTTGGGCATGCCTTATCAAGGGAATCATCCTCCGTGTGATTTTCTAAGGATCTATTACTTTTGTTTTTATTTTCTCATATGACACACGCTTATAATTCGTATGTGTGTTTGAAAAAAAATCTTTAGTAGCTTGTCAACATGCACGCGATCCTTTTCCTCAAATTTCTGGTCGTGAGTTTATTCACAAGTTTCAAGTTTCTTTCTGCATAAATAACCTTTATGTTATCTTGGTCAGCCCTTTTGTTGTTTGACCTCATTCTCTATCAGCCTCAATATTGCTTGAATAATAGATATATAGCAATTGTTCTAATTCATTTTTTATTCTTCACCTTCATATGAGCAGGTTTGCTTCTGTGAGCTTGGGTTTATGGAAAATAATTCTCTCACCTGAATTTTCATTCCTTAGAGTTTGTGTTCTTGTACTTCTCTTGTAACATCCTTATGCTCTTGGTATAAGCTGAGCATAAGTTACTATTTGTTTCTTTAAGCTCCACCTCTAGCTTATTCACCCTTTTCCTTTGGATCCTAGGGTCATTGATATTTTGGAGATTCTGCTACACTTATGCTTTACAAATTTTTAGGAGTGCTTCACCTTTTTGTCTTTAGGAAAGTACATAAGTTTCTGTGAGTACTATTGTGTCTCGATCCTTTGTTAGAACCTTTTTATGAAATTGATAGGAATCTCATTTTTTGTCTCTATTGTACATGCATCTAGGGAAAAGGATAATGCTTTCTAAGAACTCCTTATATTCAATGAGTCCTTCATACATTCCCAGGTAAACAATTTTTTACTAGTCTTCCAAGTTGGAACCTTGTGCGCATGAAATTTCAAGGTTTGTGTGGATCAAGCGAAAGGTCTGAATCCTCTTCATCATCTCGTCGTACGACTCCTATATTAGTCGTTTTCATTTATCTTGGCCTTGTATCTTCCTCCTCATCATTTCGACATGGCCTCCTACGTATACCTCCGTGGCCTCCTCCTACACTTTTCTCCTTCACTTCGCGCCTCTTGCTTCATTACTAGGATCTCGTCCTTTACCTCAATCACTTTTAGAGGTGATTTAGGATCCAGTTGATGTCCCTACGCATGTATCCCTGGGATACCATCATTTGGGTATCATATTTTGTGTAGGATTTCTTATGAGTGTTTTAGCATTTATTCCTCTGTGTTTACTTCCTCTCCTTCTTTGGGAAACGTTGGCTCTTTGATGGCCACCTCCATTTGATCACCTTGGTCTTACACAGAGTCTTATTATAGACACTTGGTTAATCTTGCATTATTAGTTTTTCTCCTTAAATCTCCCTAGCACTTGTGGTCTCGAGGCATAGAGTTGAAGGAGTTTGAGCAATGCTTACTTAGCTTTGGTTTGTTTTGGGGGTGTATTTTTTGTCCTTTAGAGCCTTGGTTTCTCCTATCGTAACATTTTTTCACCCTTCCTTTTGTCCCTATCAGGGGCTCTTCATTAGCATGAGATCATTTTTTTTCATTTGGATAAATCTTCCTGATTGGCCCTTGTAGTTCTCTTCTTATTTGGGTACATATAAAAGAATAATTTCTATGTTTCGTGTTTCCTACTATGATAATCTCCATATTTACTTAGTACACAGATGTCAGACTCGTGTGTGTTTCCACATGTGCTTCTCGGATGAGGGTACTTGTAGGTATTACAGAGGGTATGGATGTTTGCATCAACTTTAATCGCACATCAATCCTCATATTATTTGCCTCCTTAATACTGATTAACATATCGCACAAAGTACTATGTCGTGAACACTGTAGGGAAATTTTCCCCATGGAGACCAATTTCCAGTCTAATTATATTAAAGTGCACTAGACTATAGTGCATCCCTACAACAAATTTTCCTTCTCCCTCTAGCACTCTTTGGAAATTGGCGCATGGATCCTCCAGTCTTGTTCAAATAAATTTTGCAAATTCCTTAACCAATTTCCAAAATGTGTCCGTATATGTATTTTTTAGGGTTATGGGTGTCATAAAATTTCTTATATCATTTCGGCAAGGGGATTGGTTTTATTTAGGGAACACCCAGGTTGGTTCCCCATCTCCCTTCAATGGTGCACCTATCTCATTAAAAACCAAAAGTAGAAGGATTTCTCGCCATCAAAATTTAGTACCTCCCTTTCCATGTGCAAGCTACTACATCTTCTACTATGTACTATCCGCAATGAAAGTGGGCCAAGTTGTATATTTTTCCCATGCGTTGGTTTTGGGAGCATGATATATAAGTACTTTTTGTTCACCTCTACCCACCTTTATGTTCATGTTAGATTTATATGTTAGTATTCAGTGTTGTCGACTCTAGTCTCAATTTCCTTAATATCGTCAATTGGGATTGACTTTCCTCATATGTTTGTAGTTTAGAAGGTTCCCAACCCTTTCAACCTCTTTCTCATCCTCCAAGTCATGTGCACTATATCTTCGCTAATGTTGATCAATCATTATTTACTTAGATAATCAGGTGGTAGGATAATTCTGATGTGCATTGACCCACAAAGTATAAATCAGCCTTCGCGCAATCGTGAGAATAGATATTGCAATAGTTCTACTAGCTTCTTTGAAGAGGGTTAGATGTGCTAACTGAAGATCTCCTACCTTCTCTATACATTTTCTTCACGCTTGTCATCGTAGATTTCATTTCCTTGTGTTGTCCTTTTGTCCCTATGTTGTGTGCACCGTATAACTTGGTTATTATTCCATCTAGCTCATGCGCAAGATAGTTACAGTCATATCATTTTGGTCATCCCCACCTATGATTGCCACTTCCCTAGTTCCGGTTACCTCTTCAGGATATCTCATCTCAAAATTTAGGTGCATTACACTAGAGCTTTGATCCTTCTTTGTTTTCTTTGTTCGTGATCCATTGTATTTTTATCCTTCTTTCATTAGACGCGGAATAACTTGTCCTTGATTCATCTGGCTTGCACCTCGTCTTCTATAAAAACTTCTACACTTGAAGTTTCCTTGATAATTGTTTCACAGCCAACCATCTATCATACATTGACCTTGTGGTACCTGATGAGGTTGTCTCACACGATGTACTTGATTCTTGTGCAGAGCCTTTTACTTGTGCACCTCCTTCATCTAGTTTGTTGTATTGAACTTAGGTCCCTACCTGCTTTGATTTACTCTGGGGCAGGTTTATTTCCCCAAAGTTGCTTAGTTATTCTTGAATAACTTGACCCCCATGTTAAATGAAGGTTAAGAGTTTTGTTTGTTCATGTTGAAAGTTGTTCTTACCCCTTCCATTTGCTCTTCCCAACTTGTATCGACTGTAAAATCTTTAGCACTTTGTTAATGAGTGGATGATTTCTCAGTTTTCACCTGCATTGAATTGGTTATGTGATTTTTTCGTTGTTTCTCATCCAAGATATCTCCATTTTAAGTGCAAGATAATTCCAAATGAATTACCTCTCCCCTATTTATACCCTTCTAATTAGGTCATAAATGTCTCCATTTATTATTTTTTGCATGTGTGTAACTTTTGTCCTCCATCAACTACAGTTAGTGATCACTTGTTGAAAAATGTTCCTCGCTTCATGTTTTCTTATTGATTTGATGTCCTCCTAGTGCATGTCGTGAATATCCTTATCTTTACTACACCCCTTTTTTTTTACTCCATGCCTCCATCTAGGTTAGGTGGCTTAAATTCATAGGTCACGTCACTTTTAATTTTAAAAATCTTCCTTATCGTGCACTTTCCTTTCCATATAGCTCATTGTTAGTGCAACATCTAGTTGCATTAAAGTGGTTTACATTCCTGGCTCGTGTCACTTTTAATCCTTGCACATCATCGTCCTCGTGCACGTTTTCCTTGCCTTGTAACTCATTGTAAAACAACATTCCTCCTTAAAAACCCCATTTTCACACGTTCTCCACTGTCCATTGGATTGTATCTTTTCCTTTTATAGTTTTTATCTCAATCCTTGTCCTTAGTTCACATGCGAAATTATTTTTTGTGTTCCCCATTTCTTCCTTTTCTCTGAACGAGCGTCTAACACATCCATGATCATTCTCTTGATCTTGAATTTTTTTATCTGTGACATTTGGTACCTAACTGTTCCCCCAACACAAAAAAATTTGTGTAGTCCTCTATTCATTGTAACTTCTGATTCCTAATATAAACAGTTTAGCGAACATATTACTGGAGCCAAAAATAAAATCAACAATGCATAAAAAAATGTTTGAATTTCATGTGTTTATTTTATTCATAAAGAAAACTAGTACTAAGAATGGAAATGACAACTATTTTAATGGCATACACCTTATTTAATTTCCATCAATGTTTTATGTGTAGTATAGTGCCCAAGTTACTTCCATTGAAACGTTAGTCTAGAAGAATTTTTCCATCTAAGGTCCATAAATCTTTTTTGGCAGTGCCCCAGTTAGAAAATATGTTGACTATCTCATAAGGACCTACTCAATGTGTCTTGAACTTTCCTAGATAAGCACTCATTTTTTGTAATGCACAACAATAAAACTTTTGTGTTCACTATTCTTATAGTGTCTTATTTAGGAATATGTGTATTCTTTATCACTACCTAAGGCTTGATGGGAATTTCATAACTATTGATTATGAGTCCATCTCACAAGTAGTCTTCTTTCATCACAATCGGTAATCAGATTTGTTAGGCGATTACAGTGACAGGAAGCCTCATCATCCAATATATTGAGATTCAATGTGATGCGTAGTGATGGTTCCATGAATTTGACAGGTAAGACTACCTTCCATTCCATACTATCAGTTTTAATAAGGGAGTTGCATCTATTTAAGTGCTTGCATGTGCTCTAGTTATATGCCCATAGTACCGTTGAAACTTTATCATCGCAATATGTTATGTCCAACATCACATTATCCCTCTTCGTCTAGAGTGTGACTTAGGATTTCTTGAATGCCTCACTATCCATTCTTCATTGGAGCTATGTGGTGCGCAACCATAAAATCCCTTGTAATAATATCCTTAACCAGTGTCATCTTAGGAAATGTGTCTCCTCTAGTTCACTAGTAAGGCTTGAGGCATCCATAGTGACTCATTGTATTCTTCCAAATGAACCTTGTAGCGGTCACTATTGTTGCAATTCTTTTTTTGTGTTTCCTCTTCCCATCTTGGTCAAAGTTATTCAGTCATCGTGATAATATTCTGTGTACATGTTCTTTGAGTCGCAGGATTGATCCTGGTCCAACAAAATTATATGTCGCCCATGTTTGTGAAAGGTTCCGGACGTTACTATTGGTATCATTGGCATTTCAATTCCCATATCTACCTTGAGTTTCTTGATTTCCAAAGGGAATCACTTCAAGCATGTGATACACAGATCCCTCGACATATTATTTGGCAACCTTAAATAATGTTCTATCCACCAGAAACCTTGTAGATGACTGAATCTTCCGCGTGGTAGCTAACTACTGCATTATACCTTTCCACCTTTAATATCCTTCATGTGCGTGTCTCGAAGAAGCTCTTGTCGCTTGTGATTCAGTCACACATTGTGAGTTGTAAAATCTCATCAGTGCGTCTTTCCCAATTTTATAGAGTTGTTCACCAGGAAATATGCGACTTGGCAAGGCATGTAACTGTATAGGATGTTCAGAGTTATTATGTTTCATACAACACATCAGTAGTAGTGTGGTCTTTCGGCGTGGCCCAAATCCTTTGTAAGAAATAGATCTAATTCCTCTAATTCATCTAAACTTTCTTTGTATTTGGAACAATTGCACCATCATATTGTGCCCTGTTGTCTTGAAATTTCTTACAATATTAACTAGTTAGTGATACTTGAACATATCTCACTCGACTACGTCTTTACATAGCTCATGATATGTCGAAAACAAAACCAAAATAGTGTACACATCTTTTTATGCCCCTTTATCCATACTTATGCATGTGGACTGTGGGAAATGGTGTATGTAACTATCTATATTATTTACATTGGCCTATCAGTACAAAGTGGGAACTTTGAAAAGCTCACCCAATGTGTGAATAAATTCAGGTTTCATCAAGGCCGTCATAGGGAAGTGAGTTAATAGTTAGCATAAAGAAAAAATAATCAAAGGAAACATATTTTAACACAATGATGTGCAAACACAATATTGTTTTAAAACATGTTCCATTAATCACACATAGATACATAAGACTCAATCTACTTTCATGCATACAGAAAATAGAAAATTATGACCAATCCTCTGGTCTAAAGTCTCCCTTTACAATAGAACCTTCATGGGGTATAAAGAATAGTGGGTAATTTCTCTTCACTAGTCTTCTAAGATTTATTCTAACCCTCGACTCCTTACTACTAGTGAAGAATTACATTCAGGAGGTGGCTAGCCCATATGCTACCATTGTTAGACCCTAAATGTTGAGTGTTCTAGTAGTTCCTTGGATATAATTATCCATGCCTCTTGTTTTATTTGTTTCATGACTTATTCCTAGTCTTATTTACCTATTCCTTTCCCTCTTCTATGTAACCTGAACTGATAGTATATTTTAAGCTCTATCTATATGTGGTGTCTCCTACTCTTGCATGTCATTGTCCAAACTTATCATTGTTCCATGCTAATATTTGTATTGCCTTATGAATCCTCTGTGTTATCCCTTTGAACCTTGCTTGATAGGTCCTTATATTCTTCGTGCGTGGGCCCCTCCTTACGTGATATTAAGTATTTTTGTGCTCTCATATCTTCTCATCATGTGTGCTTTCTTCTTGTTTTTATAATACACGACCTTTCTTCAATGTGTCATAAATATTTAAAAGAATAAAAAGAATAAATAATGTTTGTAGTCCTAAAACAGGACACAAGAATAAAAAGTGCAAGAATTGAGGGGTACAACAATTTCCTTTTGGCCTTTAGAAATGTACCAAAATCTTTAGTTTGTGTTGTAATGGTTGTTTTAAATAGGATATGGACATCTATAAAAGTGTCAGAAAGTATATTTTTTTTGGTGTTGTAGATACAAGTGACCTGGTGGGAATGCATGAAAATCTGGAAGTATGCTTAAGGAAAATTAACTATTGAAAACTACTTAAAAGGAAATGTGAGCTCCTGGTCACAATTTTTAGAATATGCACCAGATGGGTATGTTGGAAAGGAAATTAAGAGCCTCAACAAAATAAATTAGGTGGATGTTCTTCCAGAAACTCCCCCATAACCAGTTTCATCCTCTCAATTGCTTCAAGTAAGGCTCTTCTCAATCATACAAGTACGCAATAATTTAAGATATATAGATCATGTTTCATTGGATTTGTGTGGATAGTAGGATATGTAGTGTCTCTTTCAAACTGAACCTCTTTACAAATGTGACAAATTTGAATTTATATTGGAAGTGAATGACATTGGCATTATATGGCTATTAAGGAAATGTTATCAATTTGCTTTGTTATTTCATTCTATTTTTTCCCATTGTCATCCTCCCAACCTATGTATAAGTGGTGGCATCAAGATAAAGTCTGAACAATCATCAAAGTATAGTAGGAAGTGGATTTTATTAGATGTAGTCTAGGCACCCCTAATAGGCACCTATGTAACATGTGGGTACTATTGGAGCTCAAAATTGCTCCCAACCCCAGGTCATAGACAACCCGGGATTTTGAGGTAACATGGTACTGTCTCCAAGTTATGGGACCTTACGAACTGAGACAGACCTCCAGAGAAGGCCGGTTCCTCTACATATTCCTAATGTTAAAACTCCTCCTACATCTGAATTCAAATGTAACTAATCCTAATTTAAATATTTGAAGGGAATAGGGTTAGAAGGATATGCATAAAAAAGGAAATCCTAACATAAAAGAGGTGATAGTACCAAGAAAATGGTGATGAGCACTCTATCAGGGAAAATGGGGGAAATGGGTAGAGAGAGGGCAAACAAAATTTCCACAACTCAAAACAACATTTAACTTTCTACATTCACATGAAACACAATCAAAATGGATCCTACAAATGAGAGATATATGCACAACATATGTGTAGTCATAAAATCATACACTTTAGACATTATTTATCCTAGTCTCATACTTCTATTTAGAAGGTTATTGAGTGAAGAAAGTACTAATTAACCCTCATCTTTTGGACATCTTGTTTTATTGTATTTCACCATTACTGACCCTTTTCATCCACATGCCCAGTATTTATCAGTCATTTCCCATCATTTTAGCCTCAACTGGGACACCCATGATAGTACAGGGATGCCCGTGGGCACCCTCGTCCCACCAGGGGCGCCCCAATCCCTTTTTCACTTTCTCACCAATTTTTGTCTCTTTCTAGCCATTTTACATCCTTATCTTTCTTGTGGTCATCCTTTTCGAGGTTAGTTACCAAATTAGATGAAAAGAAACCTATAAATATAAAGTTATGAGACCATAATGAGGGACCTAGCATCACTTACTACTATCACTCCATCTAGAGTTGCATCCATCTATTATATTGGAGATCACTTTCATCCACATAGCTCCATCATCAAGGCACAAGGCTAGGACGTCTATCTATTCCGTGCACACACTCTACTACATTTTGTACACATAGTTAGTGCTCGATACTTCACAAAGTGTGACTGGCACAAGAGCAACCTAAGGCATGTTCACACACACTTGAACATAGAACTACATCAGGTCTGAGATGTAGTGCAACACTCAGTTAGTAAGTCCACCATTTTGGCAGTTGAGGTATATTTGACCCCTTCATATGTATTATTATTTTTTAGGGTTTGATGTTTGTTTTGGGGTCTTGTAGGTCTTTATTTCATCTCATATTATTGGTGACATATAGCGTAGGACAACAAAGTTGATGCGACACACAATGAGGGTTTCAGGCCATCTACTAAATAAGTGAAAATTAGTTTCAGAGCTTTTGCATTGCCAGGGAATCTAGATTGCAGACCAGAGCACCCGTAGGCACCCTAGTCCTCCACATGTTCCAATCCTGTTAAATCCTCCAGCTCCATCCTTTTCAGGAATTTTACACAGTCGTTCCTGCTCCTGATTTTTTCAGTCATCTTTGCGACACTCTCCGACAGGAATATTTTATTCAATTGAGTTCTTTCCTCTTCCTTCTTGCATATCAGGGTTAACATTTCCTTTTATATAGTTATTTAGCTCATTTGCATTCTTATTTACTACATTTATTTACTTTATTACAATTGTTCATAGCTTAGATTAACTATCTCTATACAACATAGTTAGTCCATTTTTAGTTAATCAACATCACAACAACAAAAGAGAGGCAAGATGCATATAAAACACAAGTATATGGTAGAAGAAAGACACAAATACCATATTTTATTGCTTACAATTGTGCACAGTCCATTACAGCTGAAACATAATACAAGAACACATCTAAAGAGGCTAAAATAAAGGTTTGTGGCTCACATCTTCTCAGGAGACCATTTTTACATGGTTCTTTTACAGATTAGAATTTCCATTTTTTGGAATAAGTATAATTTTATAATATATAGAGAATGAGAGAGAGAGAGAGGGAAAAGAGAGGGAAAGAGATTGGATTCGATCTTGCCATTAATGAAAAACTTTATCTTTCCCTACAACATAGTATTCAAGCTTCAACCACTGTTAATCATCCATTAATCTCTCAAAAACATCATGGGCACCCTGTTAAACTCATTCTCCAATGTCCTTTTGTTTCTAGGAGAAGGTAATAGCCCCATACTTCATCAATTCGAGTGGTTAAGCCGTCTATAACTACACATTAATGCGTGAACTATTTTTCATATTTTTCTCCCACTAAATGCCATAAATTTCTGATTTTGATGATGCCAAATTGAAGGGATCAAGGATACCTTTCTAATGAGATCAATTTTGTTGAATTTGGAGCAAGGAATCGAAATATATGAGCATTTAAATATTTGTATGTCAGGATGAACATGAGACTGACACATGGTAGCATTTGATTGGCTTGGGGATTTCCTCTGCATATGTGTGCATTACTTTTCCTTTACCATGTGTTGGTCTCTGGTTGGATGAGGGTTGAGATTTACCTACGTATCTACTTCCCTGACCTTTTCTGTGCTCTTTCCCTCTTCAAAACCTAACACCTTTACCAAATTTTGTTCATCAGGAGGCTTGAGATCCACTGGGGTCTATCAGCTTGAAGTGTGACTAAATGACGCCATGTGTCAGCCTCTACTTTTATTTCCTTCGATGTGCATGCCATCACGAGGCTTTGACCCTTTATCAGGTATGCCCACTGTGCAGTGTGAGCCAATGAGAAAGCTCCATGCACCTTCCCAATATCAGTCTCATTTATAGGAATATTGTCAGAGTGTGAAGCATAGACCATGATAACATTCCACGTACCTTCACAGTATTAGATTATTCTTTTACTATATCGACCCCCACAAAGCATGAGCCAATAGTAAAGCTCTATGCACCTTCCTATTGTCAGACTTTTGATAACCATGACTATCAACCATGAAACATGAGCTAATGAGAAAGCTCCACACTCCTTGCAATGTCAGTCTTACGAAAACCCTGACTGACAACCACGAAACATGAGCCAATGAGAAATATCCACACTCCTCGTAATGTCAGTATTTCTTGATTTTGTGTTTTCCCTTCATTGATTATGCCTTCACATCGTGACTTCTATCTGGGTGGACTTCATGCTCATTGGGAAAAATCTTCCTACTTACTTTGATTTGTGCCATGTGTCGCCTTAAGCTTCGGCCTTGATCTGCTACTGACTTTTTGACTATGTGCTCTACCTCAGAGCCAAAGCTGAATTGAATTCGGTAGATTCCACAAACTTGAAATCCACAAAACCTGAAGGCTATGAAGAAACTCGAAATCCCGCCACGTGGCCTATTACTTCGTGGGAATTTGAATTTTTTAGCTATGTAGACATTTGACAGGTGTTTCAACGTCCCATGCTTGTTTAAATGGCTAAGTCCATTTTAAATGAGTTGTCCAAATTAATCCAGGGAGATTAATTTGGGATAATAATTTGGAAACCTCCAAGGGAAATTTACCTACTAAATTTGATTAGTAACCTTAAGCAGCCATTACGCATGGAGTCGAGAATGAAAACTTGAAGAAACTGGTCTTTTTACTTTAAATATTTGTCTCGTGAATCTATTAT
Source organism: Taxus chinensis (assembly GCA_019776745.2). Classification (NCBI taxonomy): domain Eukaryota; kingdom Viridiplantae; phylum Streptophyta; class Pinopsida; order Cupressales; family Taxaceae; genus Taxus; species Taxus chinensis. The sequence goes on from CM034149.1 coordinate 680,272,836, forward strand.
GAACTTAGCACCAAACTGGAACTGCCTAATGACCGCTAGCCTGAAATTAATATGTAGAGCTCTAGATAAAGCTTAGAAACTACTCCAACTATCTGAATCCACCATGAAACCTGCTCAAACTGGACTGAAAGAATTTGATCTTGTGGGCTCTGAATAAATCTTAGAAATTACCTAACTTATCCAATTCTCGCCATGAATATATGCTCCAAAATAGATTGTGCAAAAAACAACAAAAGGCACAAAAACTATGTACAAACATGGAAATTATGCATGTTCCAAGTGGAAACATGCAGAGTGTGCATAAGCACTTATTTTATTGAAAACAAACCTACGCTAACCTACTCTAACCAAAGAAATGAGAAGCTAAATAAAGCCTAAAACAAGCAGGGAGAAATAACTTCTCATTCTAACAAATTTAGACCATGTAATTGATTTGACATTGGACATGGTCTTTAATAACATTGGAAAAAAAATTTAAAGCTAATTTTCCATCTCATTACTCAAAGTATGAACTGAAAAAATAACAAGTACCTCTTTTAGTTGCATTGCATTTAGATTTGAGAGGTATTGCAGCTAATCTTTGGTGCATTGATTTTCTTCCTTATGCTCTACAGTGAGCATGACTAGTGAAAACTTTTTTTTGGCTCTATACTATCTAGATACTTGATTTGGCAAGGCTTGATCCTCTTAACTTGTCCATTTATTTGAGCCACAACCCCATGAATAGGGGTATCCTGTAGACTTTCCTTTCCATGAATAAAGTTTCTTGCAAGATGATTTGATCCTTGTTCTGCTTCCACAAACAAATCTTCCTCCTCTATGATGAGTTCTGATTTTTTAATTAATTCATCATGGTGCTCCTCCTCCTCAAGCATAAAGCTTGTGAAATCAAACTCATCCACAAAATTAGATTCTTATAAGAATGAAGTGGAAGAAAGATCTGATTTTTCATCATTGAAAGAAAGCAATGAACTTTCTATGATGTCTTCTTCACTCAAAACCTCTTACTATTATTTTTCCTCCTCTATGGCATGAAGCTCCTCATGACTTGTTAGAACATCTAGAAATATTCTCGATGGAACACTACAATCTTTCAAAATTGTAGCAAATTCTAAGCATGCATGACAATGAGGGTCACTACATTCAAATGGAACATTTTGTTCATTTGGAAGATTCTCCTCCTTTGTTTTCATATCTTTAGTTTTGGCATCCTTAAATTCATATCTTTCAATTGAAATAGGAGGAATTTATGTCATGGACTGGGTCACTTCTTCATCCATTATGCTCTTAGATTCAGTCCATTCCTCAACAATTATTTCATGATTTTCAAGAATGGGACTCGCCTCAACTTATTTTCAAGAAATTGGAGAAGGATAACTATTAGGTCCTTGGTGATGAACCTCTCTGGATTCAAACTCATGACTCCAATCCTTGAATCTCTGAATTTGATTTTCTTTGTTTGGCTCCTTTTCAACTTGCCCCTCTAGGCTTGCATGTGCATTTTTTTGTGCATAAGAGTGAAGGTTAACCCTTACTACCATGAAATATTCAAGATTTTGTTTGGTGATGAATGGGTCCTCATGAAACTAATAAATTGGGCCCTTATTCTATTGGATAATCTCTAGTAGTTCATGATCTTCAAATGATTCTTCAAGAGGATCACGCACATGTAAATCTAGTTTTTTTAATGTAGGAAGGCTTTAACCCTTGGCTTAATTTGCAAAGGTTTAAATGATGAAGGATGTGTAATAATTTCTTGTGGAGGAAATGGATATTTGGGAGGATAGATGATAGAAACTAGAAGTGGGATGGGAGGGAAGAAGATGGAGAAGGGGAATCCTGAATAAGAGCAGCTAAAAATATAAGAACATGAAAGTCATGTTGAGATGGTGTAGGTTGGGGAGGAGGAATGGGAGGGATGCAAGATGGTATTGTAGGGTTGCCTCATTGACAAGCGAGGTTAATTTTAAGAGACCTCTTAGAAATCAGAGGTGGAAAATACCTGGAAAATATCCCCATAACCGGTTTCGCGGGAAGGTGAATTTTTTGGGGGTTCTATGCAAAATTTTCACCTGATTTTCAAGTGGTGTGATAGAAGGCTGCAGATGCACGATAGGAGATTTGTTTTCTTGCGTCAACAAGGTTGTTGTCACACGACAACAAACCTCCTGTCACATGTCAACAACCTTATTGACGTGTGATAAGAGGTTTGTTGTCATGCGACAACAACCTTTTTGAAGCACAACAACAAATCTCCTGTCACGCATCGGCAGCCTCCACGCTCTGGTCATGCGACAAAAAAATCTTTGTGTTGCTTGACAACAAACTCTCTTTTTTCATGCGTCTGCTTCCTCTGCACTCCTATCACACATCAACAAACTCTCTGTCATTTATCTGCAGCCTTTGCCCTCCTGTCGCGCATTTACTGTACTTAATAATACATATGCCCCTAGGTGGTATGAGTGATCCAGTAGTGTTTTACCTGGAGAATAATCTAGGATTATATAGGGGATAGTTTCAAGGGTAGGTGAAGTCAACACCTAAAAAAAGTAAACTGTAATTTTTAGGCAAACAGGTCACTCACGCGTGCCAGAAAATTCACCTTTTCAAATTTTTTAAAAATGGAATATTCACCATATTACGAATATTCACCACTAAAATTATCCCTGTTGACAAGGTTTCTTAACACTAGATTCGTGAGCCTCCATTAACTCAACCCACTTTACAATTTGGGGCAACATCTCAACTATAAACTCCATCTTTTGATGAGGGGTTGAACCAACTTAGCATAGGGCCAAACCATGGACAAGGGACCCTAAAACCAATTTTGGCTTCCTTCATTGAACATTTAGCCCTGGTCTACATCATATTCATCTCCATTTATTGTATCTGCCTCTAAAAATTAGCATCTGTCATGAAGTTGTCATCATCATAATGGTTAGAAGGATAACCATATGGATCAGTGGGGTTGGGTTATATGAACATTCATCGTGATAGGGCTCATAAAAATGATTTGGAGGAGGATTTTGGAAACATGGAGGTGGAGGGGACTGATACTACTCTTGGAAATGAGTATTCCAATGAGGGAATGAAGTCACGATTGCATAACTTCAAGAATAAAAGGAAAATGAAATGGAAATGATGAATGGAAAGATGGAAATGGATGGAAGAATGAAGGGAAAGGTCTGTAACAAGAGAATGTTGTTTGGAATAGTGGAGTCATTAAATGTGTTGATAACATGCCTCTAAAGGCTGGATATCAATAAGAACACATCAAACTTAGCAATATGAAGTTGTAAAGTTCTTCAATCTTGTCCCACCAAGCATGCCTAACAAGGTGGATATGATACACACCTATGAAATATAAAGCTTTTAATAATTGTCCCACCAGGCATGCCAAATTTGTTAAACCTCAAAATTACACCCTACCCCAAGTTATAGACAACCCAAGATTTTGAGGCAACATGGGACTATCTCCAAGTTGTGGGACCTTGTGAACCGAGACAAAACTTTGAAGAAGGCCAGTTCCTCTACATATTCCTAATGCTAAAACTACTCCTACATTTGAAAGCAAATATAACTAATCCTAATCTAAATATTCCAAGAGACCAAGGTTAGAAGTAGATGCATGAAAAGGGAAATCCTAAGCTAAAAGTGGTGATAACACCAAGAAAAATGTGATGAGAACTCTATGAGAGAAAATAGGGGAAAATAGGTAGAGATAGGGAAGATAAAAGTGCCACAACTCAAAATAGTATTTAACTTGTCACTTTCACATGAAAAACAATCAAAATAGAGCCTGCAAATGAGAGAGACATGATCAGAACATCACAAAAACAAAAGAGAGGTAAGATGTAGATAAAAATCAAGTATAGGGCATAAGAGAGCCACAAACACCAGATTTTATTTCTTGAAAGTGTACACAATCCATTACAACTAAAACAAAGGGCAACAACACATTTACAAAGGCCAAAATGAAGGTTCATGGCTCACAGTTGCTCGGGAGACCATATTGACATGGTTCCTTTGAAAATTAGAATGTCCATTTTTTGGAATAAGCATCATTTTATAATATATAGAATATCATAGAGAGAGAGAGAGAAGAGGGAAAAGAGAGGGAAAGAGATTGTATTTGATCATTTCATTAATGAAAATCTTTGTCCTTCCTTGCAACATGGCTTTCAAGCTTCAACCATCATTAATCATCCATTAATCTCTAAAAAACATCATGGGCACCATGTCAAATCCGTTCTCCAATGTCTTTTTGCTTCTAGGAGAAGGTAAGAGCCTCATACTTCATCAATTCGGGTGGTTGAGCCGTTTGTAACTGCACATTAATACCCCAAATATTTTTCCTCTTATTCTCCCACCAAATGCCATCAATTTCTGATTTTGATGATGCCAAATTGAAGGGCTCAAAGATACCTTTCCAATGAGGCTATTTTTTTTAAATTTGGAGCAGGTAATCGAAAGATATGAACATTTGAATATTTACATGTTGAGATGAACATGTGAGTGACATGTGGCAACATTTGATTAGCTCAGAGATGTACATTGTCTATGTGTGCATTAATTTTCCTTTTCCACGTATTGGTATTTAGTTGGATGAGGGGTTGAACTTTGCCTATGTGTCTGCATCCTTGAGATTTTTTATGTTCTTTCCCTCTTATAGACCTGACGCCTTTACCAAATTTTGTTCATCCCGGGGCTTGAGATCCACTAGAGTCTATCTTCATCAAATTTTGTAAACCATGAAGAAACTTGAGTTGAAGCATCCCCAAAATCAAATTCATACCACTTTGATCCTATAATTGATCTATTGGGGTTGAATGAATATGCTCTAAAAATGGCCCCAAAATATGATTTTAGTTGCTCTGCATTTGTCTCTATGAAGTATTGTAGTTGATCCTGGACACCTTGAAACTCTTCTCTCTACACTTTCTTCTAGAAACCATCATGACCATTGTGCAACAAGATCATCCAAAAGTAACAAAACTGTGCAAATCGCTTAGATAAACTGAAACTACTCTACCAACAAGACAATGTGCTGAAAACCACTTAGAGGAATTGAAAACTAATATACTATGTACAAGATGCAATGAAAAAATTTAATGGGAAAGTTTAAGAAATAACTTAATCGGTATGAAGTGTGATGGAAGTATCCAACATTTAGCCATGGTTTGTAGAATTTTCTCCATGGAAGGTAGAGGGTAGTGATCTTTTAGGGAGGCCTTGTTCAAATCCCTAAAATCAATGTAAAGTCTAATTTCCCCATTTTTCTTTCTCACCGAAACAAGATTTTGTGCCCATGTAGAGTACTTGATGGGAAAAATTATTTTTGCCTCAATTAGTTTGGATAACTCCTTCCTCATGAGGGGATCTATCTTGGGGTTAACTGGCCTTTGATTTTGTCTAATTGGCTTTACATTAGGACCAAAATAAATAAAATTTTGGAAAATGTTTTCATCAAATCCCTTTAGATATTCATAATCCCATGAGAATACTTCATTGAATTTTTGACACAAGGAGATAAAAGCTTGTTTTTCATTTTCATCAGATACCTTTCTAAGTAGAAGTTCCTTTCCTTGTGTAATTATGACTGGTTGACAATATTCTTGCCTTGATGTTATGTTCTTATATTCACCTATGAATTCATCATCAAGACTGAAAATATGCTCCAAGGTGACCAATCCCTTTGGAAATTTATCTATTTTCAGTTGATTAATATGATCACTGTAGCTATCATGCAAATCAAACTGCATTTTTGAAGAAAATTTAAATTCATTCTAGATGAATTACATAATTTGTTCATCACTGTCAAATACTTTCCAGCTGGTTTCATTATCTAGAATGGATGGTCAGACCACTACCTTGATGCGTTTCCTATTTCCTTTAACAAGATCCTCAACATGTGAGACTTTTGAACCAAGGGTTGCCATCTAGTCTGTTTATTTCTTCAATTTTATAGGCACTACTTGCATATCAAGAGCATAAAAAACTCTCTATAAGATCTTAGAATCTGTGTTTATAAGCTTTCAAAAGCTTATTCTTTGTGGAACATTTCCCTATAACTTGGTGGATGACTAGTTAAGTATCCCCAAATATTTACAATGTTTTGATTCCCATATTCTCTAAAATTTGAAGACCATGCACCAATGCCTCATACTTAGCCACATTGTTAGAACATGCAAACTATAATCTATGAGAAAAGAATAATTTCTCGTTGATTGGATAAATTAGTACAACACCTACCCTTGCTCCATTTATACTCCTAGAGCCATTAAATAACATATTCCACAATCCAGAAGTATTATCCTTTTCTTGCTTAAGTGGTGTAGGTAGAGCAAATCCTTCTTCAAGAATGTAGTAGGTTCCAAGTCTAGTTTTTAAAGTTGTATCATATGGATCAAACTCATAATGTTCTTTGGCCCATTCATCTAATAAAAGGTTAGGAATTGAAGGAGGAATAGGCCACTCTTCTAAAACTTACTCTTGTTCATGATCTTCTTGTATAAGGAAATGTGATTAGGGAGGGGTATGATTATAAGACTCAATATGATATGAAAATATAGGTTAGGCTTATATGGTAAATATTGTACCATATCTAGTTCTTAGGAGCATGTGAGTCCAATTTGAGGAAAATTATCCACCTACTTTATCCGTGAAATCTCTTGATAAGAAAATGGAAAACATGGGAGGTAATTCAATGACTGATATATCATGAGCTATGGTTAAGCTTAGACAAGCATGAAGAGCTAACTCAAGATCTTTTATCACTCATAAGATGCCAACGGCTGATCCATCAAGTTGTAGAACATCTTTAGAAACATGGTTTTACTTGAGACCTAGGATATCAACAATCTTTCTGGGCATTATAGAGGTACTAACTCCTGAATTAATCGTGCACTTATAAACTAAATGCTTTCCCATAATTAAAGACATATAAAAGGGTGGGGTCTTGACAACTTTTCTTATATGTTCTTTATTTTCTTAGCACAAATTTACAGCAACATGAGTCTTTTGAGCAACCAGATCAGTTTGAGGAAGTTGCTTGAAAACTTCAAGTAAAAGATCTAGTTGTGATAGAATAGCCAAGACATCCCACATTTTCACACTAATATTTGTCTTCTTCATTTGCTAAATAATGTTGAAAGGAATGCACGTGGGCTTCTGCATTTAACATATAATATTCTCCTTCCTTGATTATTGCAATGTTGGGATAGGCATTTTTGGTTGAGAAGTAACTTCATTGTCTAAAATGGATCTATTGGGAACCTCAGGCAATTTGTTTTTACTTACATCTATGCCAAATTCCTTTTCCTTGTTAATAGTGTTGCCTTGACTTGAAGAAGATGAAGTTTGAGACTCCAACATCCTTTTCTTAGAACTTGTATTATCAGAAACATTATTTTGAGTTCTAATAAAACTGCCCACTGCTTGATTTATTACACAGAAATCATCAGCTCCAAAGAACATGAGATTGGTGTCCTGATTGACCTCTTGGACATTAGGATTGGCTACTTCAACCAATGGTTCTTGTTGATTAGAAGAATTTTGAGCCATAAGGGCTTGATAATGCAATTAATTTGGACAAATAAACTAATTATGTGGCTGAATGCATGGGAAACACCTTTATGTTTCTTATATTACATTATTATGCATTGGGACCAATGTTTGACTTAAGGTGGCAGCAAGAAGTGACTGAGTAGGAGAAATTGTTTGAAGTGGAAGAGGTGCATTTTGAATTTTCCATCTATTATTTTGTTGATTTTTTCCATATATTTGGTTAGGTTGTTGGCTCATATATGGCTGATAACCTTGGTTAAATCCTTGGTTTGAAGATTGCCCCTGTTTAGAATAATTCCTATAAGATAGGTCTTGTTGTTTTTCCAAGGAAATGAATTTGATGGACAAATTTATAACCAAGGCCTTCATCTCCTCATCCTCCTTTTGTTGTATAGGAGAGTAGGATGTGGATGTACTAGGTTGGGAATTCTACTCAGGAATAGGAGCAATAGAGGTCTGAGCAGCTTGAGGTAATTCATGGTACAAAGGCATAGTCATCCTAGGGGCTATTTTCCCGGCTTGTATTGGAAAAATTTCTTCCCTAATGGTTATTGCATAGGCCCCAGACAATGTTCCACCCCCTATAGATTGAATCATGATAGCAATGTCAGAATTCAAAGCCCTTAAAAAGTAAAGAAAAGCACCTTATGGAGACAGTCTCACTAGGACTGGAATTTTGTCCCATGTCTTTTAAAATCTGAAATTGAAGTTTGTCATGAGCTCATTGGGAGCCCTCTTTATAGCTTTCAGTTTTCCTAACAAGGAGAGGTTATTTTCCTTTTCCCCAAATTTATTATAAAGGGTTGTCCTCATATCATCCCAATTAGTGATTGTTCCTAGTCCCAATCCCGAGCTCTTTAATAATTGAAAAGTTTTCCCTTTGAATGAAGAATCTAACAACTTTATAGCTACATCCTATTCAATAATTTTATGAACAACATAAACATTGGCACTATCTTGAATATGGTCAGCTGGAGTGGTATGCCTTTCTCCACTGAAGAAAGGGATACTTTTTAAGGCTGATATTGGAATGTCATGTTGGGCATTAAGAACAAGAGGGTTTCTACCAGTGAAGGTGAAAAATGGTATATTCTTATGTGGTGCTGCAAGAAAGGCCTACCAGGATGTAGAGTAGAAAGATTTCTATTTGGTGGTGATGGTGATCTCTGAATTGATCCACTCCTTCTTTTTATATTTGGTGATAGCTGCAAGTAATCAAAGTATTCCTCTTTTATTGTTCTTGACCTTTTGTGAATTCTTCTCATGAAACTGAGCACTTTGACTACTGAAACTAGTTGATATAGATCTTGGAGTCATCATATGTGTTGTAATAAGCCTCCAAAGGCTAAAAATTACTAATTTACATACAAAAAATTAGCAAAATACTGAAAATAAATCTTTCATTCTTGTCCCATTGGGCGAACCAAAACTATTGGAGCTCAAATTTGCACCTGTCCCAAATCAAATTGTTCTAGGGCTTTAAGGCAACATGGGACTATCTCCAAGTTGTGGGACTTGAACTAAGACAAACCTTCAGAGAAGGTCGACTTCATCTACTTATTTCTAATGCTAAACTACTTCTAGGAAAGGAAATCTAACTACCTAGCACCAATCTATGATTCCAAGGGACTAGGGAGAGAGGGAGATGCATAAAAGGAAAATCCTACACTAAGGGAGGTAATAACAAAAAAATAAGGGGAAAGACACTTTTGAATGAGAGAAAAATGGAGAAAAATGAAGTTAGAAAGGGCAGAAATGAAAGCCACGGTCCAGAACAACATTTAAGCTCCCATTTTCCTATAATGCACAATAGAAATAAACCTTGCAATATGAATAAACATACGCAACGCACCTACAAGTAAATGAAGAGGCAATACAATGTAACAAATCACCAGTTAAGGTAGAATAATAGCCACAAAATAAGTATTTTATTGCTTTAAAATGATGCACAAATCATTGCAATGGAGAAAGAAGGTATAAATGCACATTGTAGAATCACAATATCAGGCCTACAACTCAAAAACACTTGTGCAACACTTTACAACCATGCCATTGTATTCCAAAAGTATCCAACCCTTACAAATGAGCATCACTCCACTATTTATAGAAAAAGAAGGAGAGAAGAGGAGGAGGAGAAGAGGGCAACTCATATTTCTTCTTCCAATCACCAACAAAAAGAATTAAATGCCTGGAAATATGCCTGTAATGTTTTCAGATGCACCTCTTTGTGTTTTTTTAGCTTGTAGAAGAAGAAAGGAGGCCAAATTGGATCAAATCTGGGTGGCTGAGCTAACTGAATCTACGCATTAACAACCTTGATTAACGTTTCACTATTTTTCACCTATTAGACTCTCCAAAATATGATTTTGAATGGTCCAAAATGTGGCTCATGTCAGTATTTTTTCCAACAAGACCAAAAATACATGGATCCAATCTCTACAATAGGAGCTATGTCGGTTTGAATATTGCAGTGCAAATTGAACATGCAATGACATGTGTCGTGCTCTAGTTGATCTGAGGGTTGGATAATTTTTTTTGTGCATTAATGGACGATTTTTTTTCTCATTTCTACCTATAAAATTCCATTAATATCTTTATCAAATAATGCCAAATTAAAGGTCTTAAGGATACCTTTCCAACGAGACCAATTTTGCATGATTTGGAGTTATGGAGTGAAAGTTATGGCCATTTAAATTTTTGCATGTTAGGATGAACAAGAGAGTGACACATGGTGACCTTTGATTGGATCAGGGATTTCCCTTTGTCTACGTGTTCATTGCTTTTCCTTTGCCACGTGTTGGTCTTTCATTATTTGCAGGGTCAGGCCTTATGAAACCTCCATTATCTGTCGTGAAGATTAAACCAATGAGAAAGCTCCACACATGTCTCAATGTTAGTCTTCATTATAGAGACCTTGTCATGGTGTGAAACACAGACCAATGAGAAAGCTCCATGCTCCTCACAATGTTAAATTGTTCTTATCCCCTGACTGACAATCACAATAAGTGAGCCCATGAGAAATCTCTATGATCCTTGCAATGTTAGATTATTCTTATCTCCTGACTGACAACTGCAAAATGTGAGCCAATGAGAAAGCTCCACACTCCTTATAATGTCAAACTATTCTTATACCATATCGACCCCCGTGAAGCATGAACTAACAAGAAGGATCCACGTATGTTTCATGTCAAATCTCTCTCAATTTTGTGCTTGCCTTTCACTAGTTGTGTCTTTACATCGCAAATTCTATATATGCGAACTAAAAAATGTTGGCTCCATAGAAATGCAGCCACGTATAATGCCTTTACCTGTCAAAACACCCAGACTCAAAGCCTTTTGAAAATCATCTCGTTCCATATACTTGATATCCGTCAGAGTCCATCACCCTAAAGTGTGATATAATGTCGCCAAGTGTCCACCTTTTTCCCCTTGATCTGGTCGTCGTGTGTCTAAATTTACCACCCTTGACTTTCACATCCACCATGAACCCAAACATCCATCCTCCTTGGTTTATTCCGGGGACTTGGAGTCTGCAAATTCCAAATGCCTCGAAGAAGCTTGGAATAGCGACACATGGACCTTCTTGGATATTAGAAGGTTAAATTGATGGGAATTTGAATGTCCCAAGAATTTTTAAATAAAACCTGCCAATTACTTAAACCTTAGTGTCACGCGGGTTTTATTAAAAATGGATAAGTTCCATTATTTAAATAAGTTATCCAAATTAGCCCCGAGGGGTTAATTTGGGATAACATGTACATATAGGAGGGTGCAAGAATAAGTGGTTGGTCTATTGATACATTTGAAAGGTGTTGGTGGTGCCATGTTAAACTAAATGAACTTAAATACTCTTTACTTGATCACTTTATGTATATTCAATCATGGGTAAGGAACGATGGTGACAAAGGGTCTAAATCCCACAAAAAAATTGAGATTTAATTTTGTGTTGTATTTAAATTAGAAAATAAGATTGTAGCTTTTGATATGCATGCATATTTTATTCAACATTCACATGAATATTCTATGTCTGTAATGTTGAAAGAAACACGATAATAGGCTTAGTGCCACACACAATGCATGTTAGTTGTTTTACTAAATGCCTACATTAAATGTGGTCTGTTATCCTACAATTCTATGATCTACAAAATGGGTTGTTGGGAAGGCTTTATAACCTTTCAAGAAAATGCATTTTGGACTAGTGTAAAGCCACCCCACAATCCTTGCAAACACCATCATAGCTTGCTCCAAATGGGAGATGTATAGGAGGTGATAGAAACCCATAAAATCTTAAAGGAAACTGGACTTGTTTTAGATTTTTCTGCAACGCCCTAGTTGATATGTATGCAAAGGGTGTATGATCACACAAATCATGTGAACTATTTGACAAAATGCTTCTAGCTTTTGGGCTCATGGAATACACTTATGGACCTACCCTGGAGTACCTCTTGTACACATCTTTTTTTAACAGGCATGTGTTCTCTTCCCTTTTATATTTTTTTTTGTAAAATTTTATTCTTCTATATTTTTATTATATGGATGTTGTTAAATTAGAGGTGCAAATGTTATCGAAATGAATTCTATAATATAGTTACTAGTATAAACCAATCAACAAAATATACCTTTCCTATGAGTGTCACGATAACCCAAGACAAAACATGATGGACCATGCATTTACGGATTACACCTCCACTCTGTGATCACAAAAAACTTTTAAAAAAAGCTTACAACGCTAAAACACAACCTTTCAAAAATCATATATCTTCTCTATAAATGATGCATGGTGAATGGCTATGGTTTTTACCTCTTTGTTTCACGATTTAAAAATGTTCCTTGGTATCAAGAGACATAAGATAAAATTTTTAACCACGCCTATTTATTGTTTGACACATTTTGGAAGAATATTTTTTCTCCCATTTAGACGATTGGGTTATAGGAGGTTGCCACACAATGTTGTGATTCAAATGATTTGAAATCACCCTACAATTAACACTTATGGATTGAGAAATTTCATCCTATCACCCCAAACCTCTTCTTTCCTACATTGAGAATTGCAAACCAAAATTATTTTTAGCTTATCTTCTTTGGAAACACTATTTCCATGCTAGTTTTAGAGCCAACTTGGCTTATAGTATCCAAGTGTGAATTGTCAAATTTCACCAACTCACTCTAGAACGATGCCTCTAAAATGATATCCACTTATCAAATTTTGTTGTAATGAAATCCTTAGTGTTAGTGAAGTTAGTGAACTACCTCTAAAATTTATAATAATTTTAAAACTATGTAAATTTAGTGAACTCTCTCTCCCCTCTCTAGAACTCAAAAATATAAAGGAAATGCGAACTTTGTGTGAAGATAATAAACTCTCTCTCTCTCTTGTGTAATATGACTATAAAAATTTTGGGAAGGGAATTTTTTAAATATATGCTCTCATAGATAGATAATAAAGGGTAAATCCATGTCAGCTTTGTGCTAACCCATGCTAATGACAAAATGCAAGTGCTACAATGGAAATGCAGTTGATTTGAGATCATTCAAGTCTTGTATTCAAATTCAATTGTAATTCATTTATTTCATTTTGAAATAAAAATTGCTTTGTTTTTATTACACATTGAATAGTGGTAGGCCTCATATCCTTGATAAAAAATGAAATATTTGATATCATGCACTTGCATTTGTGTGTCACGTCTAGTTGAATCATTAATTTTTAGAATATTTTGTAAGTCTAATTATTAAATAGTGAAGATGCATATTTAGCTGCATAGATAGGTACTAAAACATTGTGTAGCTATACAATTGAGATTGTTCATTTAAAACTTATCTCGAAGGATTCTCTTTTCCTAATAATTTGGCAACAATCTAAGTCTTTAACATTTCTCAAAGTAAATAACTCATGACCCATGTAAAGGATAATTTGATGTTGTGCAAGAATATATTTAGGTGAAACTTATCTCGTAATGAACTTAATATTCTACTTAATTTGAGTAACTAATGTGTTGTTTACATTTGGAGTAATGTCTTTATCCCTTTCTTGTTGCAAGTGAAAGTTATTTTGTTGTGTGAGTGTGTTTGTGATACAAAAATAAATTAGTTGTGTTGTGGTGTACTAAGTGTCCGTGGGAGTAATATACTTGTACATGTATGCACTACAAATATATAATTTTACCCTAGTTTTAGTTGTGTTTTTGGTCTATAAATTGTTTATGTTAAATGTAGTAGAATGGAGGAACTAGGGGTCCCAGTGCACTATAGGGCCATAAAACTCATACATTATATAAGCAAGTAGAGGTTAGAATCAAAACACATGAAGGGTTATCTAATTGTTTTCAGGACATGATATTGGCATCAAATAAGGATGGCCCTTTATTCTTGACGTTATTCGAGCTATACATTGATAAGCTATAAGATTGGATAAACAATTTTAGTGGGGAAGGGGTTAACTAGGCCAACTATGTAATGCAACTTCTACTTTATGCCAATAACCTAATTCTAATGGAAAAATCAATTCAAGATTTAAAAGAGCATTTGCGTAGACACAAATCTATGCACTTGGGTATATTTCCAGGTCCTAAAGTATACTAAGGTATACATGATTCCTAAGCAAGAAAACTAGTGGTTGACAACTCCTTCAAGAATTTTGGGTACTATCAATTGCACTTTACTGGATTTACACATCTTACAGCTCTGCTGACACTTGAATGATTTATCTTTTGATGGCCTCAGACACTAGCACCTAGTTAGGACATATTCTCCCAAGTGCTCTTATCCCTTCTAGGTGCCACTATCTCTCTCTTTCTTTTTCTTACTCTTTTTGGGTCCTTTTCACTTCTTCGTCACCTTTTAAAACTTTGGGCCGGATTTTCAATTTTCAATTACGAAATTCAAATAAGGGAATCATATATATACTTAGTTGCTTCTCTCAAATAAGGGTCCAAATAATATAAGAATTATCTATCATCACCTAATCTTGCGCAAAGGAAAAAGAGAACTACAAAGCATACATCTAGCACATTCATACAAGTGGCAAGGGTTGCATCAATCTGTATACATTACATGGGATGGGAGTTAATTCTATTCCATCAAACACATTCTACATACTTGTAACAATCTATATCTAGTATGCTATCATTGTGCAACTTGTACAAGAACAATTTATGGCATCATTTCACGCACAAGCACAAATAAATACACAGAGTCTGATATGTAGTGCAATGCTCAATCATAAGTTCACTCTTTGGTTGACCATCGGGGTCTGTTAGAATCCACATTCTGAATTTTTTTATTATATTTAATGTGGTTTGTGGGCATGTGTAGGTAGTTATCTATTTTTCAGGTTACAAGTATGACCAACAACATAGAAGAAAACCTAGAGAAATAAAGAGAGATCAACAACGAAGCTTCTCCAACCCATAAAAGACCAAAACTTGAGCATCTGAGCAGACATAGGTTCCTAGTTCAGTCATTAATGCATGGGGTGCTCATGTCCTCCTATGGGTGCTTATATCTCTTACACCCCTAGGGTTCTAAACCCTTATCAAGCTTGTTTAACATTGTTTTTAGTTGGATCCAATAGATACTCAGTCTTGATCACTCCATGGTTACACAAAAACAACTAAGTCATCTTCTTCTATCATTTGCTTAGGGTTTTACTTTGTTAAATTATTATTGCTTGTGCACTATTACATATAGTTACCTGAATGTCATTAGTTACAGTAAGTTACTCATAATTTAGGTTTAATTAAATTTAGATTAAATCATTTGGTGAACCCATTCACTCAAACCCTACCTTCATTCAAGGCCTTCTTTTTATGCCTGTCACCCGTAGTGGTTGTTTTGGTCCTCTTGAGAACATTGAGCTTCCCCCATTTTCCCGTAGGCTCTCTAAACTAATGGCTGATTTTGATAATCCCCTTATTAATTCAACCAACATTCCTCTTGAAAACATTAAAACTTTTGACAGTGAAAAATCATACAATGAGGACACTAATGTTGATCAAGAACAACTTGAAAAGCTCACTAATTTCCATTATTCTGTACGCACCGACCCTACACATATTCTGCATGTCCTAAATTCTTTATGTCATGTTAAAAATTATCGATATGCTACCACTCTCCCTCTTTTGGGTTCATCCTCATCCACCATGACCTCCACCCCACCTTCCACTATTCCTATTTATACTGTTACAACCACTGCTCCCCTCATTCCTCCTAATACTTTCCATACACAACCTAGCTCCTCTTCAGGTACACATGACCTAACCTCATTATACTATGATTTATAAACCCAAATTCACCAACTACAACAAGCCTCTTCATCCTCCTCTCAATCTCTAGATTCCTCACTCCTCCTTCATATCCCTTTTGCATCCATCATCTCCTCTTATCCATTTCCATCTAACTTTTTTGCAACTAATCTTGTCACCTTCAATGGCCATGACGACCCTCATGAACACCTTCACTCCTTTCATGTTACATGTATTGATTATGTTGATGACCTTACACTATTGGCCATTGTTTCCTCAAAGCTTACATGATTATGTTATGCGATGGTTCTATGATCTACCCATCCATTCGGTAACATCCTTAACATCTTTAGACGATGCATTCCTTGCTCTTTTTTCTATGAGACATCAACACTAAGATATCATATGCACAACTAGCTAAAATAAAACAAGGATCTAATGAGCATCTTACGAACTATGTATTCCAGCATAAAAGCAACCTTGCTAAAATGACCAATGTTCTAGATGATTGAGAATTATAAGATCTATTCATTCAAAGTCTTCTGCCTCCACTCCAAGAGAGTTTCATTTTTGAAACTTCTCCTTCATTTGATCAATTATTTCACACACTCAAATTTTGTAAAAGAAAACTACTATTTATGGGAATATTAAAGTATTATGATACTTCTTCCACTTCATCCTCCAACAAGTTTCAAGCCAAATCCACATTCAATTCATCTCCAAAGCCTACTGATGTTAAATCTAATGTTAACGTCGTTGTTTTTTTTGGATTAGGGCAATGTTATCACTGAATCACAACACCCTTATGTTTACACAAGTGCATATACTTGAGCTCACGAGTGTGATTGGATAACATGGGTACTATCTCCACGTTGTGGGACTTGCTACTTGAGATAGACCTCCAGAGAAAGTTGGTTCTTTCTCCTAAACTACCTGCCACAATCTACTCTAATACAGACAAAACTAACTACCCTAATCTAACTTTCCAAGGGACCAAGGAGAGAGAATGCATAAAAATGAAAGCCTACACTATAGCAGTGATACACCAGAAAAGGAGGGGTGTGAGAGTAGTCTTGCAATGTGTGAGAAAAAAAAGCAAAGTGCATACTAGAAGGGGTGATAACAATTCTCCACAATATAAAAAAATGCATTCACAACAATATTTCATACATGCACAATAATAATGAATCCTTGCAAGAGCATAAAAATAGACACAATATTCTTGTAATGAAGATTGAAGGGGCAAGAAGAGTGAAAGAAAACACGGCAAGGGAAGATGCATCCATAACTTGTATTTTATTGCTTCATGATATGCACAGTTCAATCTATTACAAGATAAGGGCCTGGATCACCATGCAAGGAGTCCACTATAAATTCCTGTAATACATTGGCTTCACAAAGCAATTTTGATAGATCTTTACTATAATAAAACTCCCCCCTCTTACAATGAGCCCAACACTCCAATTTATAGAAAAATGAGAAGAGAGAGAGAAAGGGAAAATGGAAATCCCGAAATCTGTCCTTAAACCACTTGTAAGATGCATTAAATGGAGTGAAATGACTGTATGTTACTTGCAAAAGTCTCCCCATATTGTCCCAGGTGTTGCAGTAGAGAAAGAATGATGACCATGCCTCTTAATTGCACTCCCAACTACCAAATAAAACACTCTCATGAATCCGGCCACGTTTTATGAAAAATATCCATCTATATCTCATAAAATCTAAAATTTATTTATTTATGTGTGTTGGTATCAGAAACACAATTCCAACAGTACTAATTTTGTGAGATTTCGTTGAGAAATGCAAAATTTATGGCCTTAACAGTGCGAGCAGCTATTTTGGGTCTGCCAGGCATTTTCTGTCATTTACCGAGAATGAGCATTGATGACTGGAGCAGAACACATTTCTTATATTCAAATATATCTACCCTCATTAAAATTAAGAACAAATTTTTGTGATGCAGAGGATGTTGTGCTCATTCTAGAAATTCCAATTTTGTTAAAATCGGAGCTCAGATTCAAAAGTTATGGCCATTTGAAGTTCAGGAGGTCAAACTTTGAATTTTCCTCTTTGTTGCAGCTATTTCAGAAAAATCAAGCCCACGTGTCCTAGATCTCCTGGGCGCATTCTTCCGCATCGCTCGATTCGGGCCTACTTGTCCCTGCGCATCCGTCGTTGACCGAGCCGTGAGGGTCGTTGACCTTCGCATTGCCCGCATCCTATTCAGCTTGGCTCCTTGTGCGGTGATTTTACCTTTACACGTCCCACACATACTTTTTTCCTGACTGTCCCGAACAAAAATCTCCACACCACCCATAATAGACTGTCTTGCAAAAAAATCGGTCGATCACGTCCCGACGTCCCAACTGTCCTGCGGACCGCTTGGGACAAAAATGTCTGCACCGCCCGATTCCTTTGTATTTTGGCCACAAACTTGGTACAATGAACCTTGGTATGATCCACACTGGTATGACCCACAACCTCCAAACCTGCAATGCATTAAAACAAGCCTGCGACTTCAATTTTTTTGATTTTTTCTAACTTCTTGGATTTTTTCCTTGGATGGGGAAGTTAGAGAGGGAGCAAAGGGACCCCCAAAACATTATTTTGGGCCTTGAATCAATTCCACTTTCTGGGGACTGAAGAATCTGATGCATGTTATCAAAATTACCTTGAGGGGTGAATTTTGGATAACAGGTAAATGTGAGGATTTTGAAAGGGCTTACAACCTTGTACAAAGAAGAGGGAGGAAGAGAAAAATATGTAGATATCTTCCGCAAAACACATGGAGAAAAGAAAAGAAAACCACAAGATAAAAGGGAAGAAGCTATTATAGTCACAGAGTTAGCAACAAAGTAGATCCAAGAATAAAAGGAGGAAGAACACCCTCAGTTGTGATTGAATGTAGCAAAAAAGGTCAGTAAAGAGGGAGAGAGAAGATGCCACCCAAACAAAGCTACAAAAATATGAAGTGGAAATAACCAAGAGGTGACCAAAAGAGAAGCTAAAGAAGGGAAGAGGTGAAAATGAGGATAGGAAATCAGAGCTTATCCTTTTCCCCCTTCTTAGAGTGCACCAACTACTAATTTTCTGGTAATTATTCCTCTGAACCCAGTGAATTAGTTAAAGCTAAGATCAAAGGGGTGTCATATTATAATTCCATATTTAGATATATGGGTTCGTCCTTGTCTGAATCAGAATGATCAGATTCATGAGGTCTCTTGATTCCCGGAGTAGGTCTCTCCACCAAGTTAGATAACACCAAATGTTGAGCCTCTGCAACACACTCACCTACTATTGCAGGCTAAGCAGCAACCAACTAATCTACTCCTTTAGCTTCTTGAATGTCTGAATCATAATCTAAGTCGTCCTCAAGATCAGGGATTTTAAATTTTTAGAAAACTTTTTCTTGGCAGATTAAGCTTTCTTATGAGGGTAGGAAGATTGTAGATGGCCTAGTGTCCTACAATTTTTTCATCTGAAGGTCATATTTTCATAGTCAAGAGACTAAACATGGGACACATCTCCCATCTTGATGATTATTTTATCTGATAGTACTTTACTAAGGTCAACTTGACCACATACACCAATATAATTGAGAAGCCCACTATAAAATCGCATGACATCTTATTTATAAATCTCCCTAAACAATTTATGATCTCCTCTGCAGTAAGGTAAAAACTTAGAGGAAGGTTGGGTAACCTCACAAAAATAGGGACATGCGAGATGGAGTAGGAGAATAGGTAAAATTGTGGGAACTAAGGGGTAGTGAACAATCCCACCGAAATCTAAAAACAAGGGCCCTGATTAATGGCCCTCTAATAATCCTCCTGATCAAAGAACAATATGATGAAAAATCCTCTAGCACAGAAGAAAAGATCACATTTTTTTGTCCAATTGGAGTGAATCCACTAGATTAGCACATTTTTCAAAGGCCAAACACCATTAAATCTATAGATGAGATCCTATTTTCAATATTATTTTTCAATGCCAAAGATTTTGCACTTGTGATTTCCAAAGAAGGGGATTCTGTAGCTTGTTCCAAAAGATAGGTCGGGGGAGGATTAGATGCGGCAGATGTGGATGCAACATGTTTAAATATAACCTCTTTAAATGTATTAGGGCTTTGAGCTCTGGCACCTCCCCTTAAAAACCCTAACATAAAAATCAAATAATCCCTTTCAATCCCATAATAACTTAGCAGAGAGTAATCATCCAGAGATTTGCCACCAAAGTTAAGATTTATGAGATCTATCCTACAACACAGTTTGAGAGAAAGAATATATTTAAGGTCCATACCTCAGGTAGGCTGAGGGAGCATAATGTAAAGACTGGTCCCAGATAAAGTGTGTACGAGAACTTGGGAGGTGATGTCAAGGCCCAGCCCTAAAATCTATGGGAACAGATCATATCCACCGCCCATTACACATCTACTCCTTCCTAGTTTTGGTTCATCATATTTAGATAGAGTCAGTAGAGGCGTATTGGTAGACCTAGAGCTTTGAGGAGAGGCTCAAGACACACCCCGTGTGAGAGTCGACCCTAAAAACCCGTCATACAAACACCCATTATTAAAACCTACACATGAGAATCCAACCCCACCCTCATGCAAAAGAATTTTTTCATCGCGAGCCGCAACCGTGAGGTTAGGATTAGGGCTTCTGTGGAGACTAGAAAATGTCATTCCTTCCTTTATTGTCGGTGTTGTTTCTACACCAGCCAAGCTTCAATTATAATCCACGAGACACACCTTTACTAAGTTACCTTATACACCTTGGTTCCTATTATCATAACTCATTGAAAGTAATTTGGTTACTCTCCCTCTAACAATCAATCTAGATCATTCTCGACAACGTGGTCGTAAATACGATGAAAACGTGCATTGTTATTATCACCAATGCAATGGTTGTTCTACTTATCATATTTGTAATCTTAAACATATCATTCAAGATCTTATCGACACCAATGCAATCAAGCTCATAGAGCCCTCTACTTATAAACCAGTCAACGATAATCAAAATCATAAAATCTTCATGACCCATTACCCCACCGCAACAAGTCGGCTATTGATTTCTCTGTAAATCCTGCATATCATGTTGTGCCTCCTCCTTCATTAGGGTTGTTTGATTTTCCCATTTTCACTATTTTTCACTACTTACATGCCACCACCAGTTATTAAATTTTCAGATCGTGACTACCATACTACATTATCCTCTGATGAGCTACATATTGATGCTTATATTGGTACTCATATAGTTAACAATATTATGGTCCATCCTTTAACCCTTTCTAATGCATGCTCCATGACACTCTTACTAGTTATCAACTTTCTAATCTCTTAAATCACATTTCCAGTTCCTAATTCTTACGAACATGTCGTCCTTCTTATTACTATTTGGTCCCTTACCATACTTACACCATTCCTTGTTACATCTAAAACCAAGCACTATGACATGGTCTTAGGTGTCCCTTGGCTCTGGGCTACCCAAATTATTCCTTTCATGCTCCACTTATGCCTTAAGTTCATTCACAACACTCAAGTTGTCACCATCAAAGGTATTCCACTGCGCACACCATTATCTTGGCCAACTCTCTCACTTCTGTTTCAACACCAGTCATGACATCTAGGCCTCATGTACCTCTTCAATCTACATATATCTCTACACTTACCTCTCATATTCATTCATGACATACATCATGACCCCATCATCCTCACCGGTCCATGAGTCCACCCCGTCATTCTAAGTCCCCTACCTTGGTAGCCCATTCTTATAGGTATTCTCCACCTCCTTTACCACATAGGTCTCCCTCACATACACATAGGTACTCTCTTACACCACCAATTCTATACCATCGTCACATGCCCTCTGTTTCTCGAATACCAAATAATAAGCCCTCACTCTTCACTATAATCGGATAGCTTTCCATCACTTGCACACTTGGGGGGCATCATACTTTCTCCCCTCTCTATCCCTATTGGTTGTCTCTATCATCTACTCATAGCCTATCTTTTAAACTTAACACTCTGTGCTTCAAGATAAATCTTTCCTAGCATCTAATCTCAATCACATGCAACTACCTTCATTACTCGATGGCACGCTCTTGTTCTATGATTCATACTTGAGTGTTGAGGGCATAATTCATAAATGAACCTCACTTGGAATCAGAATCTAAAATTTAACCCACACCTTAACCATCCAAAAGAATATTAGAAAACGCCTAGAGTTTTTTTTGGGCATCTTTAGTTTAATCAATTCATGAATCCACCAAGTCGCTTTACTTAAGAAGCCTTTAGAGATAATTATGACCAAATTAAAGGTAATTTGATAATACCTTCTAAATTAATGTAACTTGGAGATTGAATTGGCCTTGGATAGTGGTTTACAACATGAATTCAGAAGGATCAAAGGTAATTAGTTGTTAAAAGGACAAATCTGGCTCTTATGGGAGGCCTTTTAGCTTATAAATAGTGAGTTACTTAAGAGAGAGAGTATTGTATTGGAATATTTTCGGCCTAACTCTCCTATTGTGTTGAATCAAGTTGATCTATTACTACATCATTTGGTATCAAAGCTTGACTTAGATTCTTAGAGAGGAAAAGATATTTCTTTGAGAGTGATTACAGGTAGAAGACATTATGGTGCGTGTAACAAAGATGAAGAAGTCATATTAGGAAGCAAAGATGGAAATGATGATGATAGTTATGTTGAGTAGGTTAGAGAGCATGGAATAAATTCAAAATAAGATGAGATCTAAGATTAGTTACATGCATAGAGATGGAATAAGAAACAGAGTACCATTTACAGGTAAATGCTATAAGTGTCAAATATCTGCAGGACACAAGGCACATGAGTGTTATGGGATGAATACATGGATGAGAATGGATGATAGACGATGCTGATCAGATAATACAACATAGAAGTAAGTCATTTTTATGTAGACAAGTAATTTTAAAACAAACTAAAGTTGTGAATGAGGTCACTCAGAGAAAATGCTTGTTTACAATTGTTTGTAAGGCAAAATGAAAATGTTGTAATGTTGTCATTGATAATGTCAGTACAAAGAATCTTGTGTCTTTTGAAATGGTAGAGAAGCTTGGATTAAAAACAACCATGCACCCTAATCCATATCAAGTCTCATGGATGCGGAAAGGATACCATATTTTGGTTAGGGAACAATGTCGGGTAGAGTTTCAGATTGGGAGGTCTAAAGAAAAAGTTTTGGTGTGATTTGGTTCCAATGGATGTTTGTCATGTGTTGTTGGGTAGACCATGGCAGTATGACAAGAAAATAGTGCATGATGGAAAGAATAACACCTATACTATTGTAGCATCAACAAGGGTTAGCCATACACTTTTACCTATCAAAGGAGAATATGAACCACAAATAGGGGTTAGTGATGATGCTATCATAAAAAAGATACTTGATGCAAACAAAAGAGGCATGTGAAAAGGAAATTATGAAGGTTGTTAAGCCTTACAAATATGATTTGATAACTAATTTTGTAGGTATGAAGCAAGACTTTTTTTCTGGTTTTGTGAGAGGATAAGAAAGCTTGAAGAGAAAGTGTTTTGTGAGATTAATGAAGGGAAAGAGAGAGAGAGAGAGAAAAAGTAAAGGAAAGAGAAGGGGTATGAAGGGAATGAACAAGAGGATGGAAAAGTCCTAAAAGAAGCATTAGAGTTTTGTTTTACAAACCTGTGATGGCAAACATGATGTAGTGAATAGAAAAGCACTCAAAGATCATAATGAAGAGAGAAATAAAGAAGCTGATATAAGGAAGCAAGAGGAAAGTGTAAGAGTGAGAAGAGAAACACATAGTGAAGTGCTTGAGAAACCAAAAGAAGAACAAGTGAATGATGAACCAATGAATGAGAAGGAAAAATATAAAGAAAAGAGTGATATAGAGACAAGTATACTGAAGATGATAGAGGAAGTCATGTATGGAGTTGAAAAGAAGAAGAATATGAAAAAGATAGAAGAGGCATTCAAGCTTCAAATTTGTAATTCTAACTTTGTTTCAAGTTTTAAATGTGCAAGTACTAATGAAGTGGATGAAAATATGAATCATTTGGGGATAGTTATGAATAACTCAGTCCTTGAATAAGAGGGAAACAATCTTAAAGGGAGTGCCAAAATAGGTTTAGCAATTAATATAGAGGTCAAAAAGTCAGCAGAAGGTAATTTTTGCAAGCAACAACTAGTGTATTTCAATCTTGAGAGCAACATAATTTAGAAAGGAACAAGAGAAGATAATGGAAATAGTTCACTAGTCATATATGATGGATATTCATGTCATATAAGGATGGAACAAATGCATTCTTTCAAACAAAAAGTGGAGAATAACAAATCCAATCCTATAACCATTATTTATCTCAATAATATGATTAACAAGCATATGAGAAACATGCAGGAGCTGAAAAAAAATGTGGGAAGCATGGTATAAAATCAAGGTCCGCCTCTAAAAGGTCATCATTAGATGGAAACAAAGGTAAAAGAAGATAATAAATTTACAGACAAAGTTATAGGAAAACTCTTTTTTCCCTGGGAGTATGATGTAGGAGAATCTAATCCCAACTTACACATATGGATAACAACATGCAATTTTGGATTTTAGTCATTCAATTTTGGCTTGGATGGTTTATTTAGGTCATTTTTAGTCATTTAGGTGTGATAGGATCTAACTAGTCCTTCACAATTTCAAACTTTGCAGTTCCCTCCAAAATATGCAAATTTAAATTGTGAAGCCATTTTGGCTTTGTCTTGGAGTTTGATGATCTCTTTAGGTTATCAATGATTATCTTGTATGTAAATTGACCTCTAAAGGTCTAAAAATCATAGTTTGTGTGTTAGAAACTTAGTACTTGGAGTCATAGTTGAGTGTCTTTAGTGGTTTACAAGAATCCATCATGTGATCAAGGGGTTGAAAGGTTAAGATTCAGTTACAGGGCCTTGTGAACATATAAAAAAGTCAATATAACCAATTAATACTCATTCCATTTGAATGAGAATCAGAAACAAACTCCAAGAAGGTAAAATGAATAAGTGTTTTTGTGTATACACAATGTGGTTCTTAAATGATAGTTGAAATGATTTTGTACAATATTCTAATGGTTCTTGAACACATACATGTATTGGATTGTGATTCGTAAGAATTATTTGTTGTCGAATATTCAATATTTTCTATATGAACTTAATGTATTAGCATAGATACAACTCCTAATGGGATTGTATAGAACTGTAGCAGAACATATTGGAACCTAACTAGTTTGAAAATGGAAGCAAATTGTAAAGTATTGTGTGAAGAGTAATAAGTTACAAATCTGGGAAGAATCTGACAATGTAAGCATGTTCCATTCAATCCCTAAAGATCTTACAGCAGATTTAGAAGTGGAAGTTTGATTTGAAACCCTTGGAAACCATACCACCCTATCCTAGGAGGAAGAGTAGAGGGAAACTGAATAGATCATACAAGAAAAGATAAAATGGGTCATCACTGGTAAATATATAACTAATAATAGACTTGCAGAGACCCTATAAAGGAAGGAGAGACCTTGAATTTGATTCTAGTGATTGGTGTTACAAAATATTCATTACGGGCTCATATAGAAACCCCGAGTAGGGTTTGGTAAGGGTAAATTATTTGAAGGTTTAAATGGTTGTCATAGAGATCATAATTTGATACTTTTGATCTAAATACTTTTCCCTAATAGGTGTATGAAGTTTTAGGTCTTAATCTATCTTCAAGGAGTCATTTTGCATGACAATTTTGTTAGAAACATGGAGGAGACAACATTAGAGGAGAAGATAGAGGTAAATATGAAGGTAGAAGGAGAACTATAAGGAATTGTGTCTTCAAGCTGAATACATATGACTTAGACAATCTATAGAATCATTCTAAAATTCTATGGAGTTGTGACGATATTTTATCTTTCTCCTCTCGAAGATAGTTGAAGCATGAAATATGTGCAGGTGTATTAAACAATCATGGTTGAAAAAGAATGGTTGGTAGAAGATCTTACTGATTGCAAGGAGACTTGAAAATTTGTACATTGGTTTCAAACAGCTCCTTCTAACCTATTCTAGAAGCAAATCTTGATCAATTTCCTAAAACCTTATGTATTTATCAGTTTGAAGAAGGTACATGTAGCATGTTATCCATGCAAACTAATTGGGCTAGGGCTCAATGAATGAAGGTTTAAATCAAGAGAGTTTTAGTTGAAAAGTTAGAATAAAACACGAGAGGATGGTCTATTGAATAATTATGAAGGAATTTTATAATTTCATGGATGGAATTTCATGTTTTCTATGACAGTATATTTTCCTTGACTGTGTCAGTAGAAAGAGACCGA
This sequence comes from Taxus chinensis, assembly GCA_019776745.2. Classification (NCBI taxonomy): domain Eukaryota; kingdom Viridiplantae; phylum Streptophyta; class Pinopsida; order Cupressales; family Taxaceae; genus Taxus; species Taxus chinensis. The sequence goes on from CM034149.1 coordinate 680,298,994, forward strand.
AAAAGTATAGTCAAGTTAGTAAAGGAGTCTTTGTAGTTGACATTAAACTGTGAACTCTCGATCACTATTATAACTGACAAAAGGGTGTTTTTGAATGTTTGTATTGAGTCTTGAAAACTAATAAGAAAGAAGATAAGCAAGGAAATGCCAAAGGAAGGGTTGGTCAAACTAGTAGACTAACAAGGAAGGAAGGAGTGATTGAAGAATAACCCTTTGGAATTAGACTCTAAAATTTAACTCACACCTTGTTATCAGCCAATTTTGACTTCGCAAAATTGTTAAAAAATAATTAAAAAAAAATTAGAAAATTTTGAAAAGTGTTACTTTGCATGGTTAATTGGACTCTTTGCGATCGTCTTATTTTTGTGATCGTTTCGGTCTTTGTTTCGTGATTTTCGGGTGAGAACTCTTCCCGCCAGGCTTTAAAACGTGTTAAAATACATTAAAATAATTAATTAATATTTAATTAATTAATTGCTCCTTGTTTGATTAAATTAATTTTTAAAAATCACTTAAGGAGTATTTAATTAAATAAATATAAATTAAAGTTCATTCGACAAGTTTTAGTGCCGGGGAAGTAAGCTTTTGTTTCCAACTGCCGGGTTGGCTTCCCGAACTCGGATTTCCACTTTCCTGGCAATTTCCTTCAAATTTCCCGCACGTGGGTTTTCCTCTGCCAATTTCCAAATCATGGATTGGCAAACGGGCATAAAATTCCCCAATTTCCCACATGGGGAAATTAGACAGGGATTGCCAACCCATTTTTCCATTCCCGTTGGCAATTGCCCGTTACTTTTCCCATTTCCCCCTGGCACTTAAGCCACTACCCGGGAAGAGAGGAAGTTAGAATTAATTCCTCGTAACTTCCTCCATCAAACCCATGGAAAAATTTGTAGAAGCAATTGCTTCTTTCTTCAGAAGACATAATATTTTGTCAGCATTATGCAAGAGAAACTAACACCATTGCATAAGAAGAAAACAAAAAATAGAAAATACAAGAATAGAAAGGTTTTTTGGTTTTGTTTCCAATTTTCAGCTCCACGCATTGCATAAGAAGGAGATCAATAATCCAGATGTGGAGAAAGGAGGACAACAACAATTTCCATGCACGCAAAGGAGGAGAAGGCAGAAATCACATGTGGCCAGAGCACTTTCCAAACAATGAGGAGCATAGCAATGCCTGAAGTTTCACACCAAAATCGACCAGCTGCATAGGAGAATGGTCCACAGAACTGGTACAAAGATAAACTGCGAGGAACCCTGGCTCTTCACGCATGTAAGGTCCAAGGGACAGGAAGACACAACAGTCTGGAAAAGTTGAATGTTATTCATCCCCAAACAACCTATTAGCACTGCTTAAGAAACTTAGCCTGGAAAGCTACAGGCAATCCTACAATAATGCAACAGTATTGGCAAGATCAATCTCATGATTTCCAGAGTATGGATCACAAATGTTCCACATGCTTCATAAACTTTGCAAGAACGAATTTTGCGCTCCATCAAATGTTGTAACAGATGAATTTGTGTTCTGGAACATGGAAAGATGAAATGAACTGTTGCCCTGACGATTTTCACCAGCCAGGAGGAAGAAAGAACAAGGCGCAGGAAGATAACAGCCCCAAACACCTGTCCACACAGGCCACACACAACCAGGGAAAGGACAAATAAAAGATTCTATTTTTGTCTAAAATACCATGCATTGGCCTGAAAGAAGAAGTTTTTAAGCAAAGAAAATAAGAAAGTTCCCAAGAGCAGTTTTTAAAGAAAGAAGATTAAAAGAAGAAACCCACACCCAACCTGAAAAGAAAATAAGAACAAGTTCTCAAAAGGTGCGTAGGTATTAAGAAGACACGCCTAAGCAAAGAAAAGACAACAATTCTTTAAAACAAGAGAATTAAAATTTCCCACGCCAAAGAAAGGCCACGCACTAGCCAAAGGAAGAAAGAAAACGCGACCACAGTCGTGATTAGTTGTTGCAAAATCTTGCAGCTGTAGTGGAAGTTATTCCAGCGCCTAGCCCATGGGTTTGATATGGTGGTTATAGATGAAGCTACGAGCTAGTGAAGTAGGCGTGTTACCTCCACTTTCATTGGGTGCTGCAAGGTGTGTTCTTGTCGGGTATCCACAGCAACTACCTGCAACAGTAATTAGCCGGGCAAGCAGGCATGTTGCAGTATAGTAGAAGCCTTTTTTAGAGCTTCCAACAAGCAGGTCATCCAACTATGTTGTTATCTGCTCATAATCGAATGCATCCTCAAATTCAGGATTTTCCTTCAAGATATTTTTATCAAAATGAATTAAGTGACAGTGAGAGTGTTACCAGGAGACCTGATGAAGTTTATTACAAAGATTCTCTATTGAGACCTTACTTGTTTTACAATGTAACTCATGGAAGAGAATCTCATAGAGGTGGATCTATTTCATATCAGAATATTCATGAAGCACAATTTGCTTTGCAATTATATGAGCATCTTCAACGGGTCATAATCATGGCAGCATTAGGTCTTTATCGGTAAAGGTATTTTCTCATCATTTGGAAGGTACAATTGTGCTTATTATGGCAAAGCCAAAACATTCTTACTACAAGTGTTATATAATAAGGAAGAACCGTGAGCATTGTGGTAAAACCATTCTTTTCAAAAATGTTGGGTTAAGCTCGGTATTCAAGTGAGTTGAGCCAGAGAAGAACTCAAGGAGTTCGGTTCTGGAAAGAAGGTAAGACGACACAAAGGGCATGGATCACCATGGGAGTTCGAATTCAAGTTGAAAATGCATGAGCTCATAATCAAGCTAGGAGCGATACGATTGAGGGCTCATTCGTGAGTTGAGTCGTCTAAACACCTAAGTGAAGAAAGAGCACATCTCGAGAATTTCTCATTCCAGTCATCATTCGTCTTTGCATGATTGCCCTAATTCTTCAGACCTAATCAACAACTCAACACTATAATTCAGAGCATTGGTTCATGCGCAAGCACCTGTAATCTATATCACACAATTTCTAGAGGTGGAACTCGTTGATGAAGTACCTCAAAATATACCAGCCCAACTTGTGGAAGTAGTCACAACTTCTCAACCAAAAGTTGATGATTTGGTTCTTTCCCCACCTACATTTGAAGAATCACCACAAATGGAGAAAATGGCGACAACATCTTTCTCACAACAAGAAGATCCAATTTCAGAAACACCCGAAGGTGATCCCCTTCAGCGTGATGAAGATCAATTCCCAACGAACACGAGAACCATGTACAATGAGGTACTTGGAGAGGTTCCCACCTGGCTACATGATATCCTGAAGAATTGAAAGAGGGTCATCAAGCCAATAGTGATAAACTTGGAAGCGATTGCGTAAATGTTAGAATCCATCACTCCAAAAAAGACCAAATACTACGCTAAGGTGTGTGTCAACGAATTCATAAATCACTTCGATGATTTTTCAACACCACTTGTTCACAATGGGGCAAAGGAGATGGATTTCCAAGACTCTGAAGTCTCACGAATTCTGCTCGGGAGATCAACACTTTGGGATGGTGACAAAGACAAAGGACATAACTCCAGGCAGTGAATTGCAATTTTGGCTCTTGGAGATCTTCTCAACGGAAAAAGACCAGAAGTTGGATTCTGATAAACCAAGGTGGCGTAACGACTACGGTCTCGTGACAAATGAATAATTCACCATGGAAAGGTACTCGGAGCATGTGGAGAATTGTGAATGTGAATACGAATGAAGACAAATTTTCTCACACCAGGATATTGCTCAGATAGAGGGGTGGATGAATTGCTCAAGTTTCAAGCTTAGCACTCTTGTCATTTGGTGGATTGCAGAGCACAGTCAATGAGTTCATTCCCGTATGATTGGGATAGGTAGACTCTTGGCCCAATGGATAAGGCACTGCTCCTAGGTGTCTTGATCTAGGTGGCACATTGCTGACTAGGATGTCTACGTGTGCATACAAGTCATTTAAGTGGGGTCCACATGTACCCATTTCTTTTATTTATGTATTTTTCCTTAAATGACCCTTTAACTTAAGTGGTTTCTATTTTTAGTCACTTTTCAAAAGTTGGTTGAAAAAGTCAAAGTCACTTAAGTGCCCTATTTAATGTGCATTTAAAACCCTAACTACTTTTTAACCAACTTTTGGGTTATAAAAGGAAGTCAGGGGCTCATTTGTAAGGGTGACTTTGAGAGGGGAGAAGAGAATACTTTTTTGCAAGCTTTGTTTCAAGAAGAAACTTTGTGTTCTTTTGTGAAAAATGTTTTGGAGTTAATGGAATAAGAACTTTGTGTCTCATTCATTGTCTCTGGTAACATTTGGTGTTCTTATGTTCATTAGATGTTAGGTGTTTGAATCTTGCATGCAAATATTATCTTTGATCTTATTGTCAACATTAGTAATCAATTGTTCTAGTTCACAGTGATCAAGCTCTGACTATCTACTTGCTCATATGTGGTCCCTTTTACATGTTCTTGTTTAACTAACTCAAACTCCGTTTTATTTGTGTTGGTTATTCAGCTTTCCTCTTCATGCAATATTAGGCTCTGTTTTTACCTAACTCTTGCATGTTCTTTCAGTTCATTCCATTCCACTCCTTTCCTTCTTTCTATTCCATTTCCTTCATTCACTTTTCTTCCATTGATGTTCCAAAACACCCCCCACATAAAATTTTGAATGTACAGATGTAAATATAGTTTTGGTTTTCAATAAAGGCAGCCTCACCTTCATTGAGGAGGGACTTCGTTCCCACACTGTTGCATGTCATTTGCTCACTTCCCCACGACCATCATCACCCATATCTTTACCAAAAAATGGCTAGAAAGAAAATAACTAGAAAATGGCAACACTACATTTTAGATTTCAAACCGTCTTTTGAGCATGGTGAAAAAAATAGAAAATATGAAAACCACCAGGTTGGCTAGGGCTACAAGAGATAAAGAGTTGCACGGATGGAAGAACAAATGGATGAAACAAACCAAAATGGATGAGAAAATGGTACATCAACCTAAGAGAATACCCAAATCTTAGTGAATAAATAAAATATTATATGAATGATTAGTTCAGTATAATGATGTGGAGAAAGAATTTTTTTTATTAGATATGGTAAAAACAGGGATCGGCTCCTAGGGGCCATTACAAAAGGAGGAACAAAAACAACCAAGAAGGAAACGAAAAATTCCAAGAAAGGAGTTAAACATGCTTAACTCTTACAATTAAGGATCAAACTTTGTAGAAAGGTGGGGAAACTAGAGAGAAGGAGAAACAGTCTCCAAAACATCAAAACAACAGAAGTTCACCAAAATTCTGCCAACATTCCTGAACCAAAAGTTAATTTTTTGGGGATCACCCACTATTACCATTGTAGCTATCTTTATTCACACAACTCTCGGCACCTTTGTCATTAATATCATCCTCCATCTCATCCTCAGAGCTACTCATGTGCAAGTTAAAAATCCTTCTTTTGGTACCCTCCTCCATCCTTTCCAGCTTGTCACTAAGCTTTTTGGATTGGTCCTCCAATTCCAGAAGTTCCTGCCTGGACTTCACCTGTGCAGTGACAATTTTCTTGGAAGCATTGATGACATCCATCATTGTTTTCCTTTGGCCAACATTGGTTTCTTCCATCGCTTGGAGCACCCCTTCTAAGTACTGAACCTTACTGCTCAAATCCTCAAAACCCTTTAAATTTCCATCCCTGTCATGTTTTCTTGAAGTGCTCGCTTCCCCACGACCATCCTCACCCATATCTTTACCAAAAAATGGCTATAAAGAAAATAACTAGAAAATGGCAACACTACATTTTAGATTTCAAACCGACTTTAGAGCATGGTGAAAAGACATATATAAGGGTTGAAATTAAATGGAGGGAAAATATCCTCATTACTCAACTATGGACTAGCTCCCATAGGTTTAGATGTGAAATTGATAGATGAACAATACCTAAGGAACATTGTGAATAGAGGGTTTTCATTTTATGCACCACATGGGCGGTCAAAAAGGAACATTATTTTATCCTTGAATGTCCAAACTACATAAACATTCAAGCCATACATACAGAAATATTAAGAGTTTCTCTATGGTAGAATTTTTAAAGGAAAACATAGTAAAAAATATTAGTAGAGATGTTGACTTAATTCACCAGAAAGAGGAGCAACCTTCTAAAAAACCCTTAGACCTACTAATTTTTGAGAAATTGGTGTTCCCTTAAATTGTATAATCTAGTGGATGTAATTATTGTGCGTTAGAAGCACCGAAGGATATGCATTGGAAAAGCTAAATTGGAGGGAGTGAAAAATCAAGGGAGGAGGATGTGCATTGAAGAAGGGGTTTAAGGGATGAGTAGTCAAAGTGTGGGGAAAATGCTAGGAGAAGAAAATAAAAAATCTACTTTCTTACTATGAAGCATCAATATTTTTGATGTTTTCCTGTCTTACTCTAAACTCCCAATATGGCCCAACTAGGAGGATGACGGTGAAGGTAAAAAATGGTGAAATGGAGTCATGAAACAAAAATATATGAGGTGGAGATACTATGGAGTCATTCTCTACCAAGGATTTCCATTTAACAAAAGTGTCAAATACATCAGATTTGTTTCTAATACAATAAACCCAAACTTTCCTTGTTGCATCATCAATAAAAGTAGCATAATAACTTGAACCCCCAAGAGATGATACCTGAGCCGACCCCCACACATTAGAATGCACCAGCTCTAACTTACTTTCTTTTTAGGTCCAACCTTGAGAAACCTTACTTGCTTATGTTTCCCATATATGCAGTCCTCACATAACTCCAAACTTGTTTCTGTATATCCAGGAAAATCCTTCTTTATGATCTCCATGCCCTTATGGCTCATATGACCGAGCCTATAGTGCCACAATGTTGTATCTACTTCTGAAGCCACAAGATTACAAACATTAGTGCTATAAGTGGTTAAATACAAGGTTCCAACCTTCTTACCTCTTACCACCACAAGAGCACCCTTGGTAACCTTCCAAGAGTCCGCTGTAAATATCATAGTACAACCATCACTTCCCAACTGCCCTGCCGATATCAAATTTTGTCTTAATGTAGGCACATGTCTGACATCCTTCAATAGCCAAGTATTCCCATTCAACATCTTAACCTGAACAAAACCTTTTCCAACTATGTTGCAAGGCTCATCATCACCAAGAAAAACATGCCCAAAATCTCCTTGAACATAATCAACAAAATAATGCTTATGTGGAGTAGTATGAAAAGACGCCCCTGAATCTAAAACCCAAGATTCAATAATATTATACAAAGAAAGAATCAAAGCATCCTGACATACATTACCCGATGCCACATTTGCCTCCTTGTTTTCTTTAAGTATTGTTTCTTCTTGTCCCAAAGCTCCCAAGAGTCCTTCTTTACATGTCCTAGACTTTCCATAGTGCCAACATACTATCTTGCTTTTGGATTTTGACCTTGCTCGATCCTTTGATTTTCCACGTTTTCCTCTATTCTTTTGTCTCCCTCTAGTTTTCACTATCAAAGCATTCCCTGAAGTAAAATATTCCACCAGAGTTTTTTCTTCACATTTCCTCAATTAGAATCACCCCTACAACATCCTCAAACTTCAAATTTGAGTTAGCTAGGAACTGAGTTGCTTACCGTCATTACCAGGCTATTCCAACTCTCAGGTAAAGAGCTCACAAAACTAATAAATCCCTAACTTCTTCATCAAATTCATGAAATTGTAACCGAAGGAATTTCATATTTGCAACCATATTCTAATTATTTAAATGATCTGGTACTGAACCATTGTCAGACATCTTGATATTAAAACAAATTTTTGATTAAAACTATCTTATTTGAGGAGACAGAGGGTATTTTTAGGGTAAAACTTCCAAAAATGCATCTCTATCAGTCGTTTGGAAAATCTTTGCCTTTGAAACTATCACCTTGATATGCATGAAAATGCATTACATTAGCTGAATTTATAAGTCCCAATGTGCCTACATATCCAAGTATTACTGTTAGGAACTATCTGATAAAATGCTGCAAGGGAATAATCACCTTCTCAGACAGCGCAACAGTAGAAGATCCTAATATGATAGAAGGTAATATTCCATCAGCATCTTCAAATAAAAGTGTAGAATAAATAACACAACATAAAGAGATCAAGATTTAATGTAGTTCACTTAATTTGGTCATACGCTCCCACTCAAGATATCACTTGCTCAAATTGTTATTACAAGCATCCACTCTCAGCAATATCAAACTAGGCCCAGATACCAATTGTTAGGAGCTATGCTCATACAAACTCTGTGGAATAATCACACACTGAATTCAAAGCAACATTTGCAACTACATTTGCATAAAATATTACAGATCTATCATATGCATAATTGCACCATATAAATAGACACAATGCTTAAGCAGATTTGATACAAAACCGTGGGTATCACCCAACAATGGGCTACGTCCACCAAGAATCACGTGGGTATCAAAACAGATGGGTACCGAAAAACCATGGGCTCTCTCAATAGTACAACAGCCCATAACGGTTATTCATTAGTCCATGGGTTAATAAACCACCCATGAAAATTTGCTTTACGGGGCTTGCACCCCTGAAACCCCTCTGACCCGCTCACTGGCTATGCGGGACTTGCCATAAAAATACATCCGAGTGTCAACGCAAAATTAGTAAGGTCTACCACACTCTAACATCTAATTCATAGGATGTTGTCAAACATGAACAAGGCTTACCTCCCACTGTAGTATGCCTTCCGGTATAATTCATGACTAGTTTTCATATTTCTTCATAGAAATTAATATATGTATGATTTTAAATGGAATTAATTACGTCATTAAATTGGAACATCATTATGCCGAAGGCGTTTCCCCTATAGGACTTGGGAATTTTCGCGGACATTGAACCAATACATAGTGCTAGAAACTCACAGGTTGCTTCTCAAAAATCATGATATTGTATAATACATAGGTCCAATGGGACTAGTATTCCGAGGATAGTGTAACGTTTGGAAGAACTTGGATGAAATGAAAACTAGTTTTCCATTTTCTAGTTTTGCAGTTGAACAATTTATAGTTATTTGCATTATTGAATCTATGGTAATTCATAGATATACTATGTTGGGTATACTTATGCATGATTGCAATGTGAAATATAAGCTATCACATGTCTCTGACTGTTTGGAAATAAATTGTCTGTTATAAGGCTCATGTATAGCCAAGTTTTATGAATTGTTATTGGGACTGAGGAGATTATGACAAGACTTGGAGCTGGAGGTGTTCGTGATTGTTCTAGCATTTCACGTGGAGTTTTGGGATTATCTGGGGTGGAAGGATTCTTTTGCGAGCAATCCTTTGGATGGTGAGACAGAGAGCATATAGCCATGCATTGTAGCAAGACAACATTTATATGCCACATGTTAACGTTTTAGCACACTCTTTATGTTATTTATGCCCTTAGATCTGATAGTGAATAAGTTTTTCGAGCCACCTTTAAAGGTTATTTGATTTTTTTATTTGCACATTGTATCTGCTCTCCAAATTAAAAAGGCTGATAAGATTTCATGATATGGGTATGTGTCTAGTTTGGAAGTTTTTCACTACTTCTCATTGATGTCAATGAATATTTCTGCAGTCGGATCTTTACACTCTGGAAGATGGAAAAAAATCACAAAACACCTGTTGTAGCTCACCTTTACACCAAATTACCAGTAGAAAACCCTTTCTTTTAGAATTTATAAAGATATTTGCTTCAAATTAGTCCCGTAGACACATAAATCATATTCAAGGAATAAGAATCTCTACGAAATCTTGTTCTTCAATTTAACACAGCCTGCCAAAAATGTTTATAGTTTAGCAGAAATAAATCTATGGTGGATCTATCTAGAGACCTACTTCTATATTTGGTAATGCAATACTTTCTTTGATTTGCTCTGCATAGGATTTGTCATTCAACATAAAAATTTGGAGTAGATTGATATCTGTGGCATGTCCAAGTTAGTAACGGTTTTAAAACAACTATTTTTTGGAGGGAGATAGCCATGTCTGTGGAACTAGTAGTTCATTGAAGTGCATTTAATGAAATTTGGTAAACTTTTGGGACTGACCGGTAGCTTCAATTAGGACACTAAAACATGCAAAAAATATCTCCATTCCCATGATTTGCATTGCTATTGGATTTTTTCCTTTTGAGTTGAACATGGACCAGATTTTTGAGAGAGAATAGTTCTAGTAAATATAGTTCATTATGTGAGAATCTGTGCATGCAATTTTTGAAGCTTGTTAACACTGATCTACAAGGTGGAATGCTTATGTATTTAAAGATTTTTCTAGGATTTTTTGTGGTATTTTTGATGAGCATTTGAATTCTTGGCATAATTCAAAGGTAAGAATAAGGAAGTACAAAGGCAAAACTCAGGAATGGGTTTTCTATCACCCATTCTTTATTGATCCATTATCACGAAATTTTAGAATACATTTTTGGTATTTAAATATGGTATTATTACCTTTGTTTTTAATAATGAAAGGTTTGAACAAGGATCACCCTCCCCACAAGGGAAAAGTTTGGAAATGAAATAGGTTTTTATTTGTAAATGCCCGATATTTGGATGTTCGTATCTTGATTTGACATACTGGGTCTGTTCTTTTACATCGAATGACATCTATGGGATAATTATCGTAAATCCAGAATATTTTGGCAGTTTGCCATTTAGGAGATCTTCTGTTATCTTCTTTTCAAAACCATGCAAATTTCAAGAAATTTGTGTCATTAAAAGAAATAATGACATACTCTTGGAAAATTTAAATGTAAGTTGAGAAGTTATTAGCCAACTAAGGTAGGTCAATGTATTATGTCATAGTTAAAAAATAAATCATTAAAATCAACATGTAGGTATTTGTTTTATATTTATGATCTAGGCATGTTAATTATCAGATTTATGGTGGGTCTTGTTTATGATGGAGTTGCTTGTATCCCATCTCATGGTCAAGCAATGTCGTTATCTATCTGATTATTAAGATATTTAATGCATAAGATTACCTGATCTTATTTCAACATCTAAATTGAAGCATGATTGATTTGGGTATGTCTTGAGATGAAACACATTTTTTGTAAATGATAATTTGATTAATAAAGAAGTCTAATGGACATACCCCTATTAGGTGATTTGTATGTATTAAGTTGGTTCAAATCATATGGCAATGGCATGGCTTCCATTAAGATTGGTTTAAAATGTGAGATTTTATTTTTGTAGAAGATTTCATTGGTAGATGTGATGTTTATATTTTTAGTGACCAAACCTACTTTGGGTCTTATGCAAACTACTTATCTCTGTAATTATAGTTCATTATGTGAGAATTTTCTTGATTTGTGAGGCTCACTAAGATATTTACTATTGTTAATCTATCATTATGTTGGATGCTTCTATAGAGAATGTGTATGATTTATCTCTCACTTGATTGAGTGTATTTGATTCTAGGTAATTATTGAAGTACATGCCTTAAAGTTATCTATCGCTCATCTGATCCATTTCTGCTTTAAATCTTTGGTCTAAGCATGAAAGTACTATTACCATCAGCCCATAGTAATGAAAGCTTCATTGAGTTAGATTGTTTTACCCTCCATGCCATTAAGCATATTGTTATATTCTCTTAAGAACATAGCCCGATTTCACTAGTTTTTATATCTTGGGTTATTATGCCTTTCATCCCTACTTGAATGTTGCACATGTTACTATTATCTTACTCAATTAGTTATATAGTGGTCTTGCCATGTAGTTGTGTGTATTCTAGTTCATGCAAGCACCTTGCAAATGTTCATGAAATTCGTGTCATTAAAAGAAATTCTTAAAACACTCAATTGCCAAACTCTCTAATTATCTCTGAGATCTCTCTGTCCCTAATTAATCTCTCAATGTATATGACATTAGTAAAAAGATGATTAATGATCAGCTATATAGGTATATTCTTAGATTACATATGAGACATTTAATTTAGGTAAAAGATGTCAAACTTGGGTAGAATTACCCATGGTAATGTTATCACGCTTTTATCTCAAAGAGAAGAATGGTTCAGGTAAGCCTCTCCATCATTGATATAGGAAAGCCTCATCCATCGTATGATTCATTTGTAGAAACGTGGTATGGGAACTTATGGAGTAAAATCAATATAACACTTATGCTTGTACTATGATGCAAGATTATCAACATGACTAGATCTATTACCCTCGTAATAGGATGTTTTGAAAATCCGTGTTTTTATGGTAGCATGCTTACAGGGATGGGATCAGTGGAATGTGGAGAGTAATGGAGCAATATCTCCTTCTGCACTGGTAATGAGTTTGATCCATGCTTTTCACTATAGCGCATTTGAATGCTACTAACAACACTGCTGAATTTAGGAAGCTTTATGTTTAGTATTGTAGCATGATTTAAGTCTGAATATTAAGAAAATAACAATTTTTGGAGATTTCGAATTAATAATCAAAAAAGTCAAAAGATATATAAGACAAACTTGACCCATCTTCAGTGATTGTCACGTTTTGTGTTGTATTGGTGGCGATCAATTAAACCAAGTTTCGGACATTTGTTTTGCTTCATAATAAAAATGTAGCTTTCACATTTTACTTACAAAGCTTTTTCATCTTTATAGGATGTATTATGATCGTCTGTAGGTGGGTTATGGTCATGCTTTGTTATGGGGGTTTCACAAATATAAATCTGGCATATGTATACGACTTGACACAACGTTCCAATCGGTTACTTTATCATTATATTAGAAAATAATTGAATCCCAAGAAACATTTTGTGTGCCATTGTAGAGTAACTCTTCTAACCTTCTACCCATATGTTTTCACCAAATCGGCGACATAATACTGGAATTTTATGTTTGATTGTCTTCCTTATACTGTTGCTTCCTATGGGTCTCTTAATTCTCGCAATAAACACACACCCCGCTATCAACGTGTCTTACTTCAAATGCATGGCACACCTTACTCTAATGGGCCTCCCCTCTTTCCCGAACAAAACATTGGTAGGATGTTGCTATGTTGGTCGCAAGTATCTCCACTCTAAACGACGTGTTTAGAGTATCTTTCATCCAATCAAAGAGATCAAGTGAACGTTAGCATATTTCTTCTGATTTATTGAACAATGCTAACATATTTCTTCTTATTTATTGAACATGCATGTTCGCAGTTTCCTTCAAATGTAAGATTTTATTGGTGCTTTTCCATGCCATTGAGGTCTTTCATATATGTCAATGTTGTTTTATTGAATTTGAATATGTATAGCCTCAATTAATACTATTTAATTTTCCAGTCTGTAGACATAAATCCATTCCCGATGTGGTCATTTTGAATGACGATCACATGTGCTCACTATTTCAAATTTTTGCCCACTATTTTAAATATCTTTGTCGTTTCGTGCCAACGATGAAATAATAATTTGTTTGGTGACACATATCTTCCTCCAAAAAAAAGATAGCTTCCACAAAATTCACCCTTCCCCCTCCCACATTATCCTCTCTCAATTCCTTCTCCTCCCTCTAACCCCATCTTCTACAACCCTCTTCCTCGTATATGTTTTGGTCCCTCAAAATTAACCTCATCGTAGACTACCTCTTCAACGTTCACATTGCATATTTAGTGGGTATTTTGGGTTTCGACAAAAATCGCATGGAAAAAATAAATAAACATTCCTTGGAAAATGCGCCGATTATGCTGCAGATTTAAGATAAACATAAAAAAATGGTGGATAATCACGTGTATTTTGAGCTCATTTTTCCGGTATCGTTTTACCGACAAACATTTCCAGGCCTTCTTTTCGGCGACCTCACCCCTCCTGTGGATAAAACGACAGCTGTGATCGACGGTGATCGTTCGACGTCCATGTACGGGCTTCACCCGTAGCCGTTGATATCCACTGTTTATTATTAGACTGCCCCGTGGTTTCCCACTGTAAATAACAGAGAGCAAATATGAGAGCCGTTGGAAAGCAAAACACCCCCGAAAAAGCCAGATGAGAGCAGTTTGAAAGAAAAGCAAACCTGAAAAAGACAGATGAGAATAGTTGCATATGAGATCCGTTGTAGGTAGAGATGTATAAATAGCCCTGCCCTCCCCTGACCTTTCCCTGTATTATTTTCTTTTCATTTCATTTCATTCCATTGTTTTAATTGTTGTGTTGTGTGGCCACACTCGTGTGCTTGCGTAGTTCTATGTACTGTGCTTCTGTAGTTCTATGTACTTTGTACTGTGCTTATGTAATGTTGTCTCTGTGTTTTTTTTTATCCTGTGTCTTGTGAATGCAATGAGATGGTAATACCTATGGCATTGCACTGGGACACAGAGGCAGAGTTTCCAGGAGGAGCGTTGCATTTGATTGCACAAGTTTAGAGGAGCCTTGTATTCCATTTCTCCAAGGCCGGGTAGCCTACTGTTTACCTCTTTTTTTCATTTGCTTGAGATACAATGCATTCATTTCGTGTTCCTTTATTGTCCGATAAATTTTTAGTGTGTACTTATTTTCAGTATAGAATCGATTTAGTACAACCTGCAAATCGATTTAGTTAAACATCCCCTGTTCAAATTTTCTCTCTCTTAGTGAATAAATATGACAAAGATCAGAGGGTTTCAACGCAGCAACCAATTTTATTACTCGTATACAGCAAGACATGCTGGCTTCTACTCACAAAAAATTAAGTACCGCTTCAATTCTTTGGAACAGGTGAATTCCCACAGACCAAATAAAAGTGGTGGTATCGAGAAGATTTTCCCCAAATACATGAGATGCCTTCTTTAAATTAGTGGATTTCATTTTCCGTCTTCCTTTGTCCCATGTAACCTAGAATAGCCCGGGATTTCTATGTTGTTCTCCTCGACATTCTGCTTGCACTGTTTGTCTTTGAAGTCTTTTAAATAATGCAGCCTTGGAGTCATTTTCAGGAACTTGGATTCAAGATTATTGAATGCATAATCTACCTTTACCTTCTGTAGAACAATGTGACTCAGATGTGAATGCATATTTGATAATTTGAATACTTCTGACCTCAACATTTAGCACTGCCTCTAGGGCAAAAGAGATTTTTAAAATAGATAATAGCTAGTTCTACACATTCATTTTCTAACTCTGTATTTAGGTTTGTGATGAGTTACACAAATTCATTTTCCGTCTTCCTTTGTTGCACAAATTAAACTAGTGTATTTCTTCCGTCTTCCTTTGTCCCATGTAACTTAGAATAGCCCGGGTTTTTTTAATACTTTTACCTGAAGGCTCAAGTATGTGCTTGGCCTTCGCAAATAGGAGATCCTATCTATGACATTTATATAGAGTACATTCCTATTGTTGGAGACAACCAACATGATTTTTGTAAGATAGCTCAACCGCATTACTTAAGTGTGTTCTGACTTGTAACTCTCTCTTTAAAAGGTAGGGTTTTTCCTAAAACAATATGGTCTCATTTCTATTTAATGGGTATTGCATCCTTAGTCATCTATCCGTGAAGATACACAAGACACCAGAAAAGGGTTTCCCTATTTTAGATGTCCTGAACAGAACTGACAAGTCACGAGTCACACAAATTTCACGAGTCACGAGTCACAATTTTCTTTCTCAACTTAATATTTTTAGTGTCTTTTACGAATCCTAATTGCCTCACTTCTCATACCCTGGCAACATCCCTAGTATTAGGCAGAGTGGGTCTTGCTTGCAGGGCACAATGCAACTTCTAGGGTAGTTGTATTGAGTTGTCTTCCCAACTTCATACATATAGAAGGGAAACCTGATTCCTAGTTATTTATCCCCATGTTAAAAATTACATAGGTGTTGATCTAATGTCTTGTCATAATAAGAGGTAAACAATGACCTCAGATGTGTGTTTTCAATCTTGTAAATGCTGCCCAATTACAAATCAAACTTACATTCTAATGCTTCACAAAGACCCTATTTATTAGAAATTTACACTTTTGTTCAAGACTGTAGCAATAAAAGTTCATATCTTGTAGAAGAAATGCGATATGTTGTGCCTTGTCAGTCTGCCCGTTTCATTGTTAGTAGTTACTAGAGAGTATTGGTTAAATTAAAAAAATGATTTCATAATCTGTGAGTAGCCAATAAGGCTTTAAAGTGCAGTAATCTCAGTCTTTAAGTGCCCATACACAGAGCTGTTTCAGTAGGCTAACTAACACTCAATGCAATAAAACATTGATAACCAACGAAATGGCTAGACTGGTGGAATCTTTTGTCAGTCTATCACAACAGTCATGTAAATTATTATTCAACACATGTTAAAGTTTTGATGATTACACTAGGTTAGCTCAACCAGTTAAATTACTTTATTTTTTCATTGTTCTATCTCAAAGGTTACCATGTAGATCGTATTGGAGTAATGTTTGTCTTGGTTAAATGTCAGTTTCATTATTTGTAATAGTTTTTAATATTGAGTATTTTTTCCAAATCACATGCTATAGCCTATTATTGTTCCCTTGCAGATATGTTTTAGGGGTTATAATGAAAAATATTTTTTATTTTGCAAATAGATTTTATCTTTTTGCATAGTCTTATTAATTCTTACGTCTTTCAAGTACATTTTCTATTGGATTTTGAATTGTTGGCTATTTAATATTAGTTACATTTTATTATGGCTATGTGTAACATAGCTAATAATACGCAAGATGACCTATACTTTTTTTTCATTTGTATTGGCACAAAAGACATGAAGTTGGAATCTAATTCTTTAAACCACTCAAAACTAGTCAATGGAAGCCCAGGGTGATCTAGTAGCCACACCATTTCTGCAATAAAGAAAATAGGTTTTCTGTAGGACTGTTCATTGGTCCAAAAGATTAATAGTAACAGTTCTGTTTACAATTGAGCAGCCACGCCTGTTAGGGTTGCTATCATCGGAATCTTTACAATATTTATGAAAATAAAATCCTCCTACACAGACTTCTATATTAGGCCTGCTAATAAACAAGCAAACAGAACATTACGAGCCCAAAAATTTATGCACTTGAGATTTGTAATTCTATATTAGGCCTGCTAATAAAAAAGCAAACAGGACGTTGAGGAGCTAATGAAGGTGTAATATTACACATCTTGAATGCATAAATTTTCAAGCCTGAAAAGTTATGCATTCAAGATGTGTAACTTTATGTCAGGCCTGCTAATAAACAAGAAAATAGAACATTAAGAGCCCTGAAACTTATGCATTCAGGATGTGTAATGCTACACTTCCATCATTTTTGGCCTCCTCCAAAGCCTAGTCCTGTTCCTCCACTATTCATGACACTCTCCTCAAGTTTGCTTTCCAGACGGGCCATTCCATCCAAGTGCAAATTTGATTTTGGAAAGCTGGCATAGTATGAACCACGCCGTTGGAAATCTGGCCGCATTTGCAAGAGCATTTTCAGCTTGTCTTCTATAGTCCTAAATTCCTCAGTCATCCCAGCATCACTATTTTTCAAGAATGGGATGACCAAATTGGCCATGTCACTATTTTGCAACGCATTTCTGCAGTTGTGACTGTGAACTCCTCCTTCCTCACAGTCCATATCTTCTACTTCCTGATTCATTGGGTACACTATAGGTCTTGCACGAGTTTACCCTGCAGAATTGTTGGTCAGTGGCTCCCATACTTGCTCTGTTTTCTCTCTCAAAATGAAAACACCATAAGCAATACAAAGAATATAGCTATCAAACAGAATGGCTCATTGTCACTTTGTACAGGTTCTGTATCATTATTATCTGTGTAATATTAGTACGATCCGCTTCTTGTAACTGTGAAATTACAAAATAAGAGGCCTTATCAAGGTACAAATGCAGTTGCTTCACATGCAAAGATCATCTACTTTATTTTTATCATCAATCCATCATCATTTAATATTGGATTATACAGGGGTTTAAATCTAAGCCCCTGCTACCTATTCCTAAAGACCATGCAATGTCACGCCTCTACTAATTAGACAGTAGCAACTGCCATCCATGTGACCATAAGCCCGCAGTAATTTATGTGAAGCTGCTTAATTGCTCCTGCCATTTATATATTGGTGTTTCTGCAGTGAATCATCATGTAATATCATTTTTGTGAATCAACAACACAAGTTTTGAGTCCATCTTCATGACAATTTTCGTAAGTGATAATGGTTTACAATAACCCATCTCTTATGCACCTGAATGGTGCAGTCAGCCACTCATTGCATCAAGGTGGATGCTCATAGGGGTGAAAGCATTGGGATGGTCATCCATCTCAGTACCACTCTGGCCAATTAAGGGCATTGAGAAGCTTTCTTGTGTTTATGCTTGATAGTTTATATTTTGACCTGATTCTTTGTTATAATAATCAAGAAGCTTTTTGAAAGCTTTGTCTTCTTCAACCTTATCCCCTGCCATAAAGAATCAATGAATTGATTGTTAGTTTGGGATTCAAAAAAAGAACAT
Organism: Taxus chinensis; assembly: GCA_019776745.2. Classification (NCBI taxonomy): domain Eukaryota; kingdom Viridiplantae; phylum Streptophyta; class Pinopsida; order Cupressales; family Taxaceae; genus Taxus; species Taxus chinensis. Next base: position 680,317,415 of record CM034149.1, read on the forward strand.
ACTTTTGAGGCCAAAGATGTGCCCAAATTTTAACCAGCAAGATGAACAGGTAAGGAGAGTCGAGGGTCTCCTTGTTTGATTCCTATGTGCAGGATCTGAAAGAGCCTCCAAGGCAGCAGAAGATAGAGATTAAGGAGGATTAGATATGGCATGGTTGTACTATTATGCCTAGCACCCCAATCATCCCAAAAGTCAAACTTGGCATAGGATTTGGAGAAAGTTCCAATCCACTCTATCAAAGGTTGTGCTGATTCAAGTTGATTGACCATTCAGCCTAGATCTTTTCTAGCTTTGAGGAATGGAGGAATTCATGAGTCATCACTCGTTCTGTCAAGAATTTGTTTGCATTCTAGAAACCTTCCTTGTTCTGGAGAGATCAGAGAAGGGAGACTAGGTTCAAAACTATTCTGCCTAATTTTGGGGACTAGCTTCTAGATATTATTACAAAGGGAGATTGGGCAGAAGTCTCCAAAGGATTCGACTCCAGGTTGGTAGCCAACACGGTACAATTTCAATCAAAAAAACATCTTTTTTCACTTACAAATTTTGTTAATAGCTTTAAGCACGTCCTCCATGATCTCCTCATACGGCCTGGGAAAAACCTGCTGGAAAGCCATAAGGCCCTAGGGCCTTATCTTTCTTCATTTTGAACAAGGAAGTTTTTTGCTTTATTAGTAGAAATAGGACAAGAAGGGAACTGTCTTGTTTTTTCAAAGACTGAGGTATGCTGTGTAGGAAATAGGGCTGCAAGTCCAGCGAGTTGTCTCTTGCTGAAGCAAGAGAAGATTGGAAGAATTCCACAGGTTCCTATATGATTGGAAGATGTTGGAGAATCATGATAAAGCAAGTCTCTCCCATAGGGGGTGTAATGATGAAAAACAGGGGTTTCATGGGACTTGTACGAGACTTCCAGGTTAAGGAGTTCCTCCTCTTAAATGGGATCTGAAAGAGGTATTCATCTTCCAAGAAGAATAAATATATATCTAGCACCTCCAGGATTCTAGATTTTTGTTCGGAAATGTTGTTGAAGGAGGTCATTTATTTCGGTCCTGTAAGATAACTTTTGAAAAACTTCAGGTTTTATCCAACAATGCGAGGCCATCATTTCTGAATAACATACTTCGAGGCCAGATATCAGCCCAAAAAGTAACCAACAAGATGAAAAAGGCCATCCTTGTTTGATGCCTATGTGGGATCTAAGAGAGTCGGAAGGGCTGCATTTGATAAGAAAGGAGGTGTAATGCCCTGCCTCGGGATACCAGAAACCAGACCAAAGTATACTAAAAATTTGGGTAAATTTTTTTCTTTTTTGAAAGTTAAATACTTATAATACAAATCCGATTCCCGTTAATATTTGAAAGTTAAATACTTATAATACAAATCCGATTCCCGTTAATATTAGTTATTTTAAACTAAATTGATTTACCCAATTACTTAATTCACAAACCCAAACAATTTTATTCATTTAATTTCTATTTAGTTTCCTAGGGACACCCTAGCAAGAGCCTACACCTACACTCTTTTCAAATTAATTACATTTCCCCCTTTAATTTATTTGTTTACCCTCATAGCTTAAACCTTATTCCCCATTCACATTTACATTACCCATGACCTAAAGGAAGGTAGGATTAATTTTGGACCCTAGGATCAAAGAGATGCCAACCCTTATCTAATAATGCCCTAAACTTTCCCTAGCACATCTTTTCTTCTTTTCTCCATTTGATTTTCATTTTGTTTCTTCTTCTTTCATGTTTTTGCAGGTGGATTGAAGAGCCATGGAAGGAATGGAGTAATCGTGGATGCTCAAACCATCCATCCATTTGACATATGTATTTTATTTTTAGCAATTATTTTATGGAAAGGCCAAATGAAATAATCATCCCTCTTTTTTTTTAGTAACCAGAGCAGTGGCTTGATGTTGGCCGTGGATTTTGGGAGAAGGATCCAGTGTGGAGAGAGGAAGGATCCGCGTGAGGGAGAGGGGTGTTTTGCTTGGAGACAGAGTGTGGAGGAAGGCGACACGGTGTGGAGCCGCATGGAGAGGATGCTGGGAGGAGGAACAACGTGGAAGGGGGTGTGGGGCAACGCAGAGAGTGGGGTTGGAGCTGCGTGGACAGGGGGAGTTCTGTAGGGGGCAGTGGTGGGTGCGCACGTGGGGGCTGCACAGTTGGGGATAGTGCGCAGGTGTGGAGGAGTGGCAGAGGCCGCGTGGAGAGGATACTGGGAGGAGGAACAACGTGGAAGGGGGTGTGGGGCAGCACAGAGAGAGGGGTTGGAGCTGCGTGGACAGGGGGAGGTCTGTAGGGGGCGGTGGTGGGTGCGCACGTGGGGGCTGCACAGTTGGGGATAGTGCGCAGGTGTGGAGGAGTGGCAGAGGCCGCGTGGAGAGGATATTGGGAGGAGGAACAACGTGGAAGGGGGTGTGGGGCAGCACAGAGAGAGGGGTTGGAGCTGCGTGGACAGGGGGAGGTCTGTAGGGGGCGGTGGTGGGTGCGCACGTGGGGGCTGCACAGTTGGGGATAGTGCGCAGGTGTGGATGAGTGGCAGAGGCCGCATGGGGAGGAAGGAAAGGAGGCTGCGCATGGAGGTGGGGAGGGGTTCGGGCCTCCCGAATATTATATATATTTCAATTTATTTTTATTTTTTATTTTTGGTTATGAAACTACAGCGTAGTTTTTTTTTAATACAATCCTTTTATTTAGTTTTTTTTATTATTATATTCTTATTATCTTTTTAGAAGTTTAATAATATAAACATATGTATTAAATTATATATATAATATCTTATTTCTATACTATAAGATATTCATATTTTACAATATATTTATTTAATACATCATGTTTATATTATAATATTAATAATATAATACATAAAATATTTTGTAATATAATACAAATAACCAGAATAAAATCTACTACCATTATAAAACAAAATCAATGAGTAACTATGTAAAATTTTAACATGGTTCCATAGTGTAAATCAACTCTATTTGAATATCTAAAATATTTCTATTATTCTATTTTATATGAAATTAGATTCACATACCATGTTAAATGAAACTATCTCCACTTGTGTCCCTTTAAGGGATGTTAGACATTGATAGGTAGTATGAAACTCACTAACCCCCTTCTAAAATATCCATATTAAGATGAGTTTCTTGATTAAATGCTAAGATGGGTTGTAGCCAAAATGATTCAACTAAGAGAAGACTTAGAAAGTATTTGGTAAATTTGCAAGAAGGAATACATGCTTAATATTAAGTTTCTAATTAAATCAATCTTTAAGTTTTACATGGAAGAGAGCAATCAACTGTCATTCCATTTCAAAGATCACCCTCAAGCACCAAAGTAGATCTAGATTCATTTTTTTTTTTCATTGTTCTTGTTAAATAAATATTTCAGATTTTCAAACAATTACGATCTCCAACCAAGCAATATTTTTTTATGTAGAAACATACTTCTTATAACCAACTTTCCTTTCAAAATTTACTTCCATAATTTGCAAATTTAATGGATCATTCATTTTACAACATAATGCTTTTGAAGTAGCTTGAGGTCTAAGTCACACCATGATTCAAAAATGTTTATAATACATTAAAGTTCTACATTCAAGTTCTCATTCCATGAATGAAGCAAGATCACAACTACCAAAGGTTACTTAAGGTTACAAGTAAAATTTCCAATCTTAAAGAGGATACTTTCCAAGACAAGGAACTTTCCAAATAGTCACATACAAGAGATTACCGTGAGAGTAATAGTCACAAAAATTTGAGAGGAAAAGGAGAGACCAAGATGCCACAAACTCCAACCATCTCTATACTTGAGCTCCAAACTCGAATACTTATAATACATAAAAGTTTATAATATGTAAAATGTTTATAATACATAAAAATTCTACATTCAAGTTCTCATTCCATGAATGAAGCAAGATCACAACTACCAAAGGTTACTCAAGGTTACAAGTAAAATTTCCAATCTTAAAGAGGATACTTTCCAAGACAAGGAACTTTCCAAATAGTCGCATACAAGAGATTACAGTGAGAGTAATAGTCACAAAAATTTGAGAGGAAAAGGAGAGACCAAGATGCCACAAACTCCAACCATCTCTATACTTGAGCTCCAAACTCGAATACTTTCCAAGAATCCAACTCTAAGAGAACAAGGCTTGTTTGACCACCCAACCAACCTTTAGGCATCATTACACGCCTTTCCAGGTTGGAAGACATGCTAGCCTCCCCCAAGCCCATGGGAGAGATAGCTAGCTTCCACAACTTGTGCACAAGATTTTTAGGGAAACAAACACCACAATATTTTCACATACAAGCCAAGACCATGCACTAAGAAAAACACCAAATTTTGCAAAGAAGGGAAAGGAGGAAAAACCATATTCTACCTCCAAAATGGGGAAGAGAAGAAGAGATCTCCAAAAGCCAAAAGTGTAGTCCAACATTGGATGCACAAAATAATAATCATCACACCCTCCTTATTCCTCCAAAGTCATCAAACCCTCCTTATTTTTCCACCCATTCACCAAAATCCTTCTTGGGAAGATTTTCAAACCCAATGGGTTTCCTCTCCAATAATGGGGAAGGGGGTTCAAACCATATGAACCACCTTCCCCACCTCAAACCATTTGAGGGGAGTAACAAAAATCCTACATGGCTTGCCCATCATGCCATGAGGTTTGAGAGGGAAAAATCCCTCTCTTCCCCCACAAACTCCAAAATCCATCATGCCATATGATGGATGGAGAAAAATAAAACAAGTATAATAAACAAATAGCAACACACAAGAAGCAACACACATTTTAAACAAAACAAGACTAATATCTAACCTAGTACAAAAACATAAAATGAGCTCAAGGAGCCTACCTCCAAAAGCTCTCCAACACTCTAACTTTTTCTCTTCTTTATCCAAGCAAGCTCTAACTCCAAAATCCACAAGCCTCCAAGCAAAAGCTCAAAAAAAAAGTCCTCTTCTTTCCCCATGAGGGAGGATTTGAAGAGAAACCAACAAAAATCCTCACAAATGAGGGGGTGACATGTGTCACCCCTCTCTTCCCTCAAGGTCAAAGATTCTCTAAATAAAAGAGAAATGATAAAATAGCTTTTAACCCTCTTCTCCCAAATTACCCAAAATGAAAAACTAAACAAACTTGTGTAACTTTTAACAAAGCACACATACCCATCCACCTTACATGGATGTGACCAAAGGGAGGAAAAATGGGAGGGAAACTCCCTCTATGCCTTGGAATTAAGCCCCCCTACCTATTAGGTATGGTCCAAGGGCCTATTTTCATGCTAAGGGAACTCCTAAACTTAAAAGGGGTCACTTAAAATGCCTAAAATAGCCAAATTTCGGGTTGACACATTTGGGCACAAGTGTAGAGGACGTGGGGCCCACCCAAGGGTTCACATGTGACCCTAATCCCCTCTAATTAAATACACCATTACCCAAACACAAAATTTAATGCAAGTGGGGACCATTAAGTCCCCAAAACAAGTTTACAAAGCAAACTGAACGTCCTAAACAAGATTAATATTACAAGACATACTACATTACAAATGAGGGTCACTCATGGTGCCCAAAATACTGAAATCTAATACTAAGGCCTCATACAATAAATATGGTTAGGACTTAGCCCTATGGGTCGCTTGTGCAAAATTTGCGTAGCTGCCCTGAAACCACGTTTCCCTGTGACCTGTCACTTACACACTCATTGCACACATTAAACGCACCTGTCCAATACAAGAGTAAACTAGCTACTCTACTCACTAAGCGAATCAATTCAAACATGTAAATTAATGATATCACAATCATCAACGTGGAATGCACAATCTCACACAATTCGTCATATGTTAGGTATTACAATACATAAAAATGTCATATCACCATGCCATCATGTATCCTTATCAACGAAATGAATACTTTACAAAATCAAGGTATGTGACTAAATTAATTATCCAACATGTATCAATTTGACCGAAATCACATAGAAAAGTGTTAGTGTTCCACAATATCAAATAAAATGTGTCACTCTACTAATCTAGTCAAATTGGCGCTACGCGCCCCAAATCACCATACGTGTCCATGAAGGCAAACCAACATATCATAATGTCCAAAATATGTCCAAAATCCATGTTAAGTCATAACTATGGTTTAAGAATTCAGCAAATAATAGAGGCTAGAAAATGTGGGCACTACAAGATGATTACGTCGCAAGGTTGTACTATTATCTCTAGTACACCAATGATCCCAAAAGTCAAACTTGGCCAGGATTTGGAGAAAGTTGCAATCCACTCTATCAGGCAGTGCCAATTCAAGTTTACTGACCATAGCTTGATCTTTTCTAGCTTTGAGGAATGGAGGAGTTTTCGAGTCATCATTGCTCTATCAAGAATTTGTTTGCATTCTAGAAACCTTCCTTGTTATGGAGAGATTAGAGAAGGGAGAATAACTTCAAACTGTTCTGCCTAATTTTAGGGACAAGCTTTTAGATATTATTACAAAGGGAGATTGGGTAGAAGTTTCCAAAGGATTCGACTCCAAGATAGAGCCAACATGATACAATTTCAGTCATACATCATCTTTTTTTACTTACAAAATTTGTTAACAGCTTTAAGCACGTCCTCCATGATCTCCCAAACAACCTAGAAAAAACCTTCCGGAAAGCCATATGTTCTTTATTTTTAACAAGGAAGCTTTTTTGACTTACAAAATTTGTTAACAGCTTTAAGCACGTCCTCCATGATCTCCATCATCTTTTTTGACTTACAAAATTTGTTAACAACTTTAAGCACGTCCTCCATGATCTCCCAAACAGCCTAGAAAAAACCTTCCGGAAAGCCATATGTTCTTTATTTTAAACAAGGAAGCTTTTGCTTTGTTAGTGGTTATACTACAAGAAGGGAGTTTTCTTTTTTGTTTCTGAGACTAGATATGTTATGTAGGAAATAGGGTTGCATGTCCAGCGAGCCGTCTCTTGCTGAAGCAAGAGAAGAATGGAAGAATTGCACAACTTCCTATTTGATTGGAAAATGTTGGAGATCATGTAAGCATGTCTCTCTAAGTATTGATAAAAAATAGGGGTTTTATGGGACTTTTACAACAAGGTCTCCTTCTTGGAGTACAAGACTTCCGGCTTGCCTTAAGGAGTTCTTCCTCTAGGATAGGTTCTGGAAGACTATTCAGGTGCCAACAAACATATATATTGATACAAGGGAATCTTGAAATAACTTCAACCAAAGCACATTCCCATGGTCATGAGATCAAGGAGGTCAAATTAGGAATATGAATTCAAGGAGTGAGTCTAGTTGGTCTAGAGTTTGATATTTCAAAAAGGGAGCTTTCCCTCTAAAACATGTAATTCAAAAATTCAAACTTGTAGAAGTGAGTCTAAGTTTGCTAGGTGGGTAGAATATCCTAGGAGGTGGTGTGGACTTGTGTTTCTGCATTCACCGAACTTAAAGCATTAAATTCGAAATTCGTTGAATCTCAAATCAGGGCAAAAAAATCGTTGAAATTCGCCAATACATTCGTACATGACAAATAGAAAATTTAAAACCTGTACAAAAATCAGCGTGTACAATAAAAAATTGTTCACCATTCAGAAGTCTATTAAAACCTGCACGAAAATCATTTTTGAGGTCACACATGGATCTAAAGCGTTTGTTGTAATGCCCCCTTTTTCAGTGTTGATCTCTCTCCGTAGGCCTGGTCTTGGCTTGCATGAAAAGGGGGGGAGAGTCTTATTTGGTGGCGCCATTCTCTAGGAGGTAGATTGTTGATCAATATTCGGATTAAAGAATTCAACCACCAGCCCACCTATGCAGCGACCTAGCCTCCATGAGTGGCATTTACCAAACAAATTTATTAACCCGACGTTGGTTTAAATAACTACCTAATGCTTCATATGGTCCCCCTAGATGGTAAGAAGGTGGAGTTGGTGGCCTCCTACCTTTTCTTAAATAATAGTATTGGGAAACACGCATTGCTTTTGTTTTGTTGACTGTATGCCAAATTTTTGCCCGCTTGCATTGTATTCTAGGAGGTAGATTGTTGATCAATGTTCGGATAAAAGAATTCAACCACCAACCCACCTATGCAGCGACCTAGCCTCCATGAGTGGCATTTACCAAACAAATTTATTAACCTGGTGTTGGTTTAAATAACTACCTAATGTTTCATACGGTCCCCCAGATGGTAAGAGGGTGGAGTTGGTGGCCTCCTGCCTTTTCTTAAATAATAGTATTGGGAAACACACATTGCTTTTTTTCTGTTGACTGTATGCCAATTTTTTGCCCGCTTGCATTATATTCTTGGTTTTTCTTTTAGACTGGTTCTTATTGTTGTGGTGCTTGGAAATGCCAAAATGGAGGGCCGGGTGTATTTGTGGGTAAGTGTGTGAAGGATCTGGAGCTTCTGGATTTTAGTTAAACTCTCCTCTCTCCTTAATGTAGCTTCTACGTTCTGCATACATTTATCCCAAGGCGCTCGAAATTGTAACATTTAACATAAATGTCTCCTCTTATTGTGTGAATGGATGTCCTTACCCTGTGTCAAGATCTTATTTTTGGACTGGCTGCGCATGTTGTAAAGAGAGATTTGTGGGTAAGTGTGTGAAGGATCTGGAGCTTCTGGATTTTAGTTAAACTCTCCTCTCTCCTTAACGTAGCTTCTACGTTCTGCATACATTTATCCCAAGGCGCTCAAAACTGTAACATTTGACATAAATGGCTCCTCTTATTGTGTGAATGGATGCCCTTACTTGTGTCAAGCTCTTATTTTTGGACTGGCTGCGCATGTTGCCAAGAGAGATCTGTGTAGACGGTTTTGTTGCTAGCCCTCCTGCGCATACTCTGCAGTCGTGGTTTTTTCTCCATGGGACCACATCTCTTTAAAGCATTTTATCAACAGTCTTTCCTTCCTGTTGGATGCTTCGACTCGTTGCTTATGTGGGTTTTGAAGCTCATGCTTACACCTCTGACAAAAAATCCGATCCCCTTTGTGCTCTGATGGATGTCCTAGTCATGTTTTCTAATCGCCCCTTCTAACACAGGCTGGGAGGATGGTTGCAAGGTTGTGGATGCTTCGACTCGTTGCTTATGTGGGTTTCGAAGCTCATGCTTACACCTCTGACAAAAAATCCGATCCCCTTTGTGCTTTGATGGATGTCCTAGTCATGTTTTCTAATCGCCTCTTCTAACACAGGCTGGGAGGATGGTTGCAAGGTTGTGGTGTCTAACTCTCCCTATCATGCGTTTCCTTTGGGTTCCTGGGCCTTTCTGTAAACCCATTTTTTGTGTTGATACTACAGTAATGGCAGTCCTCGAAGACCACATTCTTTTTTTGATGCATCTTGTGTGGGTTTGGAGGCCCCCCTACTTGTGCCAACGTGAACCGTGGATTACGTTTGGACGTCCTGCAAGTAAAACATGGATGATTCGCCAGGTTTGCTATGCCAAGGGCCATGTAAGATGAGTGGAACAGGTGGAATCTTTTTCCAAGCATGATGATTACTACCCATTTGATTTATATGTCAGCATTAACAATTTTATGAAACTATTTGTTTTCATTTGTTGAAATGGTAAATTGTTTGAGTTATGTGGATGTTTTATAGTCGTTTTACCATGCATGTTACTCTTATGGGTTTTCCCTGATTGCCTAGATCCAAAACGAAATGTTATTTTAATTGCAAATATTCTTTCTTATTCTTCTTGTTGCTTGTATACTTGCATGGATTACTTCGCATTCTTCTTTTTATTGCATTTTATACAGTACGAAAATAACAAGGATTATCTCACTTGATTGTACTATGCAAATCTGTGTTGAATGCATTATATCTTATTACTTTTGAGATCGATTTGAGAAGGATGTTGGGATTTTGACTCCCCATGTGATTTCTACCTGGAAATGGGTACTTTAACTCTTAGTCTTTTCCCTTCGATGCTCAACAAATGATCATCATGTCTCACCTTTTGGTGTTGTTCGTTTTCGGTGTAAATATACTTAATTAAAATTTATCTCAAGTCCGGGACATTTGACATGAGAATATAGGTGCTAATTCTTCGAAATAAACACTTGTTTGAGCGTAGATTCGAGCCCATGTGGCTGATGATAATAATAGAGGGCGTATTGATAGTTCTGGTTTATCAATACGCCCTCTATTATTATTATCAACCACATGGGCTCAAATATAGGTGCTAATTCTTCGAAATAAACACTTGTTTGAACGTAGATTCGTTTATTTCGAAGAATTAGCACCTATATTTGAGCCCATGTGGCTGATAATAATAATAGAGGGTGTATTGATAAACCAAAACTATCAATACGCCCTCTATTATTATTATCAGCCACATGGGCTCGAATCTACGCTCGAACAATATTCTCGTGTCAACTGTCCCGGACTTGAGATAAATTTTAATTAAGTATATTTGCACCAAAAACGAACAACACCAAAAGGTGAGACATGATGATCATTTGTTGAGCATTGATGATGATCATTTGATGAGCATTTGTAAACTAGAACTATCAATACGCCCTCTATTATTATTATCAGCCACATGGGCTCAAATCTACGCTCAAACAAGTGTTTATTTCGAAGAATTAGCGCCTATATTCTCGTGTCAACTGTCCCGGACTTGAGATAAATTTTAATTAAGTATATTTGCACCGAAAACGAACAACACCAAAAGCTGAGACATGATGATCATTTGTTGAGCATCGAAGGGAAAAGACTAAGAGTTAAAGTACCCATTTCCAGGCAGAAATCACATGGGGAGTCAAAATCCCCACACCCTTCTCAAATCGATCTCAAAAGTAATAAGATATAATGCATTCAACACAGATTTGCATAGTACAATCAAGTGAGATAATCCTTGTTATTTTCGTACTGTATAAAATGCAATAAAAAGAAGAACGTGAAGTAATCCATGCAATCCTTGTATACAAGTAACAACAAGAATAAGAAAGAATCACGGGCAAACCCACCCGACATGTAAATTTTGCAATTAAAAGAACATTTCGTTTTGGATCTAGATAATCAGGGGAAACCCATAAGAGTAACATGCATGGTAAAACGACCGTAAAACATCCACATAACTCAAGCAATTTACCATTTCAACAAATGAAAACAAATAGTTTCATGAAATTGTTAATGCTGACATATAAATCAAATGGGTAGTAATCATCATGCCTGGAAAAAGATTCCACCTGTTCCACTCATCTTACAGGGCCCTTGACACAGCAAACCTGACAAATCATCCATGTTTTACTTGCAGGGCGTCCAAACCCAGTTCACGTTGGCACAGGCAGGGGGGCCTCCAAACCCACGAGATGCATAAAAAAAAGAATGCGGTCTTCAAGGAATTCCATTACTGTAGTATCAACACAAAAAACGGGTTTACAGGAAGGCCCAGGAACCTAAAGGAAATGCATGACAGGGAGAACCAGACTTCACAACCTTGTAACCATCCTCCAAACCTGTGTTAGAAGGGGCGATTAGAAAACATGATTAGGACATCTAAATCAGAGCACAAAGGGGATCGGATTTTTTGTTAGAGGCATGAGCTTCAAAACCCACATAAGCAACGAGTGGAAGCATCCATGAGGCATGAAAGACTGTTGATAAAATGCTTTAGCTTCAAAACCCACATAAGCAACGAGTGGAAGCATCCACGACGCAGAAAAGACTGTTGATAAAATGCTTTAAAGATATGTGGTCCCATGGAGAAAAAACCACGACTGCAGAGTATGTGCAGGAGGTCCAGCAACAAAACCGTCTGCGCAGATCTCTCTTGCCAGCATGCGCAACCAGTCCAAAAATAACATCTTGAAACAAGGTAAGGACATCCATTCATGCAATAAGAGGAGACATTTATGTCAAATGTTACAGTTTCGAGCGCCCTGCATCAAGGAGAGAAGAGAGTTTAACTAAAATCCAGAAGCTCCAGATCCTTCACACACTTACCCACAAATACACGCAGACCTCCATTTTGGCATTTCTAAGCACCACAACAACAAGAACCAGTCTAGAATAAAAACCAAGAATACAATGCAAGCGACCAAAAATTTGGCATACAGTCAACAAAAAAAAAGCAATGCATGTTTCCCAATACTATTATTTAAGAAAAGGAAGGAGGCCACCAACTCCACCCTCTTACCATCTAGGGGGACCGTATGAAGCATTAGGTAGTTATTTAAACCAACTCCAGGTTAATAAATTTGTTTGGTAAATGCCACGCATGGAGGCTAGGTCGCTGCATAGGTGGGCTGGTGGTTGAATTCTTTAATCTGAACATTGATCAACAATCTACCTCCTAGACATTGGTGCCACACAAAAAGACTCTCCCCCCTTTTCATGTAAGCCAAGACCAGGCTTACGGAGAGAGATCAACACTTAAAAGGGGGCATTACATTCTCCTCCCCTTAAGAAAGCAACGTCCTCGATACGACACCATGCTGAAGAAAGAAAAAGAGCTAAGCAATAGAGAAAAGATAAAAATAAGATTTTTTCCTGTTTGTTAAAAATTCTGTCGTTAGAGCATGACCATAAGGTAGACTAGAAAATTTAGCAAATTATTTATCTTTCATTGTTCTGTGAAGATTTGTATTTCTCTCTTATTTCATTTATTTAATTAACCTATTTTCCTTTACATTATTCCTAACTCAGGTCCTTAAGATTTTATTGTTGTAAATTTTCAGTTTATTCATTGTTGTGGGTGCCCAACAGGAACCGCTATCCCAATACCATACCAGAGTCATACGAACCACTAAAGATTCACAGGAAATTTTCACATACTCTCATGGATGTACCACACCAGAAGAGCTTAACCAAACCGTGGATGGAACACACATGACCCACATAACATAGTACTCATCACACATGGATGACTGACACAAAAATACTCAAACATAAGTGTACTATAACAACCAGAAATTTTCACAATTCCACAGATGAAGATTTTACATAACTCAAAACAATAGCTGCAGATACATAGTGTCAACAAGGCCATTAAATCCATATCCACAACATCACAAAACATATCCAACTAGCATGAGTAACACACACATCATAAGACCACAACCAAAACATCATAACAACTCTGTATACCTCACAAAGCATCAATCACACACACACAAATCTCTTATGCCTCCCTCAAGTCTCTTATGCCTCCCTCAAGGAGGCCGGTCTCCCTACGGCCCTACATAGAGTCCAGACACCCCTAACCCAAGTGACATAATAACTCGTGGTTCAACAACCTGCTAGTTATCTGTAATTCCTTGGGGTGTACCCCCATACAATGAAGTGGGTCCATAGGGCCAACCAATCCATGGTGCATCCCATGACCCTATTTCACACATCACGACAATAGAACCAACATAGCAATCCGATCCAAATGCCAAGTGGAAAAGTACAAGCCTTGGGCAAGGCACTAAAATCTTAAAATTTAAAAGAAGATCCAAAACCAAGCAAAACAAATGGCCAAATAGCCATAGTTATTGCCAAAATCTGTATGTTAGTACCACAAACCAAGGAAATGCCCAAAAATGTAAAACATGGCAATCAAGAAAACTGCTGGTCCTTGTAAAAATAAAGTAAAAAGTACAATTTACGAATAAAATACACATATAAGAATAACACATTACGATGACTGTGGCCTTATCTGGCCACTAAGGAGGTACTCAAAAAGTTACTGGCACTCGGAACATCGAGCCTCAGCTCGTAAAAATAACATATCAATAGTACAACTGTCATCATCTCAATCTGAATCATCCCGCCACCACTTTGACAATGCTAAACACAGTCATAGCTACACTTAGGTTGCATCCATACAACAACCACGAGGAGAGAGGAAGCAAGGATCACAGGTCGTCATCTACTGAGCCTAAGGTTAGCCCGAGTTACTGGTCCATGGTACACACTCCAAACATGCACTTTTACCGATTTCCCTTAGGGTCAGTTAGCGTAAGGTTCACAACATAACATGCAACTACATCACTAACACAATGGTGGTTCACGCACATTGACCATAACGTCTTATGCATGGTACCAATACAAGGTATATCACATACATTGCATTCACAGTTTACAACATACCACATTACCACATGCTGTACCCAAAGTGCACTCATTGTATGATAGGGATCATACACTCACCATATGTCCCAAATTTACGAAATTAATCATTACATCTTACATGAATATTACTTATGATGAGCACAATCACAACACACAGTCAATCACCCTATAACAGGGGAATACACATATTTCTACACAAAGGATAATGACATCATTACAAAAATCCAATTCACTACAACCAACCTTGTTGTACAACATATCAGCACACCCCCACATCACAAATGCCAAAAAGATCCAACACTCCGAAATCAACAATCACAATTCTTCCCCACACACAAAAAGACAGTGCTTCACACTCGAATTCACATAGAATTCTTGAAAAGGAGAGAGAGAATACTCTCATCTTTAACACATCGACATGCCATCAGTTATGCACTAAGTGACATACACAACATGTGCGCTAACAATATAACAATTACGACATAGTTCACATCATGCTTAAATCACATTACTCTTCCAATATCCACCACCAGCATGCAACACCATCCGGTAACACCATCACAACTCCAATTTCTCCAGAGGTTTGAGAGCATGAACCTCTGCTCTGATACCAAATGTAACGCCCGCTAAAACACACCCAAAAAACAACACCAAAAACTCGGTTAATTTTTTTTTCTGACTTGCTTGGAGTTTACACGACACAACAAGAGGTCATAATGGCTACCACCAACTCACGATAGGATTGACACAACATTGACCACCAAGATACAAGGAAATCTACGATGCTCACATGAAACTGTTCACTTCCCATTTCGACAGTACATCACATAGAACTCCAAACACAAAACACACTTACATTCAGGGGCATCCCACGAGGAAAGTCTTGTTAAGATTTCTTGTTTACTAAAACGTCTCTTAATTCTTAACTTACGTTCTTATAAAATTCATGTAATGATTCACACAATTCTTTTCGCAAGGGAGAACTTCTTTCTTTTCGCAAGGGAGAACTTATTTCTTATAAAGATTAGCTTAAGGCCAAGCTTTCTAAAAGAGGATCATTAATTATATGTCAATAACTTGCTTAATTCCTTTGATTTAAGAACATTTTCCATTTCTCACAAGGATATTTAATCTTACTCAAGCCACCGAAACTTGTTCCACACTTCTATTGCACAGGTGATAAGCACAAGCTCCGATTGAGGGAAGGAACCGTTTTAGGTTCAAAACAATAATCTTCTTTGTTTAAGGATAAAGAATTTAACATTACTTAAGAAAGATCACAATGAATCAAGGCAAGGGTTAACGGAGAGGGTCGAAAGGAATTCAGCTTCAGGGTCTCATTGCTTATTAATTTCTTTGATTTAAGAACATTTTCCATTTCTCACAAGGATATTTAATCTTACTCAAGCCGTTGAAACTTGTTCCACACCTCCTTCCTCACAGTCCATATCTTCTACTTCCTGATTCACTGGGTACACTATAGGTCTTGTACGAGTGTACTCTGCAGAATTGTTGGTCAGTGGCTCCCGTACTTGCTCTGTTTTCTCTCTCAAAATGAAAATACCTTAAGCAATACAAAGAATATAGTTATCAAACATAATGGCTCATTGTCACTTTGTACAGGTTCTATATCATTATTATCTGTGTAATATTAGTATGATCCGCTTCTTGTAATTGCGAAAGGATTAAAGTACGATTACAGAATAAGAGGCCTTATCAATGTACAAACGTAGTTGCTTCGCATGCAAAGATCATCTCCTTTGTTTTTCATTATCAATCCATCATCATTTAATATGGGATTATATAGGGGTTTAAATCTAAACCCCTGCTACCTATTCCTAAAGACCATGCAATGTCACGCCACTACTAATAAGACATCAGTAATTGCCATCCATGTGACCATAAGCCCGCTATAAGTATGCGAAGTTGCTTAATTGCTCCCGCCATTTATATATTTGGTGTTTCTGCAGTGAATCATCATGTAATATCATTTTTTTGAATCAGCAACACAAGTTTCGAGTCCAACTTCATAATATATTTCGTGAGTGATAATTGTTTACAATAACCCATCTCTTATGCAGTTGAATGGTGCAGTCGGTCACTCATTTCATCAAGGTGATGCTCATAGGGGTGAAGCATTGGGTCATCCATCTCAGTACCGCTATGCCAATTAGGGGCATTGAGAAGCTTTCTTGTGTTGATACTTGATACATTGACCTGATGCTTTGGTATAATAATCAAGAAGCTTCTTAAAAGCTTTGGCTTCTTCAACCTTATCCCCTGCCATAAAGAATCAATGAATTGATTGTTAGTTTGGGATTCCAAAAAAGAACATACTTTATGGCCAAAGATGTGCCCAAAATGTAACCAGCAAGATGAACAGTTAAGGAGAGTGAGGGTCTCCTTGTTTGATGCTTATGTGGGATCTGAAAGAGTTGGTAGGGCTGCAGATGATAAGAAAGGAGGATTAAGTGGAAGGGTTTTACTATTATCCCTAGTACACCAATCATCCCAAAAGTCAAACTTGACTAGGATTTAGAGAAAGTTTCAATCCACTCTATCAAAGGCGGTGCTGATTCAAGGTTACTGACCATAGCCTGATCTTTTCTAGCTTTGAGAAATGGAGGAGTTCTTGAGTCTTCACTTTTCTGTCAAGAATTTATTTGCATTCTAGAAACCTTCCTTGTTCTGGAGAGAACAGAGAAGGGAGAATAGCTTCAAATTGTTCTGCCTAATTTTGGGGACAACCTTCTAGATATTATTACAAAGGGAGATTGGGCAGAAGTCTCCAATGGATTCGACTCCAGGATAGGGCCAACATAGTACAATTCCAATCAGACGTCATCTTTTTTGACTTACAAAATTTGTTAACAGCTTTAATTTGTTTGGTACATGATCTCCCAAACAGCCTAGAAAAAACCTGCTGGAAAGCCATATGGCCCTGGGGCCTTATTTTTCTTCATTTTGAAAAAGGCAGCTTTTGCTTTGTCAGTAGTTATAGGGCAAGAAGGGAGCTATCTTTTTTTTTCAGAGACTAGATATGTTATGTAGGAAATAGGGCTGCACGTCCAGCGAGTTGTCTCTTGCTGAAGGAAGAGAAGATTGGAAGAATTCCACAGCTTCCTATTTGATTGGAAAATGTTGGAGATCATGTAGGCATGCCTCTCTAAGAGAGGTTGTATTGATAAAATTTAAAAAAACACGGGTTTTATGGGACTTATACAGCAAAAAGGTTTTCTTCTTGGAGTACGAGACTTCCGGCTTGCCTTAAGGAGTTCTTCCTCCAGGATATGATCTGAAAGACTATTTAGGTGCCAACAAATGTATATATATCCAGCGCCAACAAGATTCTAGATTTTTGTTCAAAAATGTTGTTGAACGAGGTTTATTTCAGTCCTTAAGTTAACTTTTGAAAACTTCAGTTTTTGTGGTAGTTCCACCTTTGATACAACAATGTGAGGCCATCATTTCTTAATAACCAGAGACCAAACCTTTGAAAAAATGACCTTGACTATTAGGTTGTGTTGTTCCCCTCAAAATTCCCCTCTTTTGAAAGTCAAAAATTTTGAAAATTTTGAGTTGGCACCCTTCAGTAGTGTTTTAGTGAAGTAAGAAATTCGAAGAGACGATGAAAATTCTGTTTCTTGGGGACATTTTAGTGACTTGCGGGTCTGTCGGACATTTTTGTCCCTCATGTTCCAAGTACCGGCGGGCCTCCTATTCGCCAATAGGCCGATTTCCCTGCAAGTCCTTATCCATCGGCTTTTTCGGACTTTTTCAGCCCATCTGTCCCAAGTACGCCCGGCATCTTGTTCACCGATTCCCCGCATCGGTCAAATCGGCTCTTTGCGTCCTTTACATTTCTGTTTCCCTTGGACTGCCTGTGCTCTCTTGGCCCGCATTGACCGCATCGCCCGCATCATCCGAATCGGATTTTCGCGTCCCTCATGTCCCAATGTTCCATGGACCATCCGGGCCAGTTTTTTCCGCTTTTCCCGCATTTCACCTTTTTGATTCGGAGCAAGGTATATTTAATACACATTTATGATCTTCTCTCTCCTAAACGACTATTTAAAGGGGCAACCGTCTATGCACTTGTCACATTTCCTGCTGATTATCTCTTGCCCGCATTTTTGCAAAATTGAGTCATTTGTCCACCTTCCTGTATCTCCTTGCAATAATTGTCGTGAGTTTGTTCTTTGAAGGCCATTCCTCTGTTCACTATCAAAATGAAGATCAAATTTCAAGGGCACGAGCTTTTGTCCCCTTTGGAGACTTATGTGCCCGATGTTGGAGATAACGAAGTTCGGCATTTGGATTTCGATGATTTCTGGGGCAGATTAGCATGCGACAACCTTGCTCTCATGGCTCAAATGATAAATGATAGTGGAATCGCGTATGCCGATGGTTTTCCTCTCTTTGTGCAATGTGTCGAAATTGTGCTTGCCTTCGGGGCTAGTTTCAATCCGAACACCAAGGAGGTTGTCAATGTGCACGACGAGTTGATTGCAAAATTGGACGTTGCCGCCATCGTCGCTGCCCTGCGCATCCCCGAAATAGAAGACTCCAATGTTCTCACTTTCGCTCAAGATCAGACTCTGTTTGATCAAGACAACGAGAAATATAAGGATCGGGTAGCAAAATCATGGCTGAAGTGCCCTAAGAAGGGAGCGTCCCGACTCTCTAAGGCATTGTTTAGGGTCGACTTCAAGGAAGAACTACCGGATATCATCACCTTGCTCGCGCGGATTATGGGAATGCCCTCTACTAACGACTCCCATTTTTGGATGTGCCCTTTCATAAATATCATCTATGAGGGTAAGCAAAATCTGGTTTGGGCCAAGATTATCTGTGGATATTTGACTGAACAATTGTCAAATGTTCATCAAACCAAAAAGTTCTACATGACTTTCTATCTCATGTACACCTTGGCAGCATCTCGTGAGTGGCTCGGCGTCACTTTCATTGAAGACAAGAAGGTTGAACCCATCTACGCATATTGCCCTCAGTTTACCCTCAAGGTCAGTAATCATAATTTCAGAAGGGTAAATGATGCCTTCACCATGTACATTGTGAGGCTCTTGGAGGGTGACACTGCCAGAAGGTTCTCTTATGAGGCTAAGGCTTTGATAACCAAGTATGGGGCTTTCTTCACTCAGTTCCGAAAGTTCTCATACATCAGGCTGGCTTGTTTTGAAAGCACACCTCTCAAGCTTCCCATGTTCTGCAACAACAAAATGGCTTTGGTTAAGGTGTGTAGGCCGCTGGATAAACTTCATGGAACCTGTCGAGATAAGAAGATTAATGGTCTTCATTTCCCTTTCACCTTGGGGAATTATACATGCAAGATAGCTCTAGATGCCCAAAATATAGAAAGGACTATTGCTCCTCTTATAGTTCATTTCTTCAATCCCAGGACTTGCTTTGATCTTAAGAGATACATTGATAAAAATCTCAAGATAACTTATCATCACCGTCTTGACACTGAGGATTATTGGGCTGATTGTGCTGATGATTTTGAAGCCAGGAGGAGGTATGTTGGCAGATTTTCTCTACAACAGATCATAGACTTCAACCTTTACCAGGTGTCTAAAGGGCTTAAGGACGATGATGAAGATTTGCACACTCCTCTAGAAACCCTAGATTGGTATGTGAAGGAAAGAGATGAATTGAATGGGGTGATCTCCCCTGTCATCGTCAGAACTAAGATTTGGTTTGACAGAAAAATACATGACCTTAGGATGAACAAAGGTAGATCCTCTTCAAGAGAGACTTCCACACCTAGGAAGGAAGTACATACGCCTAACACTGAGGCACTTGAGAAAACTCCTCATTCTTTGATGAAAGACCCTGAGTTGTCTACTTCTTCCTCTTCCACTAAAGTGTATCAGAAGAAGGTCAAAGAAGTCAAGCAAGAATGGTCGAGGAAGAGACTCTTTTGGAGCAGTCAGAATTGCCTATTGGGCCAGATAACATTATTGTTCTAAGTGAGAATGATGATGATGAGATGAAAAACCCAGAAGAAATCCCTGAAATCACTGCTGAAGTGGAAGAAGGACCAAGGACTGAACCTCCAAGTTTAACAGACTCCTTTGCAAAGGAAATTCCTAAGGTTGCATTCATTTCCCCACTGGAGACAACAGTGGTTCATACTCTAAGTGCCATGAGTTCACTTGCACTCGGGTCCCTTGATTCTTCTGTTTCTTCTTCTTTGTTTGCCTAGGTGCAGCTCCTAGTCGACAGCAAGAAAAGGAAATCTTCCTCCCGATTAACAGTGCCTGAATTTGACGCTGTAGCAACTCTGCTTGGTACTACCCCTCTCCCTCTAGCAAGAAAAGGAAATCTTCCTCCCGATTGACATTGCCTGACTTTGACGCTGTAGCAGCTCTGTTTGGTACTACCCCTCTCCCTCTAGCAAAGAAAGCTAAGACCACTTCGCAGTTGGTAACTGATGCCCAAGGCCAGCAGTTCCTGGAGGTTGCGAAACCCAAAGTGGATAAAGAGGAGAAAGATCTTTTGATCTCTGACTTGGAGCTTTCCAGAATTCCAATGGGAGAATCCACACTTGAGAGTGAAGTTCATAACCTTTGGGAAACCGTGACTAAGGTTATTGAACGGGTGGAGAAAGACAAGGAAACCATGGAGCAGTTGGAAGAACACAACCAAGTTCTTTCCAACTTTATTAGATCCTTGTTGGCAAAGGATAAAGTTTTGGATCCGGCCCCATTGGCGGCTCTCCCAACTCCCATAGTTCTCAGCCAAGATGAGGTCCAAACCATCAAGGACATCCACAAGTATTCTACTTATGGGAAGGCTGTTGAGGCCATGGTGGATGATATGACTGTGGCAGGTTTAAACTTCATTAAGGAAGCCTTCAAAACTCATGAGAAGGTGATCAAGTTGCAGCAGAAATTCACTTCCTCAATCAAGGCTATGGACAAGGAATTGAAAATCTAGAGTGGATGTATCGCAGATCTCCGTCTGATGGGTCAAACCGATGATAGGATCCTGTTGGCCAACAATTTGTTTGATGATGTCAAGAATAACTTGTTAAGGACATGGATCTTTAACATTGAATGGAAAAGCACTGGGGGAATTGATGAATGTATGGCAAAAAGGGGGGTCTTTTAAAACTTGTGTTTTATCCGCGTTCAAGGATATTCACTGCCATTTTCAGGATGAAACCACGGGTGTTTTCTTTTCTCTCCAAGAAATCAAGGCTAAGTTTAAAGCCTTTATCAAGGATGATTTGTTCAAGGAAGAGTCAATCACTAAAGAGAAAATGAAGGAAATTTTCTCTCCATTCAACTATAGCCAAGGCTAATATGGAATATCTGGAGCATACTGAGTTTGACAAAGATATGGAGAAATTCCTAGGCACGTGGACTCATGCTACTTCCAACACAACAATTCCAAGGGGCATGGAGATAGTGGAAGCATTGAAGAGATTCAGGCACCGGATCCTCAAAACAGTGAGCCCTCCTCAGCCACAACCAAATGTCTCTACTTCTGGGTCTTGACTTTCTTCTTCTAGTTTTAGTTCGGATCTCCTTGTTATTTAATTAAGGACTTTATATTGTGTATTTCCTTAATTAATCTTTTGGTTAAAAGAAACAATTACTAAATGTAACCACTTTGTAAACTATATATTGGGCTCTCCATGCCATTCCAAGGGGCTGGACCTCTGATAATTTTTGAAAGTGTAGAAGAACTAAAAGCTATCAATACAGAAGATTTCCCTTCCTATTTCCATCTGCATATATTTATTCTCTCTTGCTTGTCTAAAGTTTGTGAATCATTAATTTATTGCATTAAGAAGCTTTGTATTCTTATGTATGTCATTAATTTAAAGTTGTCTTCGATATGTATCATAACAACATCGAAGCCATGTAAGGTATAGCAGCCGACAACATTTGCTACGGATAGAAAGGAGAAGTAAGCAGTGTATAGGCTGCTTCTCTGCAGTGGTTCCAGATGAAGAAGATGTAGGCTTTTACTCTCCAACCAGCTGCTACTGCTCAGATTCAATCCTCTAGTCCTTAACCTCATATTCACAGGCTTGTTATTGTCACCGACTGAATTGTGTTGATGCTGCAGACTGTTGTGGTATGTGGGACTCAATGAATCAATTTCAGTCTCAGAATTCATCTTCTTAAATGCTGAAGTCACAGGATCATCTTGTGGGAGATGATTCTCCTTTGCATCCCCTGAGACAAATCCAGGCATCTCTGAGCACAACCAAAAAAGACAAAAATTGCAACTTGGGGGTTTTAGAATACGCATATCTATTGCCTAACAAACCACAGAGACCACTGAAGAATTCCATTGCTCTAAAATATCCAACTAGCCTTGTAGGAGAAGTACGGTCGAAGTTTTATTTCAATGAAATGGAAATAACAACTACCCAGATGGGCCAGGAGGTAGAAAACTCTAAAACACTAAAGCAACACTCTTCCAACCAATTGGGCGACTCAATACTCAAATCTAAAATCTATAGGCAGTCAAAAGAGCTGCTAATCTGGGGGCCCTAAAAATAACTACTGCAAAATTGGCCGAAATTTCACTTTTAAAAACTCATAGTGGGTCAGAAGCCTGCAGCCACTGTTGAAGATGTTAGAATGAGGGTAAAATGGAGATTTCTAGAATATTTCGTCTGCAATTTTCTTCGAGCAGAAATTCCCCTGGAAGTGTTGTTACAGTTTGTAAAGCATTTGTGCATGGACTCGGCGCGGATCATCAAGAGCTAGCAAAGGCACTAATTGATTGCTGTCAATGTGTGTCTTGTCTTCTCCGACATTCTTATAAAAATATTAACAAATTACTTCTTATGGCAACCATTTTATCGAGAGATATTATTGTTTGCTCCCTGTTACAATTACCGCATTTGTTAGCAAAACGCCGGATGCTATGGGCTGGAGGAAGAGAAGATAAAAATGACAATTGAAATAGGTAGCAGCTAAGCTCAACGTAGTGACGGCTGACAATTCTGATAAAGGGACTCCACGTGATATTAAGAGCCATTCCACGTGAGCCTCTTCACACAAAATTCTGTTGTATTCAACCATGCCATCCAGTTTCTTCTTAAGAATGAAATCAAAGCTACTGCAACTTTGATTTATTAGGTATATTATACATATTAAAGCATGAATTGCAACTAGGTTGAGCAGAATCATTAGGTGATGTGAATTACAAACTAGGTTGAGCAGAATTCTTACAAAAGACTCCTACACTAGCTATCGCACCCAAGTGGTGGAATGGAGATGGCGATAAGGAGACGATGAAAAAATTGAAGTTGGAGGAATCAAGGTGAAACATTGTATGAGGAAGAGTTGGTGATGAAGAAGGGGATCAAGGGAGGTAAATTTTAGGGGTGGGGAAATTGCAAGAGGGCACATGGACCATGTGTATTTTTTCCAAAATGTTCGAAGGAGAAAAGGGGTGTGTTGCACAGATCCTTGAGACAATGTATTTTGGAGAAGTAAGCTCTTGTTGTTCAATACTCCTAATATCAACATTTACTTTTTGCAATGTTAACCTTTGTGTTTTGTGGATAGTTAGAGCCCACACCATTTTGAGGGAATTCACTTGTGCTTTCCGCGCGAAACTATAGAGATAGGGATATGTCGGGAGAACTTGACATCCCATGTCAAATCAATGTAGTTGTTGAATTTGATAACCACAAAACATAGCTGGTCATGGTTTTGTGCCAGTGTTATAGACGATATATTTAACTTGGTCGATTGCACCATTAACAAGCCCAACCTCTACAAACAAGCTGATAGTGAGCATAACCACCTTTTGGCCCTTACAAAGAAGAAGTTTGGCCTACAATTGATATTCGTCTGAGTTGGATGAGGTACTTCCTCTTGTATGTTTTGCATTGAATCATGCAATAGGAACATTCAATGACTTCAACATTTCTTCGTTGTATAGGTCGAGGAAACCGTTTGTTGTAAACGAATGTGGTGAGAAATGAAAAACAAATCTTTCTTCTAGAGGCAAAAATCTAAAACTTAGAATTAACATTCCATAGCCTGCTCCATTTTAAGGAAAACAAAGAGATGCAAATGCGTTTGAAATTTCTTCCTCCACATTTCCAAAACATGTAAACTTTATGCATATATTGAAGCTGCCTTCTCTTTAAAGGCTTCATACATCTGTTGCATTCTTCCCTTTTCATTTATCAGGCTTGCGGGCCATTTTGATGTTTTAATCCTTTTGAGAATAAGAGGAAAAAATTCTAAGTTGCCCCTAATGGTCCGCCACCCCGTCCCTTCTGAGTTTTCAAACTACCACGCGTCACAATGGCCCACCTTGAGATGGTCTCCAAAATTTGAGACCCTGAATGAGCACAGGCTCGCCATGTGTCCTATCTCGGTAAAATTTGTTTGAAGGCTCTTCCTCTTGTATGTTTTGCATTGAATCGTGCTATAGGAACATTCAATGACTTCAACATTTCTTTGTTGTATAGGTTGAGGAAATTGTTTGTTGCAAATGAATGTGGCGAGAAATGAAAAGCAAATCTTTCTTCTAGAGGCAAAAATCGAAAACTTAGAATTAACATTCCATAGCCTGCTCCATTTTAAGGAAAACAAAGAGATGCAAATGCGTTCGAAATTTCTTCCTCCACATTTCCAAAACATGTAAACTTTATGCATATATTGAAGCTGCTTTCTCTTTAAAGGCTTCATACATCTGTTGCATTTTTCCATTTTCATTGGTCTTTATGAAACCCCATCATCATGGGAACAAACACAAACCGATGTTATCAAATACACTACTTAACTACTTCAAGGAATTACATTTCCAAAATAACATTGTATTTGCATCACGTCCGATGTACCTTCAACAACTTATATACAATTGCTAGTAAATAAAAGAAAGTTATAGATTCTCTAGTTACTACATAGATAAAGTGGACAGGGTCTTAAATAAAATATTAACTTCATAATTATACTAAATGGGGGAATACAACTTTCTCTATATCAAAATGATAAGATGACTTTTACCTTGTTCAATTAAAATAGTTTCCAATAAAATGATAGGCTAAAGAACCTTGTTCTACATGTTGTCTATTATACCATGGTGTATTAGTAGAGGAATGTTTATAATAATACCTTGGACAACCTTGTTTTAGAAGCTCCATTTGGAGCCAATCAAAATTATTTAAGACTTATTCTCATTTTATTCCAAAGTACATGATGCTTGAAGGGGATCACTTCTCTTCACAATCTTTTGGGTTGAGCCTTTGAATTGACATATTATTCTTATATGAAATTTTGTTTTGCTACTTGTAATATTCACATAAACTTAACTTGACACATCCTTCACATAAATTTCATGCTTTGTGGCCTAGACACATCAATAATTATGGGGGAGGGTAGGGCAATGAGATTGAGTGTGCGGAGCTTACTGAGTATCGTCATAGAAGGCTCTACCAAATGTGTCCATTGTCTCTGTGAAGATTGTGGAGAGGGTTTTGAGGGTATAACAAACAGAGGCTTGTTGCTGCATAGGCGTCCACAACTGAGGTTTAGGCAGCCTCCTCGAGATCTATGGTGTGAATTCGCTCCACTAATTAAAAGACATAACCTTGTGGAAGGTTGTGAGATTTTTGAGGGTATAACAAATGAGAGGCTTGTTGCTGCATAGGCATGCACAACTGAGGTTGAGGCAGCCTCCTCAAGATCTATGGTGTGAATTCGCTCCACTAAGTAAAAGGCATAATCCTATGGAAGGTTAAGAGGGTTAGTGGCAATATGTTTCAACAACTCAATTTGCAAGTGGGCCTTGAGCTCGGAAAGAGGTATATTTGTCGCGGTGATGATATATATTAGCAACTGAGGGTTTTGAGAAAAACCCTAGAAATAGCTATGGTGCTGAAAATTAGATTTCGAAATCCAAACCCCCAAGGTTGAAGAATGAATCCATAGGGTAGCATGATTGATAGATAAAGTGCATTCACCAAAATATAGATATAGGGTTGGGGCGCATAAATATCCAATCTTGATGCGATGATTGAATACATCTCAGCTATTCTCTACTCCATGCATCCGTCATACAATCAAGTGGTTCCTCACCCCTCTTCTTAATCAATCAAGTGCCCCATATATAGAGAGGGTACAATTGAGTGGTTCCTCATGCCTTTTCTCAATCAATCAAGTGCCCCTTATATAGAGAGGGAAACCGAATAATCACCCCTTAATCGATAATCTAATTGAGCTCCCTCCACCCCATATATAGATAAGGGGCCCTCGATTGACCCCACCTATATATCTTATTTTTGTGGGGTGCATAAATATCTAATCTTGATGCGATAGTTGAATCCATCTTTATTCCATCTCGAGTATTTTCTAATCCATCCCAAAGATAGTCAGTGATACAACCGATCAGTTGTCATACAATCAAGTGGTTCCTCATCCTTCTTCTCAATCAGTCAAGTGCTCCATATATAGATAGGGAAACTGAATAATCACCCCTAAATCGGTAAACTTATTGAGTGCCCTCCACCCCATAAATAGATAAGGGGCCCTCGATTGACCCCCCCTCTATATATCTTTTTTTTGTGGGGCACATAAATATCTAATCTTGATGCGATGGTTGAATCCTTCTTTATTCCATCTCGAGTATTCTCTAATCCATCCCAAAGATAGTTAGTGATACAACCAATCATTTGTCATACAATCAAGTGGTTCCTCATCCTTCTTCTCAATCAACCAAGTGCTCCATATATAGAAAGGGAAACATCACCCCTAAATCGGTAAACTGAATGAATTCCCTCCACCCCATATATAGATAAGGGGCCCTCGATTGACCCCCCCTCTATATATCTTTTTTTTGTGGGGCACATAAATATCTAATCTTGATGCGATGGTTGAATCCTTCTTTATTCCATCTTGTATATTCTCTATTCCATCCCAAAGATAGTCAATGATACAACCAGTCTTCTGTCATACAATCAGGTGGTTCCTCATCCTTCTTCTCAATCAACCAAGTGCTCCATTTATAGAGAGGGAAACTGAATAATCACTCCTAAATCGGCAATCTGATTGAGTGCCCTCCACCCCATATATAGATAAAGGGCCCTGGATTGACCCCCCCTCTATATATCTTTTTTTGTGTGGGACACATATATATCTAATCTTGATACAATGGTTGAATCCTTCTTTATTCCTTCTCGGTTATTCTCTACTCCATCCCAAAGATAGTCATTGATACAACCAGTCTTCCATCATACAATCAGGTGGTTCCTCGCCACTCTTCTAAATCAATTAAGTGCCCCATATATAGAGGGAAAATCAAATAATTACCCCTAAATTGGTAGAGTGCCCTCCACCCCAATATATATATATATAGATATATATATATATATATATATATAATAATAGTATAAGGGGCCCTCGATCGACCCCCCATATATATCTATTTATATGCAATCATTGAGATTCACTACAAGATATAAATAGGGGGTTGTGCTCACCTTGATTTATATTCACTCTGGAAAAAAGAAAAAGCATAAATGCTGTAAGAGATTATAGATAGGGGTCCCTCCCCTTGATTATATAGTGATAGTAATAGTAGGGGTAGGGCCTATATGTATATAAACATCTCAATAGCCCCCTTTGATTATATAGTGATAGTAATAGTAGGGGTAGGGCCTATATGTATATAAACATCTCAATAGCCTCCTTCCACTCCCATATATAGATAAAGCCCCAACCTACGAGGAGAGATGGCCACCAACCCCATATATACGCCCATCTATCCATCCATCTATACACCCATATAGATAGGTAAATAGGGGGATCTTCCTCAATCGAGACATATTTAGAGTCGAGAGGGGAGAGGGATCCATGTGCTCACCCTGATTTATATATACCTCTGGAAAAAAGAAAAAGCATAAATGTTGTAAGAGATTATAGATAGGGGTCCCTCCCCTTTGATTATATAGTGATAGTAATAGTAGGGGTAGGGCCTATATGTATATAACATCTCAATAGCCCCTTTGATTATATAGTGATAGTAATAGTAGGGGTAGGGCCTATATGTATATAACATCTCAATAGCCTCCTTCCACTCCATATATAGATAAAGCCCCAACCTACGAGGAGAGATGGCCACCAACCCCATATATACGCCCATCTATCCATCCATCTATACACCCATATAGATAGGTAAATAGGGGTATCTTCCTCAATCAAGCCATATTTAGAGTCGAGAGGGGAGAGGGATCCATGTGCTCACCCTGATTTATATATACCTCTGGAAAAAAGAAAAAGCATAAATGTTGTAAGAGATTATAGATAGGGGTCCCTCCCCCTTTGATTATATAGTGATAGTAATAGTAGGGGTAGGGCCTATATGTATATAACATCTCAATAGCCTCCTTCCACTCCCATATATAGATAAAGCCCCAACCTTCGAGGAGAGATGGCCACCAACCCCATATATACGCCCATCTATCCATCCACATATACGCCCATATAGATAGGTAAATAGGGGGATCTTCCTCAATCGAGACATATTTAGAGTCGAGAGGGGAGAGGGATCCATGTAAACGCACCATATATAGATAGGGGGACTGGGGGACCTAAGGGTTGTGAAGGTTTAGTGCACAACTTTCTCTTCTCCTCCCGGATCTATTTATATGTTCACCTTTGTCAATCAAGTCGTATATAGAGTAGAGAGGGCCCTCTATATGTATGGGATAAGGGCTCGAATACTGGGACTATATAGATGAGATCCATGTAAACACACCATATATAAATAAGGGGACTGGGGGACCCGAGGGTTGTGAAGGTTAAGTGCACAACTTTCTCTTCTCCTTCGATATATATCTATATGATCATCTTCGTCAATCGAGCCGTATATAGAGTAGAGATAACCCTCTATATGTATGGGATAAGGGCTCGACTACTACTATATAGATGAGATTCACGTAAATGCACCATATATAGATAGGGGGATTGGAGGACCTGAGGGTTGTGAAGGTTGAGTGCACAACTTTCTCTTATACTTTCCTCAGGCAACTTCCCCTTATGCCATCCACAATGGTCCATATGGTGATCCTTTCTTTGACTTATATGACAGTATTAGTCAGTACTTTGTCGCGGGGGAGGTTATCATTTTAGGTGATTTTAATGCCCGTACTAGGCACTTACAGGTCCCTCTTCATGACATGTAAGAGGATATGTTTTGCACATAGAGGATTGACCCTGAGTCAGTTGGTCTTCATAGGATTTCTGAGGATACAGATGGCCCTTTCACAACTTATGGAAGGTTCCTCCTCCAGCTCGGGGAATCACAGGGGATGGTGATCCTTAACGAGATTGAGCACTTCCTGGATTCACGTTTCTTCACTTGTCATCCCTATAGCGGTGGCACTAGTGTGGTAGACTATGTCTTTGCTAGCCCAAATATCTCACCTCTCTTCTGCTCCTTCGTTTCCCCCATTCCTGTTGCTGACCATGTAGTCCTATCTTTCTCTCTGGTCGCCAGTCCTCCTACCACCACCTCCTCCTCCTACCCACTACCCCCCTCACATCTCCTTCTAGTTTGATAATGGGGATTACAGAACTTACTCATCCCACATCTGCGACATTCTCCCCTCTGAGCCCCACTTCTCCAACCTACCTAGTGCGGAGGCCAAGTAGACACATGCTTTTCCTCTACTATGTAGGTTGTTTCCTTGAGATCCTTTTTCAGCTCCACCACCCTTCCCTTGGCCACTAGTACTATTAAATCTTGCCCTATGAACCAATTGTATGATGTGGTATGATGTAGAGTGCAAATCCCTCCATCGTCATTTATGCCATTCCTTTACCCATGCCCTCCCCTCCTTCCGCACTCTTAAAGCAGGCTCTCGGTGCCTTATTCGTCATAAGAAACAATCCTTCATTTCCCACCACAGATATATGCTTTCCACCTCCCTTAGGACTAATCCTCAGTTTTTCTAGCGTACTATCTTTCCCCACCACTCCCCCTCCACGGTCATTGATCGTATCTCCATTTTTCCCACACCTCTACCCTTTACGATATTCCGGGGCAGCAGTCTACTCAGATTGGCATTACGCCACCTGGTAATCCCTTCACTCACCATAATTCCAAAGAGGCAATAAGGATTTTTAACAGTATCAAGGCAGTTGATGTGGAAGGTTTCCAGGCCAAGTTCTTCAAGTAGGGTTTTGAGGTCTTTGGTAACTATTTGACAGATCTTTTCAATCAGGTGGTTTGCTTGGGTTTCCCTCCTACTTGGTCTCATCATATCATTCACTTGATCCACAAAGCTGGGTCCATTTCTGATCCGAACAATTACAAGACTATCATGGTGGGCCACTCTTTCTCCAAACTCTGTACTACAGTTCTTCACAGGTTGTTGTCCGATGTTTTGGAGTAGTGGCAACTCAAAGCCAGATGTCAGGCTAGTTTTCGCCCTTGTTACCACACCATTGACCACAACTTCACCCTTTAGGGCTATTATTGAGGAGGCCTGTTAGTGCTCTTCGAAAGTTTATTACTGTTTTGTAGACTTTCGAAAAGCTATTTTAGGGACCGACAGAGGTAAAATCCATCGCCATCTAACATATGGTATAGGGTGCCCCAATAATCTATTATATATAGGTCATCCAATTGAATCATTAACCATATATATAGGGTGATTGAGAAGTTGGTTCAGTTAGGGCGTTATCTTCTATGAGAGAGAGATATATGGGATGTACTCGATTGACTCATTGATGCATATGCACTCGATTGAAAACCCTATCTATATTTGGGGCACTCTAGCTAGTTAAGATCAAATTGGATCATATTAGATATACAGGGTTAGAGGTGGGGGATACAACCCCATATATTCATCTCTCAAGTCATAGTTCTCTCAGGAGGCCATTGGTTCTACATTCATTTATGCCTACAAATTTCCCAGGAAATATATCTATATAGTGGGCCCCCTCCATCTTATCATGGCATTTCTAGCCTAGGCGGCAAGAAAAAGGGTTTGAGCCTGCACTGTAGATATAGTTACCCTTATATAGATGGGGCATAGATAGATGTGTAGTTCTTGATTGCTTCATGGGGATCTAATCTATATACCTAATCCTAGGCGGAAAGAAAAGGGGTTTGAGCCTGCACTGTAGATAGAATTACCCTTATATAGATGGGGTAGAGATAGATGTGTAGTTCTTGATTGCTTCGTGGGGATCTAATTTATATACCAGAGCCAAAGATGTAGTTCTCGGAGATGCGGATCTGATCTATAAGATTCTAGATGGGGATGGGGCCATCTTACTTACTAATTAATTTATCTGAGGGTCGGTAAATGATAGCCACTGCCAAACTCAGTGGGACATTGCCGGTTATCCCCGTATATAGATATGACACCCCTCCCCTATTTAGATATATAAGGGTGTAGAAAACCATTGGGAGAGTTGAATCAATATGCACTCTATCTATTTAGTCGTGTGAGCGATAAATTTAACATGGGCTACTCGATAGAAGTTAGTAACCAACTTCGCAATATGTATTACTATATACAATTGGTAAGTATGGTGATGCACATGATGAATCAATAGATATAAAGGGTTGTCAATTCGATCGAAAAATCCAAGATGATGTGCTTTTCCCAATTTAGATAAGCCCTACATCGAGATATGGCATGATGTGGATTAGATATCGTAGATGAGCTATATATAGTAGGCATAGGTTGTTGGGGTCGATTGATTCCCCTCTATCTATATGGCAGATCTCTATACTATAGATGGGGCCAACATAAGAGGAGAGGGACGAGCATAGTGATATTTGTCTATTATATCTAGGGGAGGGGGTGAGTTTGTATATAGGAATATATACAGATAGAGCATTCTACTATATAAAATCTAAAGGGTTATAAATCTCAATAGGTGACGGCATCCCCATCATGCCCCATCTATATACATATCCTTGTGGAGAGCCTCTACTATATAGATTAGAGGTGCGGGGGAGTGTCTCATACATTGAGAGGGGACCTCGAAAAGTTTTTTGCGTGCTCGGTCTCCCGAGTATAGGCTTTGTTGATCTATGAGAATCACCAATTTAGAGATGTCATGCCATCACCGGTTGATCGAAATAAATTTCGATGATTCTCTCTAACCTCTAACTATATAGTATTCATGACCCCTATCTATATCTCTATATGGGATGCCAATTCAAGCTATATACTACACTTTTTGCCCCTGAAGGATATATCTTCCTAGTCCACGAAGCTTGACTTGAGAGCTTACATGTATATATAATGACTGAAGTACTATATATAAATATATATAGATAGGGGTCTTGGAGATCTATCTATACTCTCTCTCTATGGGGTGCCAATTCAAACTATATACTACACTTTGTGCCCCCAAAGGATATATCTTCATATTCCATGAAGCTTGACTTGAGAGCTTACATGTATATATAATGAATGAAGTACTCTATACATATATATATATATATATATATATATATATATATATAGGGGTCTTGGAGATCTCTCTATATAGGGGCAAACTGATCTCAAATCACAGATCATAGATAGATAGGAAACATATATATTCTCATCTTATCGAGCACCCTATCTATATATGAGTGACTTCTGCACAATATAGACACCCCATATAAAGGGAAGGGATGTTGGGATCCAATTTCCCTCAGATGATTGACCTATCCATAGATAGTAGCCCCCCACTATTTATTTTCTATGTATCTCCCAAGAGAACTATAATTATCTTGTTGCACTAGTTGAGAGATGTCATCATTGACCCTGCCCTACTTATCTTATCTGGTGGTTGATTGATGAGCACTTCTATTGTCTCTCAATGCTCTTCTTTCATCGGATCTTAACTATTGCACCCCCTCTATAATATGGTAGATCTCAATAGATGGGGCCATCTATCAGGCCAACTAAATTATATACGAGCCAACTATATAATTGCTGGTGAGAACCTTCTAATCGCTGGTGAGAACCCTTATCTATATATGGGGTGGTGGACCAACTATTGCCAAATAGGTATGATATGTGGTGGGCACATTGGTGCCCTATCTATATATGGGGTGTGTGTTCAATCTTATTGGGGGTCCTGATGATCAGAGCACAACTTTCTTTTTAATGGAGGGGTGAGAGATAGGAAAGCCCAAGTCTAGTCCAAACAATATATTATATTGATGTAGTCCATATTATGACTGAGATTCTCCATTTCATGATCTTGTTCCACTTCCACTCAATAGATAGAAGCACATTCTATATGGGCCCCCTTATTTATATCTATATGGGTCATAAATTCCATATAGCCTAGCCCGGAGGGTCCCCTATCTATATATGGGGAGATACCACTACTATATGGTCTGGTTTTGACTAGATTGTAAGGGCAATGACAATAATGAAAAGATGAAAGCATCTACTAAAGGATTAGAGGAACAATACCCCCCCTCGTGATTGGATAATGAATAGACTCGGATGGAATCAACGACATTTATGAATGGCCCCTATCTATATTTGAATAGATATGGGACTCTCCACCACCCCTTTATCTATCTATATATGGGGAGCTATGATTGGTCTGGTTTTGACTAGATTGTAAGGACAATGACAATAATGAAAGATGAAGCATCTACTCAAGAATTAGAGAAACAATACCCCCCCTCATGAGTTGGATAATGAATAGACTTGGGTGGAATCAACGACATTTATGAATAAACTCCCATCTATATTTGAATAGATATGGGGCTCTTCCTATATATGGGTACTCCCTTGATGTAGGAGGGGGAAAGGTGAGCATAGTTGGTGTCCCCAAATTTCACTCTGAAATGTGAGACTACCCCATGTTAAAAAAATTCATACTTTTAAAATAGTGGGTCGTTTTGTGTTTTTATTGCCAGAAGATGCCTGTATTGCGTCAAGATATTTCCAGTGAATCATAGGAGCCAATTTCGATAAATACCCATATGCCGAAAATTGTTTTATCCCTTCGTCAAGTTTTGTCTGTGGAAATTTTTTATTTAATTATTTTGAGCCCCATTTGAAGTAAAATGTGCTCCAGTTTAACCCTGTTGAAATTTTGCATGTCAATATTCACATATACCAGTAGGGTTTTCACCAGGAATGGATCCTGGGCTTTGTCTGTGACTTCTGGCAACGTTTTGCGTTTTTAAAAAAATTTCTTGTATTTTTCTCTGTGAAATTCTCCTAGGTCAATTCTTTCACCAGTACAGTCTATTTTCTTGCTTGGAGTATCTGGAGATCATCTATTGCCGCCATGCCAGAAGGAATCAACCTCAGGAAGTCAAGTTCTCTTTAAAAAGACGAAGTCATGCCCAAAAAATCTTCTTCTGGATAGGTCGCATTTTTGGGGATGCATGGATTTAAGTTGCACTGGGATTTTTGGTCGCAGAAGGCAGGTTGGATTTTTTTACCTGCCTTGCAGGGTACTTTTTCCCATGAAGGCAAAGTCACTTAAGTCATGCTGGGAAAATTAGAGGTAGTAGGCAAGCGAGAATTTCTTACCTACCTTGCAAGGTGAAAATTCCCATTGTGAAATAAAGAAAAAATCACTTAAGACACTGATGTGATTTTCTTACCTACCTTGTAGGGTAAAAAGTCTCATTGTGAAAGTCAAACAACGTAAGTGGATTATGAGATTTTTGGAGCTGCCATGCAGGGTGAATAATCCCATCAAAATTTATTTTTAAATATAGAAACCAGCCTTTGCCAAAAAGTGCAACCCCTTTGGAACATTAATTTATTTATTTAATGGCATTTATTAATAGTCTCCTTTCCAATTCTGGCGCCCAGGGATGAGAAGAAGTCAATGCATTTGGAGAAGTCAAAGAAGAGTGGAAGTAGAATGCTAAAAATAAATTAAATTAATTTATTTAATGCAGCCCTAGAGCATGCTAAAAGTGCAACCCATTTGGAGGATGAATAATGTTTTTTAAAGTATTTATTAAATAGTTTTTATTCCTATTTTCGGCGCATGGAGAAATAGAAGGTCAAAGCATGATGTTAAGTGAAAGTAGAGGGCTAAAAATAAATTAAATTAATTTATTTAATGGCAGCCATGAGCATGCACAAAATATGCGCCCAAGTTAAAGAGAAAAACATGCTTATTAATTAATTAATTGCCAAACATAGGAGAGACACTTATTAATTATAGAATGTTAAGGGTTATATAAGTATGGGTTGCCGTAAGTGAATGTGTAATTAATTCTTTTTGCAAAGGATTGCAGCTCAGACAGTTTTGACGACCAAGGAAGGAGGATTTTTTCATTGAAGTTTATTTTCCACTGCTGGGAAGCTTCAAAGTTTGGCGCCTAGGATTGGAGGAGCTTGTTTTAGGCTTGGTTAATTATATGCATATTGGTACAGGTGCCCAGGTATTCATTACAGGTGTTCATATAAGTGAAAGAGAATGCAAATCAATGTGAGGTACATTGAATATGTCTTCCGAATCTGAAGAAATTGCCAGATCTGCACCAATTGCAAAGAATTCTGGCATAATTAAAAGAAAAAGAGTTGCTCAGACAAATATTGTTCCAGCCATGACAAAGTGGGATGAAAGGGTAGGCTCTGCAGAATCATGTATAGCTTCCATATTTGCTGAAGTCAATAGGCCCAGATCCAGATCTCATAATTGCAAAGGCTTTCGACAAAAATTCATCCTCTTGTTTCTAATGCAGTCCGTATAGAAGTCAGTGCATGAAGAATTCCTTCCAGGATCTTGTGCATGTGCTCACAATCTTCCAATTAAAGCCTTCATTGAATTTACGTTCACCCAGAGTGCTTTCCAGAATTTTTAATTGCTCATATGCAATTAAAAATAAAAATGATGAGTTATTTACGGCAAACATTGCACTGATGCATGTACTGGAGAAGAACTACAAAAGCTTCAAGGATAAGAGGGAAGACATGTCAAAGGCAATACCCGCAAGCAAATCATAGTCACTTGTTTCTAGATCTAGCTGCTTCCAGATCCAGTTTGGTGAGAATCAAAGGTAAAAGAATCAACTGCATGCAGAATATGAAAAAAGAACAAGACTGCAGCTTTCCTCTTTCTTCTTCTTTCTCTTATTTCATCCTACAAAGTAATTGAGCGATCAATTAAATTATAAAACTTAAGTGATTGGTTTAAAAACAATTACTTGGAAATATGTGGCAGACATGCAAAATAGAAGGTTCTATCTTCAGTTGTAAATCATGTATGTCATGTAAAGAGGAATTCGAGGAGGGAGATTGCCAGTTGTTTCCTTTCTGACTTCCACATGTGCCAGTTCACTAAAGGCTTCCTATTTGTAATTTCCCCTCTACATGTTATAAGTAGAGGAAGAACCTACGGGTTAAAGGATCAAAATTTGTAAGTAAAATTCTTGTGTTCCAGACTTTGTGCTGAAACCCCTGATAGCTATTTGAAGTAGATGAATAGAAAGGAACATATTTTCGGAGAACTTTGTGTCAATGGTGCATTTTGTTTCTAATTTTTTGTCTTAGATCTATTCATAAACTATGTTATTCTAGATTTAGGTCTGAAAGTTTCCTTTGCTTATAATTTTGTATGTTAATATCTATCTGTTCTATTTATGTGCATGCAATCAACTCTATAATCTATTGATTGAGTTGCACATATTCCCTCTTTCTTTCCTATTTTCTACTATTTTCTTTTTCATCAAATATTTCCTTTTTTTTAATAGCTACTTACTTGCTGTAAAACTATACAACTATGGTTCATGAGCTGCATGGTTAAAGTAATACTCACAAATAGATGCTAGCATATTTAACTAACAAATCTTACACAAGAGCCTCACCGGTAAATGAGGGAGATTTATCTCATGACTGCCTAGGTTTTTAGCTATGCAGAAAATCTAGCCAACAATAGTATATAGAGTTTAGAGTGGACATATATAGATGTATTATATTTCAGTCCCTCCTAATATGATATTGATATATTACGTGATATGATTTCAAAGATTAGTAATCTCTTGACCCAACATATCCGACAAGTCTAGAGAGTATTTGATGGGTAGTGGGCTCCTTAAGTATTTCAAGCCCATCTATGATTGGGATATGGGGCTCTCCCCCACCCCTCTATGTATATATGGGTACTCCCCTGATGTAGGAGGGGGAAGGGTGAGCATAACATATAGAGTTTAAAGTGGACATCTATAAACGTATTACATTTCAGTCCCTCCTAATATGATATTGATATATTGCGTGATATGATTTCAAAGATTAGTAATCCCTCGACACCACCAGATTCAACAAGTCTAGAGAATATACGATGGGTGGTGGGCTTCCTAAGTAGTTTCGGCCCATCTATGATTGGGATAGGATGGGTGGTTCCCCCCCTAAGTAGTTTAGGCCCATCTATGACTGGGATAGGTTGGGTGCACCTCTTTGACTAGTAGATAAGGGAGGTTTTATCTATCTAGGCTCAACTTTATAGACATGATAAGATCGAGAGCTTCTTTGGATGAAGACTAGATGAAATTGAGAGACCATATAGACTAGACTAAACTAGACTAAACTAGATGGAATTTATTGATATAATGATGAATGTATGATTGAAATATGTGAAATGAGTGGGGGTTCCTTGACTAGAGAGTGATTGGATTAAATACCCTCTAGCACTCCGAATGTTTAAAAACCATCTAACATCCAAACTGATTTTATATGTCATATAAGTTGGAATTTCCTTGAGGAGATGAGAATGTGATCCCTCATACTGCGAGGTATATGGGGGTACAACCGATCTATCTAGTGGGGTGCATCCGATCTAGTGATAAGAATATTTGGTAAATGACTCCCCCTAGATAGTTCTGGCCCATTTATGGTTGGGATGGGTTGGCCTGATCAAGTAAAGGGATGGGTTTGAGGGAGTGACTGAGAAGGTAGGTGTAAATAACCTCCCATATCTCTATCTAATGATTGCCCTGATATCATGGTGTTGTAGTTCAAACGGGGGCTCCATATCTTTATTTGGTTATTGCACCGATGAGGTGGTGAGCCATATCCAGTTTGTCCTGAGAGAAAGAATTGAGAGTAGAAATAAGGTTCAAGAAGTTGCTCCAGAGAGCGACTATTCTATATAGGTAGCTATCAATCATTAGTAAGCATAGTTCCTATGGATGGCTACTTGTACAAGTAGATAGGGGGCGACGCCCTTCTATAGATATTGGGTGGTGGCCGCTCCTATGTATAGATCTATGTCGCTTCGTTCTATGCTTAATCCGAGGTGTATCCTCTCAAATAGATAGTTGTCTGATGGAGGTGTTATCCATAGTGAGAACGTTGGGGAATTCCCATTGGATCTCTTGATCTATGGGGAACACCCTTATATTCCATTCGAGCGAGTGCTAAGTCTATTAGGGTAGGCAAAGTGGATAGAGGATAAGCTCTTTGTTTATTATTCATTCCCTCTATGGAGATAGGGAATAACTAGTTTTCTGATGGAGGTGTTATCCATAGTGAGAACGTTGGGGAATTCCCATTGGATCTCTTGATCTATGGGGAACACCCTTATATTCCATTCGAGCGAGTGCTAGGTCTATTACGGTAGGCAAAGTGGATAGAGGATAAGGTCTTTGTTTATTATTCATTCCCTCTATGGAGATAGGGAATAACTATGAACGAGGATTAAGAACGTGATACAAGGTGGGTAAGCACCCTCGCCCCTCCCTCTATTTATCTAGGGCTCTAGGGGGTCACCATAGTTAAGGTGACGCCCCAGAATCCTAGAGAAATAGAGGGGAGGGGTGATTACTTATATATTCCCTCTGAAACTGCATGGATGATTGAGGACTTACTCTTCTTTCTATTTGATCACATATATAATCTCTGTAGTCAACCCTATATAGATATGGACATTCAGTTTGGGTACTTGAGGTATATCGTTTATATCTCCTCAAGAGAGGGAACAACCTTACCTTTGTTCACTTGTGAAGAGAATTCAATCTAATAAACAAATATGAGAGATAAAATACTTCACAAAATATATGAAGTAAATAGAAAATAGAGAAATAACATGAAAAAAATAATACAATACACAAGATATATCTCAGGAAACCTTTTCAAGAAAAAACCAGCGTAGTATCGTATCTCGTTATTATATTAACTCAACCATTTTACCATATAATAATTTAGTTCTCAATTTTTCTCTATCCTACTACATGTCCAGCTATATGTAAGCACATCAATAGGAAACTATCATAGCGGTATTACAATACAATGTGTATCAAAACCATGGGTACCAAAACCATGGGCAAAGATTAGAACCCATAATGGTTCCCCATAAGTTGTTTTCTCGGGGGCTGGTGCCTAAGCCCTTGATGTCCCCCCATACCCCTCAGTTGAGGGGATGCCCCCTAGTCCAGAAGAGTGTAACTCATGTAAAATATATAACACATTTCCAACAACTTAGAGTGCTCATGTTCATATCACGATTTAGATAGTTGAGGTGTACGATCTTTTTCATAGTCTTTAGTTGAGGGCACACCCACTCATATCACATATATAGATGTAGAGATAAAGACAAACCCACCTATCCCCACCCCATCATAGATGGGCCTAAATTATCTAGGTATTCTGATTCTATAACCATGTTCTATTTTGTTCTCTTTATAACCATAAGTTGTTTTCTCGGGGGCTGGTGCCTAAGCCCTTGATTGGGGGGTGATGTCCCCCCATACCCCTCAGTTGAGGGGATGCCCCCTAGTCTAGAAGAGTGTAACTCATGTAAAATATATAACACATTTCCAACAACTTAGAGTGCTCATGTTCATATCACAATTTAGATAGTTGAGGTGTACGATCTTTTCCATAGTCTTTAGTTGAGGGCACACCCACTCATATCACATATATAGATGTAGAGATAGAGCCAAACCCACCTATCCCCACCCCATCATAGATGGGCCTAAATTATCTAGGTATTCTGATTCTATAACCATATTCTATTTTGTTCTCTTTATCGAGAGGCTTTATCTATCTTAGGCAACCACTGGGAGAACTTGTCTATCTTGAAGAATTGACAGGAGGAGGAACGACTACTAGAAGGATAGCTTCCCCCCAGCTTTACTAGGACTAACCTCTAGATTTGTATATGGGGGTTTGATCATCCGATATACAACAATTATCCCTACCACAAAAAAAATTGACCAATTTGGTTCTCATAGATCCTCTTGCCTCCATCTCCACCCCACATGAGATGGAGACTCTTATCTACGCTCTATGAATCATGGCAACACACTACACCAAATGTATAGAGTTTCCTCGGCCCCAACTATATACTCTCCCCTTGGCAGATGCGCGAAGTCCCCTACGTAGAAATCCCTTTGCCATATCTCCCATATCTATATATAGGTCCCTTCCCCCTCCCATATATAGATAGGGCATTAACCTTCTATGTAGAAAGATGACCCCCCAATTAAATCCTCTTTAGCTAGTTTGGGGTGGGGTGGCCTAGATAGGAGGAACATTGTATATAGATAAGGGGACCCCAGATAGATTAGATCAAATCGTTTAGTGTTGAGGGCAGGAGAGAGCATATACTCTATATAGGGCTCACCCAACTATAGATCAAATATCTGCCCCCTACCCCTATTTCAGAGTATAGATAAACCCTATAGGCATTCATGTCATGTTTGGGAGGCCCAATGGTACTATAACTATAGATAGGAATATAACTAGATAGCCAGATAGATCATTCAAGATCGGGGTAGACGAGTGCCCCATAATTCAGATAGGGGCCCTCATGTGAATGAAACTATCCTATATAATATAGCCTAGCCATCCCTAAATAATGTCTTAAATCAACCCTTCTTCTTCGAGATGGGGGGCCTAGTTAGGAGGAACGCCAGATAGATTAGATCAAATCGTTTAGGGGTGAGGGAAGGAGAGAGCATATACTCTATATAGGGCTCACCCAACTATATATCAAATATCTGCCCCTACCCCTATTTCAGAATATAGATAAACTATGTAGGCATTCATGTCATGTTTGGGAGGCCCGAGGCCACTATAACTATAGATAGGCATATAGCTAGATAGCCAGATAGATAATTCAAGACTGGGGTAGACGAGTGCCCCATAATTCAAATAGGGGCCCTCGTGTGAATGAAACTATCCTATATAATATAGCCTGGCCATCCCTAAATAATATGTCTTAAATCAACCCTTCTTCTTTGAGATGGGGGGGCCTAGTTAGGAGGAATGCCAGATAGATTAGATCAAATCATTAAGGGGTGAGGGAAGGAGAGAACATATACTCTATATAGGGCTCACCCAACTATAGATCAAATATCTGCCCCTACCCCTATTTCAGAGTATAGATAAACTATATAGGCAAACATTCATGTCATGTTTGGGAGGCTCGAGGCCACTATAACTATAGATAGGCATATAGTTAGATAGCCAAATAGATCATTCAAGATGGGGGTAGGCGAGTGCCCCATAATTCAAATAAGGGCTCTCAGGTTGACGAAACTATCCTATATAATATAGCCTAGCCTAGCCACCCCTAAATAATGTCTTTAATCAATCCTTCTTCCAGAGAGAATTTTGTACAATCGGTCCAACATGAATAGAATTCGTACAGACCTTTCCTTTGTCCAACCAACATACAATCCTTTCCTTAGTCTAGCTAGCACAAATAGAATAGAGAGGTGAGTGCCCCACCCTATCTATATATAGGAGAGGAGGTCGAACCCTCCATATATAAAGGTGTGTGGCCTATCTAGAGTAGTCCCCTCTTCCCAGATAGATAATAGGGAGAAACAATAGCTATATATAGTATTCCAACTAAAAGCTATATCTATAACTATGTAAAGTATGCCCTATCTAGAGTAGTCCCCTCTTCCCAGATAGATAATAGGGCGAAGCAGTAGCTATATATAATACTCCAACTAGAATCTATATGTATAACTATGTAAAGTAATTTATGCCTATCACATATAGATAGATATAGCTAGATGGTGCCATATCTAATCTATAAATATGAATAGTTACTCTCATCTTCACTATCTACCTTGTTTATAGAATTAGATGAGTACACGATTGACATAATTTGTACCCCACCCCACGAATGGAATACGATACCCATATATAGATTGATTAGATAGGGGCCTTCTCTCAACCTAACTATCTATATAGTAGACAAGCCCCCTCCCACTCCTCGAATGGAATACGATACCCATATATAGGTTGATTGGATAAGGGGCCTTCTCTCAACCTAACTATCTATATAGTAGAAAATCCCCCTCCCCTCCTCATTTTCTGTTAGGAAATAAGGGATAAAATATGCGGAATAATCCCTCACGGAATCACAACAGTAGAAACTAATATGCAGAAATTATTACAGATCTCAAATAAAATTGCAGAATAAAATAACACAACACAAAGAGGCAGTATTTAACGTGGTTCACCCAATTTGGGCTACGTCCACCAAGAATCACTTGCTCAGATTTTATTACAAGCCACTGCTCTCTCAATACAATACCCAGATCCGTTTGGAGCTATGCTCAACAAACTCTACAGAATTCACACCCGAATTCAAAACACATCTGCAATACATTTGCTTGTACATCTATCATATGCATAAGACCATATAAATAGATAACTGCTTAAGCAGGTTTTACAAAATCGTGGGTATCAAAACCATGGGAAAAACCTGTCCCATAAACCTATGGATCAAAGAACTCGCCCATATGAGAAAAGCACGTTTCCTGATATTTCGGGTGTAATTTTTCGAGGCCAAAAAATTTACGCCTAAAAAAAATACTCTTAGTGTATAGTCTTCAACACTTTCACACATGAAAACAGGCTCCACAACCTAACAATCTCCCACTTGGAGACTAGTTTTCCTCTGAGCAAGCTTCTCAACCCTTCACTAGTTTCTGTGAAGACCAACCAAAGCTGAACACAACTTTAGTTTTTCCCTTGTGACCACCTTGGTCATCATGTCTGCAGGATTCTGACTGGTATGAATCTTCTCCAACTTCAACTTCTCTTCCTCCAAAGTTGTCCTGATGAAATGATACCTTAACTATATATGCTTTGTCCTAGAGTGGAAAGCAGAGTTCTTAGCTAG
The DNA here is from genome assembly GCA_019776745.2 of Taxus chinensis. Lineage (NCBI taxonomy): Eukaryota > Viridiplantae > Streptophyta > Pinopsida > Cupressales > Taxaceae > Taxus > Taxus chinensis. Next base: position 680,360,578 of record CM034149.1, read on the forward strand.
GTGTATAGCACTCTGACTATCACTATGAAGCTTACATTCCTCCTGCTTATGCCCCAACTCCTCAAGCAATTGTTGTAACCAAATCATCTCTTTGCTTGCCTCTGTGGTAGCAACATACTCAGCCTCCGTGGTTAACAAAGCCACCAGCTTCTGCAGTTGTGAAATCCATCTCACTGCTGTCCCACCTACAGTGTAAATATAACCTGTCGTGCTCCTCCTGCTGTCTACATCTCTAGCCATGTCTGAATCTACATAACCACGTAAAGTGGTGTCTGATCCACTGTAGCACAAAACTGTCCCCATGGTCCCTCTCAAATACCGAAGGATCCACTTTACTGCTTGCCAATGCTCTTTACCTGGATCACTCATAAATCTACTCACAGCTCCCACTGCATGGGCAATATCAGGCCTAGTGCACACCATAGCATACATCAAACTGCCAACTGCTGATGAGTAAGGTACCTTGGACATTTGGTTCCTCCTGTTCTGTCTTGGGACATTGCTCCTTTGATAACTTGAAATGGCCTGCCAAAGGAGTCCCAACCGGTTTAGCATCCTGCATATTAAACCTCTCCAAGGCCTTCTTAATGTACTCTTCCTGAGATAAAGTCAGCTTTCGTTCCTTCCTATCCCAAGATATCCTCATACCAAGGATTTGTTTGGCTGCACCCAAATCCTTCATAGCAAAGGATTCACTTAGTTGCTTCTTGAGTACTTTTATTTCCTGCATGTTTTTACCTGCAACCAACATGTCATCAACATACAAACACAGGATAATATAACTTCCATCCTCAAATTTCTTTGATATACACACAATGGTCAGAATGACATCTGATATAACCTTGCTCCATCATGAAGCTATCAAACTTCTTATACCATTGACGTGGAGCTTGTTTCAGGCCATACAAGCTCTTCTTCAGTTTGCACACCATCTCCTCTTTACCTTTGACTTCATATCCTTCTGGCTGCTGCATATATAGCTCCTCCTCCAAATCACCATGGAGAAATGCAAGTCTTTACATCTAACTGTTCTAAGTGCAAGTCTTCTGCTGCCACTATTCCAAGAACAGTTCTGATAGAAGTCATTTTTACTACAGGAGAAAAAATCTCATCAAAATCTATACCTTTTTTCTGTGCAAACCCCTTGACCACCAACCGGGCCTTGTATCTTTTCTTGCCTCCTTCTTCCTCTTTAACTCTGTACACCCACTTGTTCTGTAATGCTCTTTTGCCTTCGGGTAGCTTCACCAAATCCCAAGTCTGGTTCTCCATGAGAGACTTATGCTCCTCATCCATGGCTTGCTCCCACTTCTTACTGGCATCTACCTGCATTGCTTCATCAAAGCTCTCTGGCTCTCCACTATCAGTGAGTAATAAATAATAAAGAGAAGGAGAAAAACGTTCAGGTTCTTTTCTTACCCTAGAAAACCTCCTCACTGTAGGAGTTTGGGGTTCCTGTTGAGGGGGTTCCTGAACTGATTCATGGGTCACTTTCCCATCCAGAAGATCCTCTACCACTGCATATTCTTTCTTGGATTCTTCCCTGTTTTCCTACAACTGTTGCTTATACATGACTTTCTCATTAAAGACCACATCCCTAGACCGAATGATTTTCTTGTTCTTAAATAACTCCAACATTTAAATCCAAAGTCATCACCACCATAACCAATGAAAGTACATTTTTCTGATTTAGCCTCTAGCTTGGTCCTATCATCCTTGTCTATATGAACAAACACCTCACATCCAAAGACTCTAAGAAATGAATAATCAACTTTCTTACCGAACCAAGCCTCCTCAGGTATGCCTCCATCCAAGGCACTTGAGGGTCCTCTGTTTATCAAGTACACAGCTGTGCTCACCGCTTCTGCCCAAAAAGAAAGAGGCAGTCTTGCATGTAACCTCATGCTCCTAGCACGTTCCATTATTGTTCTGTTCATCCTTTCTGATACCCCATTCTGCTGCGGAGTTCCTGGAACCGTCTTTTTCCTGCGGATTCCATTCTTAGAACAGTAATCATCAAATTCATTGCTGCAATACTCCCCTCCATTATCTGACCTGAGACATTTTAGCTTAAGACCTGTTTCATTCTCTACCAAGGCTTTCCATTTAACAAAAGTGTCAAATACATCAGATTTGTTTCTAATACAATAAACCCAAACTTTCCTTGTTGCATCATCAATAAAAGTAACATAATAACTTGAACCCCCAAGAGATGATACCTGAGCTAGCCCCCACACATCAGAATGTACCAGCTCTAACTTACTCTCTTTCTTCGTAGGTCCAACCTTGATAAACCTTACTCGCTTTTGTTTCCCATATATGCAGTTCTCACAGAAATCCAAACTTGTTTCTATATATCCAGGAAAATTCTTCTTTATGATGTTCATGCCCTTATGGCTCATATGACCGAGCCTATAGTGCCATAATGTTGTATCTGCATCTGAAGCCACAAGATTACAATCATTAGTACTATCAGTGGTTAAATACAAGGTTCCAACCTTCTTACCTTTTGCCACCACAAGAGCACCCTTGGTAACCTTCCAAGAGTCTGTTGTAAATATCACAGTACAACCATCACTTCCCAACTGCCCTTTCGATATCAAATTTCGTCTTAATGTAGGCACATGTCTGACATCCTTCAATAGCCAAGTATTCCCATTCTGCATCTTAACCTGAACAGAACCTTTTCCAAATATACTGCAAGGCTCATCATCACCAAGAAAAACATGCCCAAAATCTCCTTGAACATAATCAACAAAATAATGCTTATGTGGAGAAGCATGGAAAGAAGCCCCTGAATCTAAAACCCAAGATTCAGTAATATTGTGCAAAGAAAGAATCAAAGCATCCTGACATACATTACCCGTTGCCACATTTGCCTCCTTGTTTTCTTCTTGTTGTTTCTTCTTATCCTGAAGCTCCCAACAGTCCTTCTTTGCATGCCCAGGCTTTCCACAATTCCAGCATACAATCTTGTTCTTGGATTTTGACCTTGCCCGATCTTTTGATTTTCCACGGTTTCCTCTATTCTTCTGTCTCCCTCTAGTTTCCACTGTCAAAGCATTCCCTGAAGTAGAAGATTCCCCAGAGCTTTTTCTTCGCATTTCCTCGCTTAGAATCACCCCTACAACATCCTCAAACTTCAACTTCGAGTTAGCTGGAACCGAGTTACTTACCGCCATTACCAGGCTATTCCAACTCTCAGGTAAAGAGCACAGAATTAATAAAGCCCTAACTTCTTCATCAAATTCTATTGTAAGAAGCTAGCATATTCACAACCGTATTGAAATCATTTAAATGATCTGCTACTGAACTATTCTCAGACATCTTCATATTAAACAACTTTTTCATTAAAAATATCTTATTAGAGGCAGAGGGTTTTTCATACAACTTCCCTAATGCATCCATTAGATCTTTTGTAGTCTTTTCCTTTGAAACATTAAATAATACTGAAGATGCAAGACACAGCCGGATCGTTCCAAGTGCTTTCCTATCCAGCAAATCCCATTCCGCATCTGTCATACTCGAGGGTTTGTTCACCTTCTCAGACAACAGAGTATAAAGATCCTTTTGATAAAGGTAATCTTCCATCTGCATCTTCCAAAGATTGAAATTCTGCCCGTTGAATTTATCAACCCTAGATCTTCCTTCATCTGCCATAGCTCCCACTCAAGCTAAAAAAATTTCCCTGCGATTCAACACTTCAGCAAACCAAACCAGGCTCTGATACCAATTGTTAGGAAATAAGGGATAAAATATGCGGAATAATCCCTCACAGAATCGCAACAGTAGAAACTAATATGCAGAAATTATTACAGATCTCAAATAAAATTACAGAATAAAATAACACAACACAGAGACAATATTTAACGTGGTTCACCCAATTTGGGCTACGTCCACCAAGAATCACTTGCTCAGATTTTATTACAAGCCACCACTCTCTCAATACAATACCTAGATCCGTTTGGAGCTATGCTCAACAAACTCTACAGAATTCACACCCGAATTCAAAACACATCTGCAATACATTTGCTTGTACATCTATCATATGCATAAGACCATATAAATAGACAACTGCTTAAGCAGTTTTACAAAACCGTGGGTATCAAAACCATGGGAAAAACCCGTCCCATAAACCTATGGATCAAAAAATATCACCCATATGAGAAAAGCACATTTCCCGATATTTCGGGTGCAATTTTTCGAGGCCAAAAAATTTACGCCTAAAAAAATAACTCTTAGTACTCTTAGGGCTACAGCCTTCAACACTTTCCCGCATGAAAACAGGCTCCACAACCTAACATTTTCCCTAACCCCCCCCGCCGCCCCCCCCCGCCGCATGAGACAGTGTACTCATGGCTGGGTTGGGTTGAAAACAGTGCTTCCTCGACCGACATAGTAAATTATAGCTCCCTAACCTAGGGTTGGCTTAGAACATATAGACATGAGATGGAGACACTTATCTACTCTCTATGAATCATGGCAACATACTTACACAACATGTATATCAGTGAATATTTTTCACTAACTTTGGAAAAGGGCAACTCACCTATATGGAGAGAGCCCCTCTCAATGTACATAGTAGCTAGGATCGAACATCAAGCCCTCTATATGTTAAATACAAAATGAATCCTCTATGTGTGTGTGTTTGTATCAACCTAACCATCATATATAGTAGACACACCATCTCTCCTCATTTTCCTCGACCTCCCCCCATTATGGAATCTATGGGTTGGGATACGTCCCATGGAATGGGATGGGTTGTGTGCTATGTGGTTGACCGAATAGTAAAGTATAGTCGATTGGCTTGGCTTAGAACTATAGACATGAGATGGTGACACTTATCTACTCTTTATGAATAATGACAACACACTTACACAACATGTATGTAGTTTCTTTTTCGATCTAACTCTGGGAAAGGGCAGCTCGCCTACATAGATATATGGGGAGATCCCCTCTCTATGCAAAGAACATAGTAGATGGGATTGAACATCAAACACTCTATAGGAGGCATATGTCGAATGAATCCCCTGTGTGTATGTGCTTAATGCGTGTGCGTGTTCGTGTGTGTGTGCGCGTGTACGTGTGTGACCAGATGCATATGATTTTATCTACATATACTTATCTAGAGGTCTTTGAGGGATTATATAGGCTCTTGACTGTCTAACCTCTACCCTGTTGATCTCTAGCTCCATATGATGGCCCTATATATCGATATAAAAATGGCCCTATGCATGTGCGTGCATATGCGTGTGCGTGTAGTGTGCGTGCGTGCATGATTGATTTGTGTATGTGTGCGTGTGTGATGCGTGTGAATGCACGTGTGTGTGGGCGTGTGCGTTTCGTGCACGTGCTAACGTTTCCAGATGGTATGATTTTATCTAGATATACTGATATCTAGACTCTTTTTATGAAAGGGATTCTATAGGTTCTCGATTGCCTCTACAATCCAAAATGTCATCTCTAGCTCCATATGTTGGCCTGATATACTCGATATAAAAATGGCCCTATATGTATAACTAGAATTGACTCGAATCTCGCCACTCTATAGATGTGGACAAATGGATCCTCTCCTTCCCATCTCATGCAATGGTATTCAACTAGCTACTGGAGATATAGATATGCCCTCTTCCGCTCGATCGATAAAACATGAGAATGACCCTATATATTCACAAAATTGACCTCTATCTCAATAGATATAGACTTACCATGAGGCATAGTTACTTTAGATAACCCCCTGCCCTAGAAATAGATATATAGGGCTCCCCTCTATATGAGATGTTAATTCCTTCACCCCTTGATTCATAGATGTCAAGTCAATGCCATAATAACTAGTATTCACGACCAATTTCGATACTCTTCAATATAACAATCATCACTTCTATATACAAATAGTTCCTCCAAAATGATAAGGGAACAACTATTGATTCGACTACACCTACGATAATAGGAATATATCATTTTCAAGTCAATTACAAAAACTATATGTCGAGCCCTAAATTTCTTGATTGGTTGATTTTATGCAAAACATGATTGCAAAACATTATTACATAACAAGCATGATCGGCCTCCCTGACTAAATTAGGATAGGACAAGTCCGACCTGTCACTTGGACTAGTGCCTTAATCAATAGTTCCCCTTCACATATATGGAGATGGTACCTACTCCCCCTATCTAGGCATTTTCTCAAGATTTAGATGCCATCAAGCTAATTGGCCTCCTCTATAATGTCATGCTTCACTCCCGGTCGAGGGCCACTAGATATTAGACTAACCTCTTAAGATATAGGGCACGACATACATAATGAATACATATACCCAATGAAATGACCAATAAATTAACTGACACTCAACCCCATATATCTATAAGGGGCTGATTGATCTTTGTCCAATACATTGAATCGACCAAAGTTGTTCCCCCTATGTTATATACAATTCGATGAAGGCAATATATCTATAGAGATAAAGTGGGGACGATAAGGGGGATAACTTCATATCATAGACCCGAGTGTCATCTCTAGTAGCGACTCCATTGATGGTGGGATATTGAAGGTAATGATTCATAGTTATAGCTTTTACTCCTACATATAATCTACGGGGCTCTCTACTTCAAATGATCGGGGGCCCATCTAGCTGAGCCATCAGATCCTCCAAAAACAATGATTATAGGGGCATCCGCGTCTGACTCCGCCTTATATAGATAGGGATAGGGTCAAGATGCATAAGTTTTATTGCTATATGACAACCCTTTCTATCCTTATCTACAAAGGGGACATGAGGCGAGGGATGACTAGACTCTACTTAATATATGTAGTCGGATTGTCGCCCCCTATTTATAATATCAAAAATTTGGGTTGGGGACTAACCCCATGTAAGGGTACAAATAGATTTGATTCTACTATGGCGTATCATAATTGATAGGGTTCGTGTCGAGGCACCCAATGAATGGACAATTGGATTCCCATCCCTTCCCCTCAAGTAATAGCATACAACTTTTCCCAATATAGATTATAGCCGGTTAACTAACCCCATCTGGATCTCTATCAGGTCTATTCCTATTGGGGGGCACTTAGAAAGACTTCTATGAAGCGAGCCTAAGGCATTTCTATATAGCACTATACTACCTCCTCTAAATGTATGGCACCGACATTTATATCCAATCTCTAGTTGACGAAACAAGGAGGCCTATAAATCTATGTGGGAGGAGATCAAGTGCCACCCTCACACACATATTTTATAGAGGAGGTCACTTGCCATATCTATGTATAGGGTGCCACCTACCTCAAAGAGTATAGATAAGTGTGCTCCTGAGTCCTCCCGACACCCCTAAACCCTCTATATAAATAGACAACTCAGAGAATCTATCTGCCCATTGCATCCATTTGGGTGCTATTTTGAATACATACATAATCCTGTCCTTTTCGTTCGAGCCCTTTGTTAAGGTCCTCATACAATAGGGGCCCCGCGTAGACTATACTATGTAAAAAGGGGCGAGGGACGTGTGAGTTCCCTCCCACCCTATATAGAGTTAGTATAGATAGGGGTCGAGTGCTGACTATAAATAGTTGCCCTCGACCTGGTGCCAAAAGGTTACAGTTATTTCCGCACACCTAATCCTTATATGGCTCTTGATCTCTATAGTTAGGCAGATGGGGGATTGCAGATTGACTATAGATAGTCATGCAATATCTATATATAATATAGCTTCGCCTACCATTGGTGGAGTGATAGTTCATATGAAGGGGCATAGATAAGTGTCTAAAGGCTATTGGTTAAGCCCTATATAGTACGTATCAACCTCGCCTTTTTAAATCCAAGTTTACGTCAAGTGTAGCCTCTCGTTCTAAGAGGTTCCCTGGATACGTTGGGTCAGGGGTGTCCCCTCTAAATAGCCAGATAGATATATAGGGGAGGGGGTGGGTGAGTATATAATAAATTTAACCCCCATATATAGATAGGGGATAGGGTTTCCATCCACCATCCCCATATAAACCCTGTATGTAGATAAGGTGGGTGACATAAACCTAATCACGTGTTTATCATAGATAAATGTCAAGAATAACTCCCATTTGAATGACCCACCATGATTATGAGACAACTAATAATTTCCATTGTGTGTGATAATACATGAATCACTCACTCTGAGATGTAAGGCTGGGTTGGGACATGAATCACTCCACTCCAACTTGACCTAATAAATCAATCACTCCGAACATGAATGCTGAGTTGTAAGGTTGAATCAATCACTCCAAGCTGTACTTTATCACATAAGTCATATCATGTATATAATGGATTTAATCCCCCTATACATGGACAGGAGATAGGGCTTCCATCCACCATCCCCATATAAACCTTGTATGTAGATAAGGTGTGTGACATAAACTGAATAAGGTGCTTATAATAGATAAATGTCGAGAATAACTCCCATCTGAATAAACCACCACGATTATGAGATAACTAATAATTTCCATTTTGTTTGAGAAGACATGAATCACTCACTTTGAGCTTGTTGGCTAGATTTTCTGCAAAGCATCAAACCTAGGCAGTCATGAGATAAATCTTCCTCATTTAACCGGTGAGGCTCCCGTGTCAGATTTTTCAATAAAATGTGTTTTTATCTATCAGGGGTTTTACTTTAACTACTTAGTTCATGAACCATAACTAAGAAGTTCCGCAGCAAGTAAGCAACTGTTTAAGAAAGGAAAGTTATAAAAGAAAGAAGTAAGAGAAACACAGAGAAGAAATGGGGAAGATGTGCATCCCAATTAGTAGATAGCAGAGCTAATTGCATGCACATAGAAGAAACTTAATAGATTTGAACACACAAAATTATAAAGCAAAGGTAGCTCTAGATCCAGATCTAAAATAACACAAAGTCTATTAAGAGATCTAAGATTTAAAAACAAGAAACAAAGTACACCGTGACACAAAGTTCTCTGGAAACCTGCTTTTTTGTATTCCTCTGCTACAAGTTGCTCTCAGGGGTTCAACATAAAGTGTAGAACACAAGATTGTTGCTTACAAATTCTGATCGATGAATAACCCGGAGGTTCTTCTCCTACTTATAGAATGTAGGAGGGAAAGTACAAATGGAAAACTCAAACTGAACTAAAGTATGAACAACAAGTAAAGATGACATTTAACAATCATCCTCAACTAACTTCTTCTTAAGTGACACATGTATCACTTAACTAATAGAATGGTTCCACATGACTTCAAGTAATGGTTGTAAAACCAATAACTTAGAAGTTTTACAATTTCATCCGGGAACATAGAAAATAGAAGAAGAAAGAATAGAAGAAGTCATGCCATCTGTAATGTTTACATCTTCTTCTTGTTTTGATATCTGATATACTTGTCGAACATATAATTCAGCATCTTTCCATTTGTTTTAGCCACTGCTTCTTTCTCTGTCCTGAATTGCAGCAACCCTTCGTTCAACACTTTGATGCATGCTTCCACATCTTCCAAGCTCGGCCCAAACCTCGCAATGTTTGCTTGCAGCGCCACTAGTCTATTGATAGAATTCATCGTGAAAGGCTTGGTAGCTTTATCAATTCTCTTTTGTACCATCAGAAGAGAACCTTCCAGGGAATTAGGCACCTCGTTAGAAACAATCCGCACGTAAGAAGTAACGCCTCCAACCACATCCTCTTCTGTGAAAGAAATGATACTGTCGGGTAAGGATGACGTCCTACTTTCAAGTGCCTGCATCCTTTTCAGCAAAACTTTGTAGATTTCCAAGCGGAAAGATACTGCAAACTCTGGCTTCTTCCCCTTCTCGACTGATCCATCCAGTACAATGTGCTCTACAATCAATACATCTCCCGGCAGCTTGTTGACCTCGGCCAAAATACTAAGGTTACTCTCTGCAACTGTATTCATGCCTTCTATGTTTTCCATCAGTTGCTTTAGTTGATTTACTGCATCGTTCATAACCTTTAGGCGGGCTGACACTTCTCCAAGTTGTACATAAGCTTGACGAATGATTAGATCCTTCCATTCGTCAATAGCCTTTACTTGATTGCTTGCATCTTCCATTTCCTGCATAAGATGATCACTCACCTGTTCTGAAATGGGCTGAATGGAAGGTTTAGCGACCTTGGCTATGATCTCACATAATTGAGATACTTGCTTCTGCAACTCCTCTTTCTCCACCTTTTCACTGTCAAGCCTAAGGAATAAAGCATCCATCAATGTCTGCGTGTCCTGCTTCAATCCTTCAGTAGTGGCTTGACCGAGGGGTACTTTGGTCACTGTCACATCTTCCGCCATGAGCTCCTTTTCTGTCTTCCCTTCTGTCGCAATTGATATCTCAGCAAACTTCTCTCCTGAATCTTCAATGATCAACCTAGAAGTTGCTTTAGCAACTTTAGGCCTTCTGTCTCTTCTACTCAGATCCTGAAGTAGCTGCAAGTCATGCTCCTCTAAGTTCATCTCTACTCTTGCTTCCGGAACCAACTGCAAAGCTAACCATTCCGAGAAATTACTTCTCGGAGAGTGAGAAGTCGCTGAGTGCACTACCATCTCCCGCTCTGCATCCTCTCCATCAGAAAGTGCCACAGTGTCATGGCTGCCATCTTCTGAAACATCCAAGGACAAAGCTCTTTCGATCTCCGTCATCATCTCCTCTGGAACGGGCGCTGAACGAAGTGGCTGAGGGGAGAAGATGAACGTCGCTGGATTTAGTGGAGGCATGGAAACATCCTGCTGCTGCGGTGCAATAGTTGGTGAAGTACTGGGTACTGGAGAAACCGGAGTCAAAGCTATGGTCGTAGAAGTGATCTTCTTTTTCTCTTGAGATCTTCTGTGTACTTTCAACTTCTCGGACCTTCTACTGCTTTCTCCTTCATGCTTTCGCTTGAGAGAATCTCCTGCGCCAAAGTTGCCCGTGATTTGATTCATCAATGCTTCATCAAGGCAATATCCCTTCGTCAGCAACCAGTTTGAAGTATTCACCAACACAGCACTCGACCTTTCTTCAATTGTGTTGCAGCCTCCTATGTTATTCTGCAGTATGGCTTTATCTCTTCCCATTTGATGGTAAGTGTCAAGTACCACGTTCCCATCATCTTTAAGATCCGCAGGTATCCGCGCTAGTCCGAAGTCAAACACTTGCTTTGCTGATAGCCTGTTGAAATCTTTCTTTCTAACTTCGTACTCACTTTTGCACTTCATCCAGAAATCTTCTAACGAAGGCACATGTGCGTACTGCTGGGAGATTGTCTTCCTGGCTACTCCAAATGGATCGAAGTTCAGCCATGCAGGGAAGAACTCTTTCTCATACTCAAATAATATCTGCGCTTCCGTCCCTCGAGCTCTGTGAATGCTGATGCAGGTGTAATATCCCACAGTGATTGGGAAGAAGCCCATAGACTTGTGCCGCTTCGACTGAAGGTCATGTAACTCCACAAGTTGCCTGTTTAGCTCCATGGCGATCAATCTATCATTCGGATACCTGGGCATCTTTATTGGTTCTCCAAAAAAGCCCGTAACCCTGAGGTATGTGAAATCTGCAAATTGAATGAATAGACTGCCAATCTTGGACACTGCTTCCCACGCTTCCTTGCTTACCCTGTTGGCCTTCAAGTCTCTGTCTAGCCTGCAGATGAAATCATAGAAGAAGTCATCGTTGATCACTTTGAAGTCTTTCTCGCCTGTAGGTGCAGTAAGCTGCGGGTAGCACTCGAAAATGGGGGTCCTTGGAAAGAACACCACATCTATCCAGCTTGGAAAAGACGCCTTGTGAAGCTGCAACATACACCAAGTATGAAGTCATCTTGAAGCTGAAAGTACGCTTCACGTTCCGAAGTTGCTCACCGATGTTGCTGCTAATAATTTCCGACCAGTTGATTATGGACCCCACACCAAAATCATCACAATTTGACGACATCATCTGCCTCCTGCACCAAAATGGACCGTGGAAGAGTTCTTGGGAACTTTGAAGGAGATTTAGGCTTCTTCATGTATCGGTTGTTCATGATGCTCACGCAATCAGCTTTGTGCTTCTCCCATCTACTGTCAGCATCCTGAATGCTAATAGAAGTCCACCTGCCTTTCGCACTGGAATCTTCAAACAATAATTGATGAACTCTGCATCTAAACGAATTATTGTCTTTCCCGAAGCATCATGCACTGATCTGGATGAAGGATGATAAGATCTAGCGCACTCCATCACGAACTCTTGCAATTGGGTTGTACATGGAAAAGCTGCAGCTCGAACAATTCCATTGCTTTTGACCGCACGCATGAGTGAAGTATTTCCCGCTCTGGATCTATCTATCAAATCGGCAAGAGGTTCCGGGCCTAGATCCGTATCTCCTATGTCTGCAAGTTTGGAAGCAATGCATGACTCCATCGTGCTTTCTTTTTCATCTCTTTTCGCCATAGCTTTGTCTATCTTCGTCTGAATAATTCTTTTTCTTCTTATTTGGCCGGATTTCTTCAATACTGGTGCAGATCTGGACAATTCTTTAGATTCGGAGGATATTTGCAATGTGTTGGACATTGATAAACACTCTTTTTCTTTTATAAAACACCTGTAATGAATTCCTGCAATTTATTCAGACAAAAATGGCCACCGGAGCATGAATAGTGAATTTAAATTGCAAAAATCTGCACTTTTAAAGTCTGCTACCCCAAAAATTGGTGTTTAATTTACACATAAAGAGAGCATGAATCCTTTCTATCAACACCTGAGCTCCTGCAACACTTGTGTAAACAATTATGCAGATAAAGATCAACCTCCTCCAAAGCATGCACCAAATCTGGAAGCTTTTAGCCTTGTTAGCACTTTGTCTGAACAAAATCCTTCCTCTAATGGGGGCGCACTTTTCCTCTTGGCTGCAATTCTTTACCTGTGAATTAAATTATTCACCCATATGGCTGCCCATGCTTATATAACCTTCACAATTCTATAATTAATAATTTCCCTAACAATTAAAAGCAATTAATTAATTAAAAATCATGCTTTTCTCTTTTAAAAATAGCATGTTTAAGGACAGCCATCCAATAAATTAAATTAATCCAATTTAATCCTTCACAAATCACTTAACTTTAGCCTCACAGTGTGCTTTGACCATAGCCACTCAAAATAGAAATTAATTTAATGTTTTAATGCTTTAAAAAACATTAAATATTACCCAAATGGGGCGCACTTTTTGAGAGGAAGGGGGCAGCCACTAAATAAATTAAATTTAATTAATTTAACTCCTTTTTTTTATTCCACCTTTGACTTGTTGACCTCCTCCAAGCTTGGGCGCACTTTTTGAGAGGAAAGATTAATTAAAATAATCAATTTAATCCTTTTAATCTCTCACCAAAGGGGGCGCACTTTTTTGCACATGTAATTCTATTTTTAAGAATTTTTCCATAATGGGATTCTTTACCCTGCGAGGCAGGCACTAAAATCCCATGATTTCACTTAAGTCACTTGACTTTGACAATGGGATTCTTTACCCTGCGAGGCAGGCACTAAAATCCCATGATTTCATTTAAGTCACTTTCCTTTTATTATATCATGGGAATTTTTACCTTGCAAGGTAGGCAATAAATTCCCACCTGCCTGCAGCCTCTATTTTTCCCACTGCAGCTTAAGTGAATTTTATAACACGGGAAAAAGTACCCTACCAGGCAGGTATAAAATTCCCACCCTACCTGCGGCTTATATTTTTCCCATCGCAGCTTAAATCCTTTGTTTTCCAAAAATGCGCCCATCCCCGCAGGGGCTTTTCTGTGCACGACTTCGCTTTTTCCCAGTGATCCGGACCTCCGATGATGACTTCCTATGGGCATAATGTGCGTGTATGTTTTCCAGCTGCTCCAGGCCAAAAAACGGGCTTACCCGGCAAAGGAATTGTTCCAGAGAAATTTCACAGAAAACGAAACGGGACACCACAAAAACACAAAAAATTGCCAAAAATTGCAAGTTAAAACCCTTCTGGCACATAGGAATAATAACATATTCGCTCATAATAGAGTTAAAACAGAGCGCAAATAGCCTCATACGGGGCTCAAAATAATTAAATACAAATTTCCCGCAGACAAATCCCGATGACAGAATAAAACAATTTTGGGCATCTGGGTATTTGGCGAAAAGGGCTAATATGGCTCTTTGGGATTAGCTTGACGCAATACAAGAACTTTCAGGCAATAAAAACAACAAACGACTCATTATTTTAAAAGTATGAAATTTTTTCGGATAGGGTAGTCACAGATTTCAGGGTGAAATCTGAGTGACAACACATGGTAAAGAGTTGCCTTAAAGGTCCAGGGTTCTTATCCCTCAAATAGTAAGCAAATTTCTTATCAAATGCATCTGAATACTTTATCAGACATGATTCATCACATGGCCTCAAATTAACAGGCAATATTCTCAATGTTTTGTTAAATCTTGTATTGAAATCATGCACTGATTCATTAGGATTCTTCTTAATATTTTCAAACCCTAATAAAATAAACCTAGGGTTTGTTTTATCACCATACTATAGTTTAAAATAATTATTCATTTATGTCTAAGAATCAATGGAATTATCTGGCAAAGATTTATACCAGTCCCTTGCATCTTCTTCTAGAGTATGGATAAACAATTTAATGTACATATCACCAAATTCTATTTCAAAGTCCTCCATCATATTGACAAAGAGCTTCAAGTGTTGATCACCAGTGATTGCATTATTTCCTTGAAACTTAGGCAATCTATTTCTTACATCTTGTAGCACAACATTTGGATAGTCAACCATACCTCTAAAATTTATGGGACCAAAAGTATTAACAACAAATGGAGGTCTGGGTGGAGGCTGAGCCATATTATTTTGAGGAGGTGACCTTGGAGGAGATGCAAACTGATAAGGAGTGAGAAGTCTGTGTGGTATAGGGATGTAATTCTTAGAATGACTGCCCTCTAAACGCTCTGTTTCTTAGAAAACTCTATCAGATTTGCAAAATATAGGGGCAGATTGAGAAGAAAATTTTTCAAATACAAATGAAGGCCCCTCTCTAGATGGATAATTCAATTCAACAAAGAGATTACCTGATTCAGATTCACTTGAGGAAGTATTGCAATCTTCAATCACTGGCTGATCAGTTTCACCAATGGAGATCTATTTTCTTGATGCTTGATCTCCAACAACCTTCCTAATTCTTCTTCCTTCTAAATTAGACTTTCCCAACTCTGGAAACAACCTTCTACTAGGGTCCTTGGCAAATAAAGATCTTCTTCCTTCCAGCTTTGCAGAGATTAATGAAAAATCTTACTTGATATGTTAAGACACTGGTATTTATTAAGATTTTCAACAACACGGAGTCGCCACTAAGGATTTTCACCGTAGTTTTTGCAAATGCACTATGAAAGCCCTATCAAATGTTTGTCAATACCAAATTCATGCAAAGCTTACAAGATTTGCTCTTCTTCTACCCAAATTTGTCAATGATGATACAAACTTTAGTGCAATAACTGTATAAGTTGGAAATATTACACTCAGAACTTACAACCTTGAACAATTCTTACAGATCTAAACAGATAATGATGTTTTAGCAATGTATTTACACCCAACACGTGTAAGAAGTTTTACCAGGGTCTGTATTTATTGCATTTGTAAAATACATCAAAGATTCCCTGGTAACAACGCCATTCTGGTGTTATTGCCGCACAAATAAATCTCGGAGCTCAAATAATCCCAGACAACGACACCATTCTGGTGTTGTTGCCACACAAATAAATCTCAGAGCTCAAATAATCCCCGACAACAACATAATTCTGGTGTTGTTGACGGGCCAAATGGATATGAACTTTCAATAATTTATTTGCACCCAGCACGTGTAAGAAGTATTACCAGGGTCTGCATGTACTACAATTGTAAAATACTTCAAAGAGTCCCCACCAACGATGCCATTCTGGTGTTATTGCCGCACAAATAAATCTCAGAGCTCAAATAATCCCTAACAATGGCGTCATTCTGGTGTTGTTGCCACACAAATAAATCTCGGAGCTTAAATAATCCCTGGTAATGGCACAATTCTGGTGTTGTTGACGGGCCAAATCGATATGAACTGGCAACAAATCAACAAATCATCCCTGATAACGGCACCATTCTGGTGTTGTTGCTGCACAAATAAATCTTGGAGCTAAAATAATCTCAGACAATGGCTTCATTCTGGTGTTGGTATCCAAATTGATTCTCCCTTGGAAAACAAGCAACATCATAGATTTAACAAGACACTGAGAGATAAACAAATCTTATTTTGAGTCATCTTGTAGCTAGGGAGGGGATTTTTCTGAATCTTCGTCACTTAGGCATCGGAGAAATGAATAACACCTTCATTGAGGATTGGATCTATCCTCACTGCTTTATGTCATGCCTTTCGACCAAGGTGAGAGGACCCGTTTTGTAACATCCGTCGATGAAGGAGAATGAATATATCCTTCTTTGCACAATTTTAAAAGGGGACCCTGAAAAAATATGATCAATATACCACAACTTAATTCTCACGAGTTGTCACTTCTAAAGAATGGTGATATTTCCTAGACAGGGCTAAGGTTACTAGGGACATTATGGAATCATGATTGCTTCTGCATATTTTGGCAGTAGATTTTATTCTTTTGAGGACATAGAGGGCAAACAGGGGTAGTTCATGATGGATTCATGGTTTTTGAATAATTTTGGTGGGAGATTAAGCAGGATAAAATTGATTATACCATATCTTTGAGAGACTTCACAACAATTGGAAAGCTAAAAGGCAAAAAGCTTCGGCATAGCTAAAATATTCCTTCAACCAGAAGGTGTGCATTAATGGAGGCCCAGATTTGCACAGTTTCACACAATCTCCAAGAATTTAACATGAAGGCTCGAGATAAAGACTCAATAAAACATCAAATAGTCCTGGTTACTCACGCCTAAGATACATTCAAAGGATTACAGACAATCTTTATCAACAAATGACAGTTAAGTGATTTTAAATTTGTTTATCTCATCCCAGGATGAGGGCTCTTCTTGAAATGAAATTGCAAATGCCACTAAACTATCACAGGGACGAGATCCTGTGTGATTCGGAGGGAGTTTAACACAATATTGCAATAGGAATATGAAAAACTACTTGCAGACATTATGAAACAAATTAGACACAAATTGCTCCTTGATTGACACAAATTAACTCGAAATTGATTAGATTCATCAACAGGGGAAAGTTTCTTCGAACTATCTAAGAAATTGTCAATGGTTGTACACTCGCAACCAACTTGACGTGATTGAGATCTAATACACAGGAAATTAACAGGTTTCTTGGATTGGTCTCTCAGGAAGACGGGCTCTCTCAAATTTTCTCTTAAGAATTCAACCCATGACCTTTTGCAAGAGTATTCTCATTGCATTTATACATTTCACTCGCTCACTCATCCCAAATTTTCTCCTAAAAAAAGAAGAATATTCAAGGGACCTTTGCTTGTTACCAATTTTCCTTAGAAAGTGAAGTTTAACAAATTCACATCCGAAAACTGTCAGGTGGACCAATTATGAATTGATCACGTTTCTCAGGCCCTCGACTAATGACTAGGATGTCATGCCACAACCTTTTTGACAGTGCATTTAATCATTCTGATTCTGTCATGCGAGAAATCCCCATTTTAATCATTCTCCAGAGGCTCTGTACAGCTGAATCTGATGGTAATCCTTTTCGCTCTCGAGGCAACACCTTTTTCATCTTTTGCGCTTGCAATCTCCATCATTTCATCATTTTCCCTCTCTTTCCTCTGCAACTCTGCCCCGCATCCATATTCTCTAGTAATTCACATTTTTGCAAGTGCCCGAGCAATTCCAATTTAAAAATATCAACCTGTTGTTGCAAATCAGCAGCACCCCTGGATGCAAATCAGGTTTCTAAGTTGATGTTACTAGCATCTAGTGTGA
The DNA here is from genome assembly GCA_019776745.2 of Taxus chinensis. NCBI lineage: Eukaryota > Viridiplantae > Streptophyta > Pinopsida > Cupressales > Taxaceae > Taxus > Taxus chinensis. Next base: position 680,378,480 of record CM034149.1, read on the forward strand.
TTGCACAACATGGAAACCTCTCTCCAAGTGTGGGACTTGTGAAAATAAGAGAGGAATCTCCAGAATAAAGGTTGGTTCCTCAAAATCCTCTGATTTAGATCTATATTTTGCACAACTACAGAGGTTCTAATCCTAATTCTACCCTAGATTGCAAGGGGACAGGGATAAAAATGCAAACAATGAAACTAAATTAAAGATGGTGATGCACCAAAAGGAGTGGTGTAACATTTTTGCCATGTAAATAGACACAAGTTCATGAAATGCAACAAAAGAAAACATACACAAGCTGATAGATGTAATTAGAGATCTTAAAATGAAGTAAAACAATACAAACAGAGGACTAAAAGCATTCACAGAGTTTGCACTGTCAATTCCATGTAAAAAATCTCTTGCATTCCACCATCAAAGAGGTATAAACCTGTTACAAACTGTGCAAAAGGTCTGATTCTTACAACTATCACTTGCTGGAGGTGAAAGAAGAAGTTTTTGCAATGCCAAAAGTGTTCCCCCTGAAGAAATGAGCCGAATCTGGCTTTTACATTGCATGGGTCGAGCCCAGGAGAGAGAAAACGTGAAAAACGTGGGAGCCCATTCCTCATTGATGGCAAATGCATTAAAACAGCATGGAGGACCTTACAAACCCATACCCTGTCATTTTTGACCATATTGGAGAAGAATGCGACCCATTCTGTATTAAATTTGGTTGTTGAAATGTCATTTTTGGCCATGGACACGTACCAGAACCGTTTTTGAACCTTCTCACTCCAAACTGAACCAAAATTAGAAATTGACCATGGAATCATGTAGAGAATTTCAACAACTTTCCAATGATATAAGGAACGTGCAAATCCGAGCTCTGGATCAAAAGATATGATCGTTTGAAGATTTAGGGCAAAAAACAGCCCAAGAAACGGATCGGCGGGAAAAATTTTGAATATTTTCCCACGTGTCACCAGTCCGGATGCCACGTGGCAAAATTTAATTGGTCGCGGGCCCTTCGTGCTCCATTTTACTTCATTTTAGCCTTTGGTAGATTTTCCAAAATTCCCCTGTCATGTCGACGAGTTGGGACACGTGTCATGATCTGGTTGGAGGACAGGGGCGCGGGGTCATCCTTGTCTTTCAATTTTTTGGCCCAAGACTTTTGTCAAATTTTCCTAAGTCTTTCCCTGACTCTGAACTCCCCCCGCCTTAGGACACATGTCCTGTGTCTATTGGCTCGAGCCGACCCTTCAAACCTTGCCCTTTTAAATTTTTTTTTTTGGCCCAAAACACTTAGCCAATTTACATTGCACTTCCCCTTGTGACACGTGTCACAATCTGATTGGTCTGCGGGCCTCCTTGAAAATTTCCTGTCACTTGGACACGTGGCATGATCTGATTCGTTGGCCGGGGCTTCCTCTGTCTCTTTTCGCCTGTTTCACCTGTTTCGCGTCCCACGCGTCCCTCGCGTACCTTTGGCCCAACTATCCCAAACTGCTTGGGACAAATTTCTCCGAACCACTCGATTCGGGCTTTTTTGCTCCTGCTTGCGGCGAAGACACGTGCCAAGGTTCCATTCTCTCTCGGCTCTTTCGGCTTTTCGCGTCCCGCGCGTACTTTTGGCCCGGATGTCCCAAACGAAAGTCCTCTGTTTCGGCCGAACCGGCCGGTTCGCGTCCTCCGCGTACTTTTGGCCCAACTGTCCTGGACTATCTGGGACAAATTTCTCCGGCCCGCCCGAAATGGACTGCCTTTCAGCTTTTCGGCCAGTTCGCGTCCTCCGCGTACTTTTGGCCCAGATGTCCCAAACTACGTGATAACAAAACTTGGGCAATTTTTTCCCTCTTTCGGCAGATTCGGCTTTTCGCATCCCACGCGTCCGACGTCCCAACTATCCCAAGGACCACCTGGACTAGGACTTAGCCGATTTTCATGATTTTGGGCCTTGAATCAATCTACTTACTCGGGACTGAATTATCTGATGCATGTTATCAAAATTTACCCTGGGGGGTGAATTTTGGATAACAATTTGGCGACTCAGCGGGGTCATCTGCCTGCTGGATGAAAGTACCAGTTGCCTAAAATAGTCCATTGGGCATGGAGTTATCAAATTTTCTGTTTAGAACCCCAACTGACTTAGAATGTTGCAAGGAGGAAGATGAAATATCACCTGATAGAAGCAAGGACTGCAAAACATCTCTATGGACAGCAAGTTGTGCCAAAGCACTTAGGGAAAACAAAACTAACCTACAGCAAAACAATGTGCACAAGCACTTGGAGGAATGAAAATCTAATCTAATATTTACAAGGTGGTGAATTTCCCTCTAGAAGCAACGCTTGAGATAGATTCAATTGACTGGAATCTGCAGTTCTTCACCATCCAATGAGGCCAATTGGAAAGCATTGTTGTTCTTGCACTTCGTGACCATGTATGGGCCACTCCAAATGGCATCAAATTTTGAATGCCTTCCCAGTTTTTCTCTATCCACACCCCATTTCAACACTAGATCTCCAACCTGAAAAGATCTATCCTTGGCCTTCCTATCAAAGGTCTTTTTGATCAAAGCTTGATCCTTTTCCATTGCTTGGGATGCCTGATTTCTGACCTCCTGCAGCTCCATCAACTTTTCATATCTCACCTCCATGGGCTCAAAACTCTAGCAACTCTAATTGCTTCATAAGTTCCAATGTTGGCAACTCAAGGGACATGGGCAAGATTGCTTCTCTTCCATAGATAATCCTGAATGGAGAGTTACTTGTGGATCTCTTGGGAGTTATCCTATCAGCCCACAAGGCTGATTTCAGTTTGGTATGCCAAGACCTCTAATTCTCATCAAGAGTCCTCCTAATGATCCTCAACAAGTTCTTGTTTGTAGACTCGGCCTGACCATTACCTTGAGGGTAATAGTTTGATGAAGTGCTTAGGTAGATCCCATTCTTGACAGCCCACTCGGTCACCTTAGATCCAATGAATGCCAATGCATTATCAGATATTATTGTAGTAGATACACCAAATCTGGTTGCTATCCCCTCATAAAAGTCTAAGATGCTAGACTCATTTTCCTCTTTGAGGGATACTGCTTCTGTCCATTTGGTGAAGTAGTCCGTGGCTGTCAAAATCCATTTGTGCCCTTGGCTTGAATTGGGATTAATGACTCCAATGAAGTCCAAACCCCATTGCATGAATGGCTGGTCAACTGAGATTGGATGTAATGGAAGGGCAGCAAGTCTCTCTTTTCCTGTGAAGAATGCATAATTCTTACACCTCTTGATCCATGCATAGCAATCAATGAAGATTTTAGGCCAATAATAACCAGCCTTCATGATTTTTAGAGCTATCACTCTTGGTGCAAAATGACCACCAGCTGGTCCACCATGGAACTCTTCCAACACCCTTTGAATCTGATTTTTGCTAATGCATCTCAGCAACACTCCATTCACATCTTTCTTGAACAAAACTCCATCAACAATGGCATATGGGATAGCCTGCAATCTGAAGTGTCTCCTTTGGGTATTGTTCATCTCCGAAGGGCATATGCCTATGCTTAGGAAGTGTATAATACCTTGGGTCCATCAAGGAGTGGGGGGGCAGCATTGTCTTCTTCTCGATTGCCACTTGGCTCATGGCTGTCTTGGACTATCAAAACAGCCTCTTCTTCATTGCATACTTCTTTTTGCTTCCCCAAAACCAGCTGCTCACACAATCCTTTCCCTCTTACCAGCTTGGTGATCTTGATCTCAATGTCATACTCCATGACATGGGTGATCCAACCTGCCCTCTTCTCATTCAAATCTTTGTTGAGGAGGAAGTCCTTAACCCCAGCATGTGAGACCAGCAACTGGACCTTGTTGTTTGAGAATAAATGTTTGAATTTCTTCAAGCTTCTGATTACCGCAAGCACGTGCTTCTCAATAAAAGAGTACTTCACCTCATAGTCATCTAGGCTCTGGCTGAAGAAGGCAATTGGCTGATCATCATTATCCTTGTTCTGCAGTACCAAAATGGCAGAAATAGTGTCATTACCTCCAAATGCATAGAGGATGAAGTCCTTGGAGAAGTTCGGGTTGATGAGAGTTGGTGCTTGAGAGATGGCTTCTTTGATTTCTTCAAAACTCTCCTTTCCTTCTGCTGTCCACTTGAAAGCCATGCTCTTATTTAACATTTTGGTGATGGGCTTGACAAGGGCTGCAAAATCTGGGACAAACCTCCGAACAAAATTTATCCTTCCCAAGAAACTCTGAAGGGATTTCTTGTGGCTTGGAAATGGTAGTGCTCTTATGGGTTCAACCCTCTCTGGATCAATTGCTAATACTTCTTTGGAGACAATATGGCCAAGGAGCTTTCCTTCATGTGCAAGAAAGATACACTTCTTAGAATTCAAAGAAATTCCAAATCTCCTGCACCTCGTGAAGACTTGTCTCAAATGAGAGAGGTGGTCTGCTGCATTTTTGGAAAAAATAGTGATATCATCAAGGTAAATCAGCACCACGTTGTTAATCAAACCTTTGAATGTCATGTCCATTGCCCTTTGGAAGGTAGCACCAGCGTTGGACAAACCAAATGGCATTTTCCTATATGCAAAAGTCCCCCATTTGGTTGTGAAGGCTGTCTTGAACTGGTCTTCTTCCTTCACCATAATCTGATTGTACCCTGAGTAGCCATCAAGTAGTGAAAACCTCTCAGAGCCAACCACAACTTGCAAGATTTGCTCCATGGAAGGGAGTGGGTAATGGTCCTTGAGAGAGGCTCTATTCAAGTCTCTGAAGTCAACACACAATCTGATCTCTCCACTCTTCTTTTTGACTGGAACTAAGTTGGAAACCCAACTAGAATGCTTGATTGGGAATATGATCCTTGACTTAATCAGCTTGTCCAATTCTTTCCTCATGAGAGGCTCCATGTGTGGATTGACTGGTCTTTGTTTCTGCCTGACAGGCTTAGTATTTGGATCCAATTCGATGGTATGCTGAGCTAAGTTGGGATTGAAACCTTTCAAGTCTTCATAGCTTCAAGCAAACATGTCAGGGAACTCTTGACACAGCTGTATGAACTCATACCTTTCTTGTTCAGTTGTCATCCTTCCAATTTGCAATGGTTTGTTCTTTTCTACCAAGATGGATACTGAATCCTCTCTCTTGACCTGAATGTTTGCTTTCTCCTTTCTAAACTGATCATTGGGGTTAAAAATGGACTCCAAAGTGATAAGTCCCTTGGGCAGCTTGTTAGTTCTCAACTGTACCACTTGGTCACCATACTGCTGTTCCAATCTTTCTTGATTCTTGGCTGAGAACTCAGCTTCTTCTTGCAAGAAATGGATGATTTGCTGGTCATTTTCAAACACTTGCCAACTGACATTGTTATCCGGCACTGAAGGCCTCATAATCATGTGGATGTTTGGTTGTACCTTGTCTTTTTGAATGCTTTCCACAATGTCAAAGGCTGCCCCTACTGCTGCAAGCCTATCAACAGCTTGATTCTCTTTCCTAGGAATGGATTTGATGCCAAAACCCTCAAAATCTTCCATGAGGTCCCACACCCTATTCTTGTAGCACCTGAGTAGATCATTCTTGGCAGCATGTTGTCCCTTGACCTGATTTACAATCAATTCAGTATCACCAAAGACTTGCAAGTTCTTTATTCCTCTCTTTATTGCCCAATGCATCCCTTACACCAAGGCTTCATATTCAACGGTGTTATTGGAGCATCCAAACTGAAATCTAAAAGCTGAATAGTAATTTATTCCTAGAGGTGAAACAAGCATAGCTCCACCTCCTGCACCTTGTCTACTCCTTGATCCATCAAAAAAAAACTTCCATACCTCATTGCCATCTTTGTGGTTTGGCTTGGTGATGCTAGGAATAGGCTGATTTTCTTCGTGTATGCAATAGAAACCTAGCTTATATTCTTCCACTTCTTGATAAGGATCAAAAGCATGTATCTTGTTTGCCCATTCATCAAGAGTTAGATCCGGGATGCTTCCAACTTTGGTGTCAGCCTCATCAATGCTTGGGTGGTCTTCTTGATCAAATGCTGAACAATTGGCATTGATCTGACTTGGAGTGTAAGGCTCAATATGGAAGTTTGCAATAGGTTCTAACCTGATTGTAGCTTTGGTTCCATACCTCGTTCTGAACAGCATGTGTGACCAATCAGCAGACAAATATCCTCCAATCTTGGCTGTGAAGTCCCTTGACAAGCAAAGGGCAAAGAGTGGTGGAAGGTCTATGACTGATACATCTTGTAAAACAACAACATTTGGACATGCATGCAAGGTAAGACTCAAGTTTCTAATCACCGCAACTGTTGTTACTGCTGTCCCATCCAGCTGCACTACCCATTTGGATATGGTTTCATACTGGAGCCCTAGCTGATCAGCTATTTTTTTAGGCATTACCGAGCTACTTGCCCCGGAGTCTATCATGCAATTGTGCACTAGCTGATTTCCAATGATCAATGAAACATAGAAAGGAGGGGGCTTCAACATTTTACCTTGATGTCCTCCATGATTTCCCTCAGGCTGGGCAACATTTGTAAGCACTTTGTCTTGCATCTGAACTTACTGATTCGAAGTTGGCCAGTCCTTCATGGCAGCTTGCAGCAGATCTCTTTGGCCTGGGATAGATAGGGATTCCCACATTGATATATTGACGTTTGTCTTCTTCATCTGATCAATGATACTGAATGGTGATGAGGGATCTCTTTGCTATCCCTTGGTTTGCACATTCAATCCTTGCATGTGGGCAGCAATAACTGGTATTTGAGTTGGCCTAGGGGCTGTTCTTGGCTTCCCTTGTGCATTTACAACCGGATTTTGTTTGCCAACCACTTGTGGAACCATAGAAGGTCGTGGATTGGTTGGGGCTAATGGCTGTTCTTCACCCAAATTCCTCCTTTTTGACCTTGTGTTGGCTACAACACCTTGAGAAACTACCTGGTTCATGCCACAAAAATCCTCTGCTTTCCAATTTACCACTGTGGTGTCATTTGGGGCTGATTGCTGTTGGAATGTTTCTTGTTGTTGGTTGTTTCCTTGACTGCCCTCACCCTCCACACCAGTAGTTGTCACCATTAATGCTTGATTCAAAGCACCATTGAGGAACATGGATTGGTTATGAGGCTCATTGCATGGAAAACACCAATCATACTCCTGGGCAATGTTGTTTTGTGTTGGCACCAATGCCTTAGAGGCAGATATGGCATTTGGATTATAGGGCTGAAATGGTCTATTGGCAGGAGGCCTTGTTTGATTCATATTTGCAGCTGGATTAGGTGGCCTTTGTGGTTGGTATGGCTGCCTGTTAGGCTGAGCTTGGGGTTGATAAGAAGGTCTAAAACCTTGGGCCTGCTGCCTTTTGAGAGTGACCAGCTCATTGCCTAGGTTTTGCAATTGCTTCATGACTTCTTGAAGCTCATTTGGGGCACTTGGAGATGAAGTGGAAGCTTCATTTGAACTCTGATTTCAAGGAGTGGGAGAAGGAGCCAAATTAGGTGCTTGATTGGTGTTTAGACTCTCTAAACTTGGAAACAATGGCATGGGAGGTCTAGGGGCAAGTTTGCCAGCTGGGATCAAACAATTTTCAGCGCTAACGACAATGTTATAAGCCATAGGGATAGTTATGCCTCCCATGGACTGAATCAACATAGAAATATCAGAATTTAGAGCTTTGAGATAGTAGAGAAAAGAACCTTCTGTTGTTGGCCTGACTGCCATTGGAATTCTCTCCCAAGTCTTTTGAAATATGAAGTTGAAATCGGTCAGCTGTTCATTGGGAGCTCTCTTGATGGTTGTCAGCTGCTCTAAAAGAGACAAGTTGTCTCCCTTTTCTCCAAATTGCTCATGAAGTGCTATACATAGTTGATTCCAATTTGTGATAGAACCAGCTCCAAGGCTCCTAAACCATTGCAATGCTTTACCCTTGAATGAAGATGCCAGTAACTTGACAGCCACTTGCATCTCATTGATTTCATGAATTGCACAAAGGTTAGCAATATCTTTAACATGATCACCTAGAGTAGTCTGATTTTCTCCAGTGAAGTATGGAATGTTCTTCAAGGCTGCAATAGGAATTGGATGTTGTGCATTGAGGGAAAGTGGGATACTGCCTATGAAGTTGACATATGGGTTGTTTTGTGCCATTCTAATTGGTCTTAAAACCCTTGTTGACTGAATGAAAGGCCTACCAGGTGGAGGAGTTGAGAGAGTTCTGTTTGGTGGAGATGGAGACCTTTGAATCCTTCTTCCTCTTTGCCTTCTTCTTGGAGATAATTGCTAGGTATTCAAACAAAACTTCTTCTTCTCCAACTCTTGACCTTGTGGTGACTCTTCTCATGAGTTTTCAGGCCTGACACTGCTGAAACCAGTTGATTCTTCCCCTTGGAGTTGCCAGATATGCAAATAATATCTCTTTTCAAGCAAGAAAATTGCAGCAGATGCACATCAACTTTGCTGCAATAAAAATGAGACCTCTAGTGTCCCACTGGGCGTTCCAAAACTATTGTTGCAAATCAGCAGCACCCCCGGATGCAAATCAAGGTTTTCTAAGTTGATGTTTACTAGCATCCAGTGTGATTGCACAACATGGAAACCTCTCTCCAAGTGTGGGACTTGTGAAAATGAGAGAGGAATCTCCAGAATAGAGGCTGGTTCCTCAAACTCCTCTGATTTAGATCTATATTTTGCACAACTACAGAGGTTCTAATCCTAATTCTACCCTAGATTGCAAGGAGACAGGGATAAAAATGCAAAAAATGAAACTAAACTAAAGATGGTGATGCACCAAAAGGAGTGGTGAAACATTTTTTGCCATGTAAATAGACACAAATTCATGAAATGCAACAAGGGAAAACATACACAAGCTGATAGATGTAATTAGAGGTCTTAAAATGAAGTAAAACAATACAAACAGAGGACTGAAAGCATTCACAGAGTTTGCACTGTCAATTCCATGTAAAAAATATCTTGCATTCCACCATCAAAGAGGTATAAACCTGTTACAAACTGTGAAAAAGGTCTGATTCTTACAACTATCACTTGCTGGAGGTGAAAGAAGAAGTTTTTGCAATGCCAAAAAGTGTTCCCCCTGAAGAAATGAGCCAAATCTGGCTTTTACATTGCATGGGTCGAGCCCAGGAGAGAGAAAACGTAAAAAACGTGGGAGCCCATTCCTCATTGACTGGCAAATGCATTAAATCAGCATGGGGGACCTTACAAACCCATACCCTGTCATTTTTGACCAAATTGGAGGAGAATGCGACCCATTCTGTATTAAATTTGGTTGTTGAAATGTCATTTCTGGCCATGGACACGTACCAGATCCGTTTTTGAATTTTCTCTCTCCAACCTGAACCAAAATTAGAAATTGACCATGGAATCATGTAGAGAATTTCAACAGCTTTCCAATGATATAAGGAACGTGCAAATCTGAGCTCTGGATCAAAAGATATGATCGTTTGAAGATTTAGGGCAAAAACGGCCCAAAAACGGATCGGCGGGAATTTTTTTCAAATTTTACCTCTTTTTTGTCTTTGGAAAATTTTCGAAAAATTTCGCTCCACTGGTCGGACGCCACGTGGTAAGCGCTGATTGGACGGAGCAATTCTCTCTCCTCCGCCTCCATGCGGGTTTCCCTTTGAAATTTTTGACATTTTTATAATTTTGGAAAAAATTCACTTTCCCCCCCGTGCCCCGCCACTTGGGACACGTGGCGTGATCTGGTTGGAGGACAGGGGCGCGGGGTCATCCTTGTCTTTTAATTTTTTGGCCCAAGACTTTTGTCAAATTTTCCTAAGTCTTTCCCTGGCTCTGAACTCCCCCCGCCTTAGGACACGTGTCCTGTGTCTATTGGCTCGGGCCGACCCTTCAAACCTTGCCCTTTGAAATTTTTTTTTTTTGGCCAAAAAAACACTTAGCCAATTTACATTGCGCTTCCCCTTGTGACACGTGTCACAACCTGATTGGTCCGCGGGCCTCCTTGAAAATTTCCTGTCACTTGGACACGTCATGATCTGATTTTGGCCGGGGGCCATTTCACCTTTTCGCGTCCCACGCGTCCCTCGCGTACTTTTGGCCCGGATGTCCCAAACTGTCTTGGGCCAAATTTCTCCGAACCGCCCAATTCGGGCTTCCTTGTTCCTGTTTGAGGCGAAGACACGTGGCAAGGATCCCACTCTCGGCTCTTTCGGCTTTTTCGCGTCCCGCGCGTACTTTTGGCTCAGATGTCCCAAACGAAAGTCCTCTGTTTCGGCCGAACCGGCCGGTTCGCGTCCTCCGCGTACTTTTGTCCCAACTGTCCCAGACTGCCTGGGACAAATATCTCCGAACCGCCCGAAATGGACTGCCCTTCAGGTTTTCGGCCGGTTCGCGTCCTTCGCGTACTTTTGTCCCAGATGTCCCAAACTGTGCGATAACAAAACTTAGGCAATTTTTTCCCTTTTTCGGCTGGTTCGGCTTTTCGCATCCCACGCATCCCGACGTCCCAATTGTCCCAACTGCCTCCCGACCGATTCGCGCCCCGACGTCCCAACTGCTGCTGTGTGGACTAGGACTTAGCTGATTTTCATGATTTTGGGCCTTGAATCAATCTACTTGCTCGGGACTGAATTATCTGATGTATGTTATCAAAATTTACCCTAGGGGGTGAATTTTGGATAACACAACCTTAACAATTCTTGGACTCATAAATTAAGTTCTAAATCCATTCAATGGCACTTTACAGACAAAAACGACAAGGAATTTCATCCAGGAGTCTTAGAGCAAAAATGGTAGAAAAACAGGTGAAATACACAGCAACCATTGATTTTTCCCCTTCTCAACTCTATATTAGAGTCGTCCACCTTTTTTCTTGGCGCAACTGCAAAGGTGAGGTACAGTAGCAAGTTTCTAAACAAGCGTGGGTCTTCCCACGTACCCTGGGCCCAAGAAAAATGCCTTTTGGCCTTTGACAAAGTCTTAGTAAAAATGGAGCTAGCGGAAGCCTTCACGTGTCCTCAATGGCGCACTTTGAGCTGATCCCCAAAAGCGAAGACCCCAAACAAGCGTGGGCTGACCACGTGTTTAGGTCTGACATAGTTGTTTAAAAAAGTTGAAGGATCAGCGGAAAGCGCCATGTGTCTAGGGTCCGAGACAATTTTCGTTGGCCGTTTGAAAAGTCTAAGCAAGGGCAGAGTGAGCGGGAAGCCTCCAAGTGTCCTCCTGTCGCTTCTTCAAAATAAAATTTAGGGGTCGGTCCCCCAAACAGGCGAGGTCCTCTCCACGTGTCCCAAGGCCTTAGAAAATTGATTTGAAAAGTTTAAGTATAGAGCGGAGCTGGCAGAAGCCTCCACGTGTCTCCCCGACGCAACTGTTAAGGTGGGACCCCTAAGGTGGATCCTCAAATGAGTGTCGGCCCTCCACGTTTCCATGGTCAACCAAAGCTGCACTAGTCGCATGAAAAAATGTCTAATTCTGGGAAAGGCAACGGAAACTTCCACGTGTCTCCCCGACGCAACTCCACGGTCAAACCAAAAGGTGAATTTTCAGATGAGCATCGGCCCTCCACGTGGACAAACTTTGAGTTGAATCGGGCCTTAGAGTTTTAAAGTGCCCTGCCGAGCCCGCATCCAACTAGAAAGGGCCACGTTTCGACAGATGCTGAGATATAAATTTGACGGGGAAAAAACACACCTGTCAAACTGTAAAATGCAGGGAAATCACCATTTGCGCCCAGAAATGAATCTTTCTTTCACGACAGAATTTGGAAATGATATAAGGCCCAAATATGATCCTCCGAGTGGTATTCAATCATGTTTCCATAGATATTGGGACAAAAATTGATAGGGAAAACAAATCGTGACTATGGAAAAAATGGAAGGGAAAAAAACCCGATTGTACGCCCAAGTTACAAATCTTTTCACATGGACAGAGGAACGAAAAACAAATTCTATACTTTAAGTGATCCTCGACCAAAGGAAGGGGACTGATCATGACATAGCTTTCATGCATCAATACAGGGAGATAGAAAAGACAACAGAGCCTGCAAATTGAAGAATTTCAAGGACAAACGGGGGTGAGATCAAATTAAGCACCAACAACTGGATTTTGAAATATTATCCATGTTTGATGGTTTCTTAGGCTACAATCAGGTCAAAGTGGCTGAGGAGGATAAATATAAAACAAGATTCATTACACCTTGGGGAAGTTTTGCTTATCAAAAAAATGCCTTTCGGTTTGATTAATGTTGGAGCTAAGTTTCAGAGAGTTATGGATTTGACATTTGCTCATCTCAAGGATAAAAGCATAGTAGTTATACCTTGATGATCTGACAGTCTTTTCCAAGGAAAGAAGCAAACACATCTCAGATCTCAAAGAGGTCTTCATCCAATGCTGCAAACATGGTATTTCTCTAAATCCTAAGAAATCTATCGTTTTTGTAATAGAAGGGAAGCTACTAGGGCATATCGTCTCAAAGGAAGGAACCACCATAGATCTCGAGCATGTCAAGTCTATTCAGACTTTATCATTGCCAACATCCAAAAAGGGGGTTCACTCTTTCTTTGGTAAAGTAAATTTTCTTAGAAGATTCATCCCTGACTTTGCTGAATTAACACGTCATATCTCAAATTTGATGAAGAAGACATAGGATTTCAAATGGAGCAGCGAAGGGGAAGGAAGCATTTGAGAAAATTAAAGAGGCCTTGTCAAAAGCTCCAATCTTGATTTCATTAGACTTTAGAAAATAATTCATTCTTTACTATTATTCGTCTGAACACACCACGTCGACAATATTTATGCAGAAAAATCAAGAGGATGTAGAAGCTCTGATTGCTTTCATGAGCATGCCTTTAAAATATTACAAATTGAAATATACTCCCATGGAAAAACATGCATATTCAGTGGTAAAAAACATGTAAGGCATTCAGATACTATATTCTTGTCTCACATACCGTGGTCCTGGTTCAAGATACTGCAGTAAAATCTATCCTCACCCAACAAGAGCTAGGGCTACTAAGAGGAACATGGGTGACTAAGGTGTAGGAATATGACTTGGATATAAGACCTACAAAGTTAGTTTGAGGGAGGGGTTTGTGTGAATTAATGACTGAGATGAAGACAACAGATTCAGAAGAGGGTGAAAGTTTGCCCGTGGTTCTTTTCATAGATCTGGTGAATGAATGGTACAGTAATATTGTCTTTTTCTTAACTTATGGGGAATGACCTTATCACCTTTCTCACAAGGAGAAACTTACTATTAAAATGAAGTCTAGGGGACTTTGTTCTTTGGGATAATGGTTTATATAAGAGGGGAATTGACGGGGTATTTCTCAGATGTGTGGATAAAGCTCAATAGGATCAACTTTTAAAACAATTTCATAATTTGGCTTGCAGTGGTCATTTCTCAACCCAAGTCATAGCTCACAAGATCCTTCAAACAAGGTATTACTGGCCCACACTTTTCTAGGACACTACAAGTGGGTATCCAGATGTCAAGTGTGCCAACACTTTGTCAGATGCGTAAAATTTCCCTCATTACCATTAAAAACCAATTGTAATTAAGGATCCCTTCTAATAGTGGGGCCATGTATTTTATTGGTATGTTCAACCCGGCTTCCCAGTGCTGGTCATCATTACATCCTGATAGCTACTGATTATTTCAGTAAGTGGGGTAGAAACCATACCTGTTGGAAAAAACGTCACTTCTATGGAGGTGTGTAGTTTTATAAAGGAAAATATTGTTATTAGGTTTGGCATGCCAAGTAAAATAGTAGCGGATAACGCTCCTAATTTGTCTTCTAAGGAGCTAGTTGAGTTTTTGCTACACTCATGGAATTAAGCTGATGCATTTCTCCAATTATTACCCACAAGGGAATGGCCAACTTGAATCAAGCAATAAGAATCTAGTGACTATCATGTGGAAACTAGTGGACTGAAAAATCAAAGGACTTGGCACAAAAAGTGGTTTGATGCACTGTAGGCAAATAGGATTACACCAAAGAAAGCTATAGGCATGTCCCCCTTCCATTTGTTATATGGGAGAGATGCAGAATTGCCTCTTACCTTGGAATTGCCCTGCTTTACAAACTTTCTAAAGCTCTGGAGGATGTCACAAAAAGAATAATGTATTTTCATGGAATTACGAGAAATGCAGGTTCAAGTAGCTGACAGATTGTCAAAACATCAAAGGAAGAAGAAGATGATCTTCGAAAAAAAGGCTAGAGAAAGGAAGTTTGAGATTGGCAATTGGGTCCCTTTTATGGGACAAAAAATGAGAAATAAAAGACATGCACGGAAAATTCGATTCACTTTGGAAAGGGCCTTTTGTAAACAAGAGGATTGTTGGGATAGATAGCTTCATCCTTGCTCATTAGGATGGGATTGAATTACCATTTCCTTTCAACGGGTAACACTTGAAGCTTTTCCGGACATAAAAAAGTAGGGTAAAACCTATATGTATATAAATAAATTTTGTTTGTTTTTCTTTATTTTTCGGTGTTGTGTTGTTTTTGTTTGCCTAACCCCAAGCCCAATGGACAAGATAAAAAACCAGAGATGCTTGGATCTCATCTTTACTCTTGTTATTTTGATAGAGGCAAAGATGTCCACAGACGGAACCGACTGATGTCCTTAGATTTCACTCTAAAATCTAGGACTACCCACTTAAAAAAAAATCGTTCTTTTTAAAATAACAGGTCTTTTTGTGTTTTTATTGCCAGAAGATGTATGTATTATGTTAATATATTCTCAGTGACTCATAAGAGCCAATTTTGAAAAAATACCCAGATGCCCAAACTCATTTTATCCCTCCGCCAAGTTTTGTCTGCGGATAATTTTTATTTAATTATTTATTAAATAAATAATGCCCCATTTGAAGTAAAATTGTGCTTCGGTTGAATCCTGTTGAAGTTTTTGCATGTCAGTATTCACGTGTCTCAATAGATTTTTCACTAGGAATGAATTCAGAGCTTTGTCTATGACTTCTGGAAACATTTTCTGTTTTTATTTAATTTCTTTCACATTTTTTCTTCGGTTTTCCCCGTGGTATTTCTGTTTAATTCCCATAGGTTTTTCCCTTTTCCAGTATAGTCTGTTTAATTTCATGAAGCATCTAGAGATCATGTATGGCCACTACACCAGAAGGAATCAACCTCAGAAAGCATACTTCTGGTCAAAAAATATGAAGTCGTGCACAGAAAGCCTCTCCTAGGCAAATCACACTTTTTAGAATAAATGGATTTAAGCTGCAATGGGATTTTTTGTAGTGGCAGGAAAACGAGAATTTCTTACATGTCTTGTAAGGTACTTTTTCCCATGAAGGCAAAGTCACTTAAGTTGCGATGGGATTATTAGCAGCAGCAAGCAGGCGAGAATTTCTTATCTGCTTTGCAGGGTAAAAATTCTCATTATAAAATAAAGAAAAAATCGCTAAAAGCATTTATGAGAATTTTCTGCCTGCCTAATAGGCTAACTTTTTCCACCAAAGAGATTTATTCCACCCATGCAAAGTCGCACTTTATCAAATGAGGCTAATTTTAATGCAAGTCGCACTTTTTGGGAGATGTTTTTAATTTAATAATGGGAATTTTGGCAGTGGCAGACAGATGGGAATTTCTTACCTGCTTAACAAGGTAAAAAATTCTCATTATGGAAGTCAAACATCTTAAGTAAAAGAAGGGGATTTTTGGAGCTGCAATGCAGGCTAGAAAATCCCATCAAAGTTGGGTTTTTATTTTTAACATTCACCCTTGACAAAAATTGTGACCCTTTTAGGCATTAAACAATGCTTTTAATAATATTTATTAATAGCTTCTCTGCCTAATTTTTGGTGTCGAGAATGGGATGAAAGTCAATACAAGAGGGTGAGCTGAAAATAGATCATGTACGCATGCTATAAATAAATAAAATAAATTTATTTAAAGGCATCCAACGACATGCATAATAGGGCGCCCAATTTGGGTGAAATAAACATGATTGTTTATTAATTAAATTGTCAGGAATAGGAAGGACAATTATTAAAAATAGAATGTTGAGGATTATATAAGCATGGGCTGTCATAATGAAGAAAGCAATGAATTTTTTTTGCTAAGGATTGCAACCCAGACAGTTTTGACACCAAGGAAAGTAGGATTTGTGCATTATAAGGTGTTTTTCATTTCCAGGGAAGCTTCAAGGTTTAGCACCTAGGGTTGGAATAGCTTGGTTTATGCTTTGATAATTAGCTGCATGTTACTATAAGTGCTCAGGTGAATTTAAAAAATATTTATGCTTGCTTTGCATGCAAGGTAAAGCCTCAAATTTTAGGGCAACAAACTTCATATGCAAATTTTTGGTGACAAAAATCAAGTATTCATGCTTTGGATTTCATCTTTGTCTCAAATAAATGCAGGTATTTATTAAAGGTGTTCATACAGGTAAAAGGAAGTTTAAATCAATGTTAGGTACATTGAATATATCTTCTGAATTTGAAGAAATTGCTAGATCTGTAAAAATTAATCCGGGTTGCAAGGAAGTCTAACAGGATTAAAAAAAAAAGAACACAGACAAAGATTGCTCAGACAGATTTCTCCAGCCATGATAAAGTATGATGAAAGAGAAGGATCAGCAAAATCATGCATAACTTCAAGATTTGTTGATATAAACCCATCTTTGAAATGATTGACAGATCCAGGGCCGAAAAGACATCTCTCATGCGGGCAATAAAAAGTAGTGGGAATTATTCAAGCATCAGCATTCCCAGTCACAGCTCAATTGCCCCAAATTTGGTATGGAGTGTGAAAGGTCAAATCATACTATTTCCAAAACAATCCGAGATGTTGAGGGAAAGACAATAATTAGGCTGGATGCATCTCTTATTTTCTATGTTCCCAGATGAAAATGTAATATTAACGTAACTGGTTTAAAAACCATTACTTTAAGTTATTTGGGAGGATTCTTTAAGGTAGGTGACATATGTGCACAATTTTGGCTTAAAATTTTGATGCATGTCACTAAGAGAGGAATTATAGGAAGATGATTGCCAAATGTTCCCTTTACTACTTCTTCATGTTCTAGTTCAGTTGCAGTTTTCCATTTGTAATTTTCCCTTTCCACACTATCAGTAAAGGAAGAACCTACGGGTTAAGGATCGGAATTTGTAATCAGCATTCTTGTGTTCCAAACTTTGAGCTCAAACCCCTGATAGCTTTCTGCAAGCAGAGGAATAGAGAAGATATTTACGGAGAACTTTGTGTCAACAGTGCATTGATATTTTATTTCTTTTTAGATATATGCATAAACTTCGTGTTGTCTTAGATCTATATCTGGAACTTTCCCTTGCTTCAGATTCTAAGTTTTAAGATCTATTCGTTTCGTCCATGTGCATGTAATCAACTCTGTCAACTATTTGTTAGGTTGTACATTTCCTTTCCTTTCTTCTTGCATTTAATTATTTCCTTTCCTGTACATATTGCTTACAGTTGCCTTACTTGTTGCAAAAACTGTCTAGCTATGGTTCATAAGCTACATAGTTTAAAGTAATACCAACAAATAGATTCTAGGAAATACAACTGGTAAACTCTTACACAGGGAGTCTCACCGGTAAATGAGGGAGATTTATATCATGCTTACATACGTTTTCAGTTGTGCAGAAAAATCTAGTCAACACCCATTCATTCTACTTTCTAGCCTAGCCCAAGGATCCCTATTCTCTATTCTATAGGGTTGATCAACCTATAGATTTATATGGCTATCTCATACGCATGCACCCTATATTAATATCTGGACCAAATACCATTTCAAGAGGAGGCCTATGAATCTAACAGTCATGCCTCGGGAATGATCTATTCTATATTATATCAACCTATAGATCTATATGGTTATCCAATTTACATGCAAAAGTGACTCAATATCCATCATCAGTCATCAATCGTGTCATCCCAGCTCCATATTAGACTTCGATAGCGGTTGACCCCCTCGCCCTTCCCAAAGAGATCAAATCAGATCAAATCGCCGACCAAATATCAATATCTATAGCGGGGGCGCCATATTTATGATCTTTATAGGGAGGGGGTGCCCGAGGGGGGGCCTCAATTGAAGCATCGCCCATTGACCCCATATATCTCCCTCAACCCCCCTTTCTAGTAAGATAGTTTGGGGTGGGGGGCCTATATATATATATATATATGGGGGCGTCCTCTATCCATATAGATCTATAGATATAGATAGGCCCCCCAAAGAGAGATATATAGGGCATCTGGAGAGACAAAGATTTGGGTGCCCACCTCATATAGATAAGTATATTTGAGATATAAAGGGACGATAAGCCTATATATCAATCTAGCCTTATCTATCCATATATAGAGGGGGGCAACTATTCTATACGTCATATGATTGATGATGGAACGTATCATCGCATCGCGTTCAATCACCAATCAGTTGCATAAACATAGATTAATAGATGTCGAGCCTAGCCTATTCTCTATTCCAACCCAAGTTAAGTTGACTATAGATAGTTCCAACCCAAGCCAGCTAGAAAGAGGTTCTAACCGGACCAAGGGGCACCATATCTAATAACTACTATTCTATATAGAGATTTTCTCTATCTCCCTTAATCCCCCCATCTATAGAATAGTTTGGGCCATAACAACGCATAAATTCTAACTCGACCGGCTGAGGCACCTCTCCCTATCTATCTCCCTCGACCTGAAGTCTCGGGCCATAAGAGAAATGATTAAGTGCTCTCCGGTTCAACCTCAATTGATAGATCGAGCCCGTATTCAGTCTAGTGTGGTTGAGTGCATGAATGTGCAACCAAACCGTGGTTGAGTGCATGAATGTGCAGGAAATCCCAGACCAAACCCCCCATATAGAGTGGACCAAACTAACCTCAAAAACCAAAAACCTTCTCCTTGACAGTCCCTCCCTATATATATATGGGGAGACAGGGTGAGGGAAAAATCCTCGCTCCTTTCCCTAGGAAACTCCAAACTCCTTTATGAGATTCACTCTTCTTCATGAGGGCTTCTCCTTGATCTTGGAAAAATAACTGACCTCGGCATAGAGGTTTCGAGTCATTGAATACCTAACCTACCGGGGGGCCATATTAAGATATTGGGACCCTAAACCACTAGATCAATTTTACCTTATCTTGATTCGAAAGATAGTGATGAAGGGGTCACCTCTGCCTCTAAAAATAGGGGTTGGAATAGGGGTGGGGGTCGAGCGCATAAATCCAATTAATAGGTCTAGTAGATATATCTATAGGGGCAGATGTAGTCGGTTGAGTGCATCAATGTCGGTCGATCTCCTTCGAATCCTTTCTTTCGATAGGGATATACTTTGGCCCTTCTTCTCCCATATACCCCCTAGCTATATCTATACGCAGGCTAAACCGTCCCCCCACCAATCTAGAGTAGGCCACCCAGGGGTGCTCCCCCGGGGTCCCCAACCCATTATAGAGAGGGGGGATAGGGTAGGAGGACCAAATCTCCATCAATCGAGCAAAGACAGACTAACCAACTCTCTCTCAAGTTTAATTTGCTAGTCATAAACCGATTTAACGTTTTGGCAATATAGAGTATAGGGTGCCAAGTCTTATAGAGAGTGGGGGGTGGGAAACTACCACTGCTATCGTAACTACTTTGATCTATAGTTGTGTGAATGGTGACCCCTTTAATTCTATATGGTATGGCTTATCATTTTTGCTGCACAAGTCAAGTGTGAGTGAATGTCTAGGTGAGGAGGGTCCATCTACATCAGTCAAGTCCCCCTAACCTGCCTTTAGAATGTAGTGGCTAGTGGTCGGCCTTGGGTTTGGTTTCTTTCTGCCATATAGAGATAGGGCACCCCTACCTACCCTACTCATGTTTAAAGGTGTAGTTGGAATGAGTTCATTCGGTGCCATATTAGATAAGATAGGGCCAAATAGTATTGATTCCTCTAGGGCTAGGTGCTCCTGATGACATTCTGGTTTTGTGATGGGGTGTTGATTCCTTTGGTAGTATGTTACCTCGAGGATAGATATGCCCTATCTATATATCGCCCTCTATTTGAACTATGGGGAGGGTGACTGCCCCATAATTCAGATATAAATAGGGGACCTTGGAAGGGTAGCGTGGGGCGGGGCATGAACCCTCCCCCGTAGATATATCTATATCTAGATATAAATATAGATATATATATAGATATATAGATGTGAGGTGGGGCCCACCTTCCTTCTTAAGATAGGAGTAAGATGCCTTCCTTCTAGAATCTATATAGCGGGGGGGGGGGGGGGGGGGGGGGGGCTTAGCTTCCTTAGATTACATATGTAATATGATTGGCCTTCCTCTTTCATTCGCGGAACTCTCTATAGATATCTGATAGCCTGGTAAGAATGAAGAAGAAGGGGGAGAGGGGGTGCCCAATTATTATATTACTATAAGGAGGGCCTCCTCACCCTCATTCTTCTGGGAGGAACCGAGTGAGGAAGATCTAAAGAACCTCCCCTTCGTACTTTACTCCCCTCCATAGGGATCTGGGAAAGAGAAAAGCCTTGGGTAGGTGGGTCCCCCTCTCTATAGTTCTTTCTTTGTTTAGGTCGCTCTCTCTCTCTCTCTCTATATATATATATGTTCGAGAGGGGAGTGGAGGGGACACCCCGGAGGGAGGCACCCCGACATAGAATATAATGTAGGGGTTACCCCTATATAGATAGATAGAGTTTTTTAATATGCGTCGTCTTCATAAGAACTATAGAGAGGGGTCGATTGGATTAAGATTGAACAAATATTGCATCACCAACAGATAGGAAAGTAGAGGGCATACAAGATTAGTGTCGAAGAGGAGATAATCGTCGATACTATCAGCGAGACCTATATCTCCCATATAGAGTGTGGGGGGGGGTGAGGGAGACTCTCTATAGTCATGCTCCCAAACATATATGACGCACCTACCCCTGTATAAAGATCTCATATCTTCGGCCATTCAAAGCAATCAATTTTTATCTTATTCTAATGTCTTCAAAGTAGATAACAAACCAATACTCCAATATATATATATATATATATATGGGGGCTCTTTGTCGCAACCCTTAGAGAAGAGTAGGTATTTATACTCTCTAGCATAGTGGGGGAAACCCACCGAATCGGGGTGGGGCCTTTATAGATAGGGGAAAGGAAGAGGCCGATAAGAGAAGATCAAAGGGTAGGAGGGTGAGAGGGTAGGTAGAGAAGACTCCCCCATCTTTATAGGCCATCCAAGCCCATAGATTCCCTCCTATATATATGGGGGAGAGGGGGAGGCTATCTAGATATACGGTAGGTGGTGTGATCAATTGACTATGGGGTAGGGGTAGAGGTGGCCTATCCTCTATAGAGTTGAGGTAGGAGGTGTTCCCTCTACAACTCCCCACCCTATATATCTTATCCTAATTGGAAGAGGAGGGCCCTTCTATATCGTATTAATTTCATTTGTCAGGAATGAACTATCTATAGTTGGTTGAGCAGCCAATCTAGCCTATATACAGTACAATGGCCCACACACTCTCTATTTATGAAAAATAGATATGGTGGGCCCCCTATATATCTACTATCTAGCCTAAGCTATACTAAAGGTAAGTAAGGCGGATGGCTAGTCCACTATTGAATCCCCCCTCCCGCATACCACCTCATATATAATATAGTTGATAGTTAGGGTGTCCACACACACATATATAAAGGGGTTAGGGGTTGGCTCAGGGAGCAAACCCATAACCATTTATCTATATATAGTTGTAGTTCTATGTACACCCATAGTTGTCATATCTATATAATTGTGCCCATATATGACACAACCCGGTATATAGATTGGATAGGATATAGCTGATTGATTGCTTAGGAGAGGGTCAACACCATGTATATAGATTGGATATGGTTGTTCTATGCACCCTATATAGAATAGATATATGGAAACCCTTATTCTTATATATGGCTCGACTAGAGTCTAGTCTACCCCTTATATGTGCAGAGAATGTCAGGTAATAGACTACGCGCAAAACTATATGGAAATGGTGCACTCACTTGACCAATGCCCATATATACACACACACACACACACACACACCGAATGAATATCTATATATGGGATGAAGTATCCTCTCTCAAGTATAATTCACTCCCTAGGCCAACAAGTCAACTCTCTTCAACTTTTCCCCATGCCTGATATAGAGCTATAGATAGGGACCCCAATATATATATATATATATATATATATATATATATATATATATATATATATATATATATATATATATATATATATATATATATATATATGCCCCATATCTCAGCTCGACCGATGTAGATAATTATATATAGGCCCCAACCCCAACTATCAAATAGGCGATACGCTGATAGCCAGATAGAGATGTATACTTATTGACACTCAAGTGTGAAATAGAGATAAGGGTTCGAGGATATTATACCCAAAATAGAGAATATATTGTCGAGGACCTCCCCCTCTCAGTATGCTACTATCGCTATGTCGAGGACCCCCTCTCTCTATATATACTTCCTTTGGCCTATAGTCAGTCCTCCATACCATACTACAACATACCAACTCCATCTCGTCTCCATACCCGATTGATTTGTAGTGTACCAAATTCCTTTGTTATTGACCATCTAGAATTTCTAACCAAATATGTATTCCTTGTTGTTTGGCATCAGTGAAAATTCATTTCATGTTATGTATACATATAGAATCTATAATCAAGTTTCCAAGAAGCTAGATATGCCCTCTCTTGACAACTCTCTAGGTATTCCTCACCTCCCGACGATCTACTATCTATAGTTGGTGCCCTATCTATAATCTATTGGGGGGGGGGTGAGGAATACTATATAGCCCAAGCCATCTTCTATCTATATCTTGAGGGGGAGTGCCCCATATCCCATATCTAGAAGAGTATAGATAGGGGGGCTTGAATTGATAAATCAATATAATGATTCTCTATGCTACATTGCACTTACACCTTATCCTCCCTCATTGGAAGAGTACCCCCTATTGCGGTCCTTCTTTGATAAATCAATCAGGTGGTTTGTTGGGCTTCGATGAGCAATCATATCATGTTATGTATAGATATAGAATCTAAAATCAAGTATCCTAGAAACTAGATATGTGAGGATGACATTCTGGGTAGTCCTCACCTCCCAACAACTATCTCCAGTTGGAGCCCTATCTATACTTGATGGGGGGATGAGGAGTATTATATACTCTAACCAAACTTCTATCTATATCTTGACAAGTTCCCTGTATTCTATATCTAATAGAGTATAGAAACTTGATGGGGGGATGACCAGTACTAGATAGTCTAACCCACCTTCTATCTATATCTGGAGGAGTTCCCTATATTCTATATCTAATAGAGTATAGAAACTTGATGGGGGGATGAGGAGTACTATAGTACATGTCATTGGTCCAACTCAATGCATTGATATTTTTTTCCTATAGCTCGATTTAAGACAACGAATGGGACTTTTAGCTTTGCTTATGGCTTGAAAATATAATATCATTCATGACTCTCATTCATGACAAAAGATTTACCCTTCCTTACTCTTAACCATTGATGAAATAAGCTAAAGACTTGCAATGGATAATATAGAGTCAAGCTTGGAGAATCACTCACATGATCAACAGATAATCAAGCCCTATCTCACTCAAGCGGGTAATCAAAGGAGAATCAAGCCCTCTCCTCCAACCCTATCTTGAATGAAACTGGACAATTGAGAGAGAGGGGGGGACTGACTCCCAAATCTCCTAGATCTCTATTAGTTGGGTTAAAGGTAAGGCTTGGGAGTAGGAAACAATCAGAGTTGGGAGAGACACACACATTCAAACTTATAACAAAACAAAGATGAGATGAGATAGGAGGGGAACTTGCTTGAAATAGAGACACACACATTCAAACTCGGGGCTCTCGACTATATATATATAGAGGGGGGGTCCTATATACCTATATCTCAAGGATCATGTGAGAAGCACTACATTCGCTTGTCAATTCTAGGTTCCCCGTGTTTAATTGATCTACGTGACATAGTGAGAAATAACGCATTGGTTCATGCATTAGGTTGTATTGGGTTTCCATTTTGTCCAGATGGATGGAAGGACAATGAAAGCTTATATATAGATATAGGGGGACCTAGCATATAGATTTGTAAGTGAGTCCAGGTGAAAGGATGACAATTGTACATGTCGTTGGACCAACTCAACTCATGATGATATTGTTTCTTATAGCTCGGTTTGAGATAACGATTGGGACTATTAGCTTCTCTTCATAACATAAAAATAGAATATCATTCATGACAATAGCCTTTCCCTTCTTGAATCTCGACTCGTGAAATAAGGTAAAGACTTGTAATGGGGAGTCAAGCTCGGAGAATCTCTTGCATGATTAACAGATAATCAAGCCCTATCTCACTCAAGCGGGTAATCAACGGAGAATCAAGCCCTCTCTTCCAACCCTATCTCAAATCAAGCCAAATATTTGAGAGAGGAGGTAGAGCTTTTAGAAATCACATATATAGAGAATGTGACTATCTCCCAAATATCCTAGATCTCTTTTAGTTGGGTTAAGGAGAAATTAGATTAAGAGCATCGAAACCTTTATATATAGCTCATAGCTAGGAGAGTCACACACATTCAACCTCATAAAAAACAAAGATGAGATAAGATATCAAGGAGGGGAACTTGTTTGAAATAGAGTTTGAACTCCTTGACCGCCCGGGGCTCTCAACTATATATGGTCTAATTGTGCCCCCATCTCTATATTCAATATTTTTGTCAAGGAGTGAGAGGAACACTTCTTTATCACCAATTCCACCTGTGTATCTATTCATCTAGTTTATTAAGCCTAATATTACAACACAGAAAGGGACGACCAAATACTAGTGATATCGAATAAGAGTTCCCCCTCTGGCATGCTACTATATAAACATAGGGGATTGGTGAGATATAATATATCTATAGCTCAGGTCTCCGCTAAGATGATATGATGGAGAATGAATGGATGATAGAAAATGAAATGAATGGATGAATACCACTTTAGAACCATCTAGATTCGATGCTGTGAACCATGGGTTGTCATGGGAACATGCCAATAAATGGGATATGGAGTGAGGAATGAACATAATGGAGTGACACATAACAAATTCTCACTGTTGGGTATGACAAATCTCGTCTCTCACAGATAGTGGATGTTGATGAAACAATAAATAAATTATAGATACAATACCATATCTATATCTCAAGTCTTGGCTAAAGATGGGATGATGGAGAATGAAATGAATCGATGAATGCCACTTTAGGACCATCTAGATTATATACTGGGAACCATGGGTTGTCATGGGAACATGCCAATAAATGGGATATGGACCAAGGAATGAACATAATGGAGTGCCACAAAACGGATTCTCACTGTTAGATATGACAAATATCGACTCTCACAAATGGAAGATGTTGATGACATAGTCAAAATTATAGATAAAATACCATATATCAAGTCTCCGCTAAGATGATATGATGGAGAATGAAATGAATGAATGAATGCCACTTTAGGACCATCTAGATTATCTGTTGTGAACCATGGGTTGTCATGGGAACATGCCGATAAATGGGATATGGAGCAAGGAATGAACATAATGTAGTAACTGTAAACATAAAATCACGCACTTGGGTACGTTTCTAGATCCTAAAAAGCATGTTAGCATTTACATGATTCCTAAGCAAGAAAACTAGTAATTGACAACTTTGTTTGGCCTTTTTGCTTTGTCTTTTGTTGTCTCTTTTGTTCTTACACACCCTACAGCCCTAACTGAACTTGCTTGATTTATCCTTTTGTGACCTCAGACACTAATGCCCAGTTCGAACACCAGCGCCTAGGAGCTTTTGTCCATGTTGTGTGCTCTTAACCATTTCTTACCTTTACTCGCTCTTTTTGGGTCTCTTTTATATTTTAGGCATCTTTTTCACTTATGGGTCGGCCTTTTAGTTGTTAATTACAAAATTCAAACAAGGGAATCATATAAATACATAGGTATGCTTTAAAAATGATAAACCAAGCACTAAGCATTAGTACTATCACCTAAGTTTGCATTCCAAAGGCACTACAACACTCTAAAGGTAGGGGAAATCTATTTTATTCTATCCACACATAATATTACATTGCTACATTCTAGATCTAGCCCGCTAGCATTTTTGCAACTTGCACGAGGGCATCCTAGGGCATCATTTCTACACACACACACAAGAACTACATGGGTTCTAAGATGTAGTGCAGCAATCGATAGTAAGTTCATTGTTCAGGTGACTGTAGGGGTCAGTCTGACTCCACATTCTGCATCTATTTTATTAGATTTGATATGGTTTGTGGACATGTGCAAGTACTCATTTTATTTTATAGGTCACGAGTACCCTCGACAATCATAGTGCAAATATCAAGTGGCAGACAAGAGCTAATAGCAAAACCATTGTTATATAGAAGAAAGCAGTTTCTAAGCATCTACATGGCCACCAACGCCTAGATCCAATCGTCATCGCCCAGATTCCTCTACCCTACTATGGGTGCCCCTGTCCAGTTCGCAAATATCAAGTGGCAGACAAGAGCTAACAACAAATTCATTGTGATATAGAAGAAAGCAGTTTCTAAGCATCTGTATGGCCACCAACGCCCAGATCCAATTGTCATCGCCCAGGCGCCTCTACCCTAATGTGGGTGCCCCTATCTGACTCTATTCTTGAGTTCCAAATTTTACAGTGAGCAATAACGACTGTCTATAGATTTTTCAGCACTCACACCTTCCCATATCACTTTCTGTTCATTTAGAAATTAGCTAATTCCTTCTCTCCCTCTCTTGCTTAGAGTTTTCATCTTTCATGCTTATTTTCTTGTGTCATTACTGTATTTTAGCATTCATACATTACTTACTCTACAGTCATATTTAATTAATGATTCAAAATAAATTAAATCAATAATGCAAAATGGATTCTCACAATTGGATATGACAAAAATTAACTCTCGTAGTTAGTGGATGTTGCTGACATAATCAATAAATTATAGATACAATACCATATATCTCTGGTTGGCTCTTCGAATTATCTATATTTGAGCATAGACCTTGGGGGATGGGCATCGATATATAAATGCTGGTGGATGGGAGATATTTTTTGGATCCTCTAGCTCATCTAGTGTCTTCGGCCCTCTCTACTTTGTATTATATTACATGTATGTCGGTACCGGTCCCCTATCAAGGGAATTTATATATATATGGCAGCCTACTCTACTATATATAGAAAAGGGAGAGGCATCTGTTGATCTAGTCAGCTATTTATAGTCGATTATAATTGGATCACAAACGATATCTCCCCATTGCCTCATAAATCCCAACCTTGGAGAAGCTCCCTCCCCTTTATCTATATTTGAGCATAGACCTTGGTTGATGGGCATCGATCTAGAAAGGCTAGTGGATGGGGGAGAGTTTTGGATCCACTAGTTTGTCTGGTAGGCATTGTATTCTGATGCCCTCTCCCCACCTTCAAGAAGTTCCCTCCCTTTTCTATCAACCTGGGAACCGGTTAGAATTGATTATAAAATTACATACACCTACTTCTGTTTAATGCATCACATACAAAATTAGAACATGCATAATAAAACCTCTTATATAGTTAGTCACCCCTATATCCATTTATTGATAAGGCCCCAATCCCCTCTATACATCTTAACTAGTAGAGGCCCATACATCTTAACTAGAGGGACTCCTTAACTCTATCTATATCTCCTCCCCTTATGTATCGGCCATACATATACATAGGAGCTTGATAGGCCAATAGTTCCGATCAAGGGAGGCCTCATAGATCCCAACCTTTGAGAAGTTCCCTCCCCTTTATATATATTTGAGAATAGACCTTGGTTGATGGGAATTGATCTAAAAAGGCTAGTGGATGGGGGAGAGTTTTGGGATCCTCTAGCTTGTCCAGTAGGCATTGTATTCTTAGGCCCTCTCCCCACCTTCAAGAAGTTACCTCCCTTTTCTATTAACCTAGGAACCGGTTAGGTTGATTATTAAATTGTACATAGTCGCCCCTATATCCATTTATTGATGAGGCCCCAATCCCATCTATATCTAGATAGGGCCCCCAAAAGAACTATCAGAGGCCTATATATCTTAACTAGAGGGGCTCCTGAACTCTATTTATATCTCCTCCACCTATCTATTGGCCCTATATATACATAGGAGCTCGAGAGGCCCATAGTTCAGATCAAGGGAGGATAGATATCTATACACCCATCGGTACACAATATATAACACGCCATTGGGAAAGTTCCTCACCCTATTGGTCGAGTGCCCCATGTAATGAAGAGAGAGGGGGCCCTCGATTAGTGAATCAATCTATCAATCAATTGACTACCCCACCATAAAGAAAAGATATAGGTGACTTAATCACCTATCTATATAAAAAGGGAGACCCCACCCCATATATAGATAGATTATAGAGTGTTTTGTCCTGCCACTATCTATATATACCTCGATCCATATTTTAAGCATCTAGTTAGTCCAGTTTGTGCCCTCTTCTCTCTAAAAGGGCCCACATAGAATTTATATAAGAAGTTTGAGGGGGGATCATATAGAATCTATATAGTAGGTGGGGGTCGAATTTAGAGAGTTTCCCCACCCCATATGGATATATAGGGCATTGTGATCTCCCATCAATAGGGGAATCTCGAAGTCATGGGAACCTAGATTCAATTCATATTGATCGATGAGACGTTCGGTTGGAAGGTGTTTAACCCCTTATCTATATATGGTTGGCCCTATCCCTAGATAAATAGATAGATAGATAGAGTTTTATGTAATGTTACTTATATAGTATAGTATGAACCTTGATTCAATCTTTGATTGGGAGGTGTTTGTTCGGTTGGTCAGACTACTCTAGGCCATTAATACAATCATGTTATGTATATAGTAGGAACCTACCTTCAGATTTTTAGCTCTCTATCTAGAGTTCAGAACCCTCTATAGATCATATCAAATTTGTATGGACATGGATGAGGAAGGTATCTTATCTATCTATTATTATAGTTTAGAGTGGACAGTCTCTTCGACTATATAGATAGGGTGGTCAGAGTGCCTAGAAATCTAGAGGGCCAACATGACAGTCCAAGATTATATAAATACGGTGGATGGATGGATAGGTCTCTATTAGATGGATAGATATGTGCAAACGATCTCTTCTCTATCTAGAGTTCGTAACACCCATCTATATATATGGTAAGGAAAGGTTTTTATCAAAGCAATGTGATACAGATGTTTGGTTTCCCTACAATATAGTATGAACCTAAGTACAAACTTCGATTGGGAGTGTTTGTTTAGTTAGTCAGACTAATCCGGTCCACTAATCCAATCATGTTACATATATAGTAAGAACCTTCGTTCTGACTTTTAGCTCTCTATCTAGAGTTCGGAGCACCCTATAAATCTATATGGCTATATAGATCAAATCATATCTAGATGGTTGGTTTCCCTATAGATATATATGGCTTATTTATATAGATGTAGATCTATATCTAGATAAGGCATAAGTGGCTTATACGTATCAACGTCTATTCAAATAGATAGGGCTATTTTATTTCATGCCCTCATTAGAGTAGTGTCAAAGCCATTATATATATAGAGGTGTTCCGCTCCATTCCCATCAATAGTTCTCATTAGAGTAGTGCCCCGTTCCAATCCAATCATGTTACATATATAGTAAGAACCTCCGTTCTGAATTTTAGCTCTCTATCTAGAGTTCGGAGCACCCTATAAATCTATATGGCCATACAGATCAAATCATATCTAGATGGTTGGTTTCCCTATAGATATATATGGCTTATTTATATAGATGTAGATCTATGTCTAGATAGATAAGGCGCAAGTGGCTTATACGTATCGGTGTCTATTCAGATAGATAGGGCTATTTTATTTCATACCCTCATTAGAGTAGTGTCAGAGCCATTATATATATAGAGGTGTTCCACTCCATTCCCATCAATAGTTCTCATTAGAGTAGTGTCCTAAGTTGAATAGAGTAGTTCCCCGTTCCAATCCAATCATGTTACATATATAGTAAGAACCTTCGTTCTAACTTTTAGCTCTCTATCTAGAGTTCGAAGCACCCTATAAATCTATATGGCCGTATAGATCAAATCATATCTAGATGGTTGGTTTCCCTATAGATATATATGGCTTATTTATATAGATGTAGATCTATGTCTAGATAGATAAGGCATAAGTGGCTTATACTTATCGGTGTCTATTCAGATAGATAGGGCTATTTTATTTCATACCCTCATTAGAGTAGTGTCAGAGCCATTATATATATAGAGGTGTTCCGCTCCATTCCCATCAATAGTTCTCATTAAAGTAGTGTCCTAAGTTGAAAGGAACGATAACCAGATCGTACCAACCAAAGAACAGAGATGCTAATCAAACACCACGATCAATAAGATGAAAGTAATTCGCCAGAATAACTTTACATAAAACCTTTGCAAACAAATGAGAAACAATATCATATATTATTATAGAACCCAATGCAATTCATTGAGAACGGGTCTTGGTTAAATAGGCAAGGAATAACAATCTAAGAACCAGTCAAAGTCGTAGATCAAGCCATGAATCAAGGAAATAATTAGTCATCAAAGAACTAGTCAAGACCATAGATTTAGGAGAGAACTAAACATCAAGGATCTAATCAATACCATAGATCTAGGAAAGAACTAGTCAATACCATAGATCAAGGAAAGAACTATACCTAACAACTAGATAATATCTCATAATATCTAAATAAATAAAAAGAAATATCCACACACATAAGTGGGTGAGGATAAATACAATAAAAGTAAATAATGTACCTAGGTGAACATGAGCTAAGGTAAATACCTACTCTAACACCACAAAGTACCCAAAACCAGTAATAACAGAGTAAAGACCCTCTCCAAAGCATCCCAAAAAGCTCGGCTCAAAAAACTCGTACAATACTGAAGAATTTTGGTGTGCACTGTAGTCTGAATCCACTGCTCAATCACAAAACTCAAAAACAACTGACACTGGGCTCCACCAGAATAGCTCCATACAAGGAGACTGTCAATGGAGTGATGTCGAAAGCGCAAAAAAACACCAAACATAATAATCACGTGCTGCAAATAGGTGTGCCACGATCTAAGAACAATAACCAAAGCAATAAGGCAATGACACAAAATCCAGAGTGTCATGATCCATGAAAAGCCAAGGTAACAAGGCAAGGACACAAAACCCGAAGAAACAGGATCAACACCACACCCTCCCATACTGTTGAATGGGTGGAGTGACGCTACAAATCTGTATGAGTTGTCAAAACAACTACTTGAACACTAACAAATTAACACTGGGCTCCACCAGAATAGCTCCCCCACAAGAGAGACTGTCAACATGTCAAAATTGTCGAAAATATAGATACAAAATCTCTCAACAAACAAGAGAGATACACTACACCTGCTAAAGAAAAATGCTCAAAATAAGAAGCATCACAATGCAGAAGGTATAGAAAGTGGAGCAAGAGGCCGAATGGTGGAGGAGTCACGCCTGTAGAGTCCTCTCAACGAATGCCTATGTCGCCGCCACGAGTGATTAGATATCCACCCCAAATCAACACAGATGGATGAAGAAGATGTCTGCATATGAATTGGTGTAAAATGTACAATGGGTGAATGCAAAAGAACATCAGAATGTGTGTCAGGTTGATCATGTCTGACAGCTAAAATCTCAGGTTTCTCAAGCCTGAGTGAAGGTGCAGAACTCATGTGTTGCTCATGATCCTCAAAAAGAGTCGAGCGAACAAAAAAAAGAGCTCTATCAATGTGTGATCCCAATGAAGTATCTTCTGGAAAACCAATGTCATGACGAGAATTCCACTTAACATGTGCAATAGAAGAAACAATACCCTGTGAATGTTTATTAATGACTCCTCTAGTGAGACCCATAGAACAGAGCATGCAAGAACTGAATGCAATGGTATACTTCTTAAAAAAGGCATGCAACTGAGTAGAAGTAGGATACACAACATGTGGAACTGTAATAGGCACAGATGTGGAAGAGCATGCAGTAACAAGCTAATAACATGTGGAATAGAGGAAACAATACCCTGTGAATGTCTGCTAATGACTCCTCTAGTGAGACCCATAGAACAGAGCATGCAAGAACTGAATGCAATGGTATACTTCTTTAAAAAGTCATGCAGCTGAGTAGAAGTAGGATACACAACATGTGGAACTGTAATAGGCACAGATGTGGAAGAGCATGCAGTAACAAGCCTCACAGGTTTAGAAACATCAAAAGAAGGTTCAGGCTCAAAGACTGGTAGATCAATGTCAATGGGTACAAGAGCAAGTGGACTAGGAGCATGGATAAGGTTGTCCACAATATGATGGTGATGTTGTAGGCTAGCAAGTTTGTTCTGCATGAAGTGTATTATTGTATCCTTATCATGAATGAGTGATTGTATAAGAGAATTTCACTTCTCGAGCGATCTATTTTCTTCCACAAATTTTACAATATCCTCTTAAAGTCCACATACTTCAAGGAAAAGCATATCATTCTCGGAATCCATGATAGGTACAAACTGCAACTCCCAAAAATTTAGGATGTCGGGCTCAGCCGAAATTGCATCCACAATTGATTACAACACTCCTCCATATTTGACACTTTATAATTATAGTGCAAGTCTCAAAAGAAATATTTCCAATGGAAAGAGCACAAAAAAAGAAGAACTTTTACAAAAAATGACACTCAAAACCGAGTTAATAATCAAAATTTACAAGCTTTTTAATATTTTTCTCTGTTATTTATTTTAGTTGCCACTAAAACAAAAAAAAGTGTTGTTGTCTTTGCCACAAATAAAATTAAAGGTGGCTGAAGTTAAGCACCTACTAGTAGGAATCACAAGCTTTAAGCCCTCATATGACCATACCATATGACCAAGGGCTAATGATTTTTATGGGTGTTTGCACCTGGATTGTGTAGATAGTGACCTTAACTGCCAAAAATAGCAACTTGTGGATTTGCCCGAATAGTAAAAAATGTGTACAACATCCCTAGGCCCCTGCCAAAAAATGAAAGATTTGAAAACCTTCCTATGCGTAAACCGAGACAAATACGCCGCAACAAAAAATTTCCTTGTGTAGATCTCGAGAAATCCAAAAAATCCAGAAATTAATCCCACAAATTTTTTCTACACGGCACAAATCCCGAAGCAGATTGGTGCGCTTCCAGACAGATGTCAACAACAATCTCCTGCTCTGATACCATGAAAGGAACGATAACCGGATCTTACCAAGCCAAGAACAGGGATGCTAATCAAACACCACGATCAATAAGATGAAAGCAATTCACCAGAATAACTTTACATAAAACCTTTGCAAACAAATGAGAAATAATATCATATATTATTATGGAACTCAATGCAATTCACTGAGAATGGGCCTTGCTTAAATAGACAAGGAATAACAATCTAAGAACCAGTCAAAGTCGTAGATCAAGCCATGAATTAAGAAAATAACTAGTCATCAAAGAACTAGTCAAGACCATAGATTTGGGAGAAAACTAGACATCAAGAATCTAGTCAATACCATAGATCAAGGAAAAACTATACTTAACAACTAGATAATATCTCCTAATATCTAAATAAATAAAAATAAATATCCACACACATAAGTGGGTGAGAATAAATACAATAAAGGTAAATAATGTACCTAGGTGAACATGAGCTAAGGTAAATACCTACTCTAACATATATATGGCTTATTTATATAGATGTAGATCTATGTCTAGATAGATAAGGTGCAAGTGGCTTATATGTATCAGTGTCTATTCAGATAGTTAGAGCTATTTTATTTCATGCCCTCATTAGAGTAGTGTCAGAGCCATTAAATATATAGAGGTGTTCTACTCCATTCCCATCAATAGTTCTCATTAGAGTAGTGTCCTAAGTTGAATAGAGTAGTGCCCCGTTCCAATCCTGTCACTATCAATAGTTAGTGTTCAACTTGACTCCTATATAGGCGTGGGCCCTACCCCATACATCAGTATTGAAGTGAGTGTCTCATTCCATTTCCATGAATCTAGCAAGGCAAGCATGCTAGTCTAGTATGAATTTCACTATTTTTTTTAGTCTAGTTTTCAGCTCTTCTCTTTCTCACTAGTCTACTATGCTCAGAAAGCAAACATGATAGCTCGGCTCGTGTATCTTGGCAAGCATGCTCTTCTCCCATATCTAATCTAAATAGACTCGAGACTCAGAAAACATGCTCTTCTCTCGTATCTAAACTATATAGACATGAGAATAGAGTAGGCAAATATGCTATTCTATCTAGGAAAACATGCTCGTCTATGCTCGGCAAGCATGCTCATTTCTAACTAGGCAAGCTAGCTAGGAAAGCATGCTCGTGTGTGAATGCTCGTTCAACTCGACTCCCTCTATATAGATACGGGACCCACCCCATATATCTATAGTGAAGTGATTCCACTATAGACCTCGCTCTTTCTCACCAGTCTAGTTGTTAGACCTTCTCTTTCTCACTAGTCTAGTATACTCGAAAAGCAAGTATCTAAACTATATAGACATGAGAATAGAGTAGGCAAATATGCTATTCTATCTAGGAAAACATACTCGTCTATGCTCGGCAAGCATGCTCGTTAGATAACTAGGCAAGCTAGTGAGGAAAGCATGCTCGTGTGTGAATGCTCGTTCAACTCGACTCCCTCTATATAGAAACGCGACCCACCCCATATATCTATAGTGAAGTGATTCCACTATAGACCTCGCTCTTTCTCACCAGTCTAGTTGCTAGACCTTCTCTTTCTCACTAGTCTAGTATACTCGAAAAGCAAGTATGCTAGCTTGGCTCGTCTATCTCGGAAAGCATGCTTTGCTCCCATATCTAATCTAAATAGACTCGGGACTCAGAAAGCATGCTCTACTCCCATATCTAATCTATATAGACTCTAGAGTTGGCAAGCATTCTCTTATATCTAAGAAAGCATGCTCGTCTATCTAGGCAAGCATGCTTGTCTGTGCTCGCCAAACATGTTCATTGTTGACTAAGCATGTTAGCTAGGAAAGCATGCTTGTTTGTGTTATGCTATATTCTTGAAGAGGATAGGAATATCCCACATATATAATCTAAATAGACTCAAGAATTGGAAAGCATGCTCTACTCCCATATCTAATCTATATAGACTCCAGAGTTGGCAAGCATGCTCTTATATTTAGGAAAACATGCTCTTCTATCTAAGCAAGCATGTTTGTCTGTGTTCACCAAACATGTTCATTCTTGACTAGGCAAGTTAGCTAGGAAAGCATGTTTGTCTATGTTATGCTCTATTCTCAGAGAGGAGAGGATAGTCGAATATATATATCTAATCTAAATAGACTAGGGACTCGAAAAGTATGCTCTACTCCCATATCTAATCTATATAGACTCCAGAGTCGGCAAGCATACTCCTATATCTAGGAAAACATACTCTCAATAAAGATATATGGCACTCTCAATAAAGATGACACTCGACCGACTACCTAGATACAAATAGATGGGCACTCAATATATGCCCTATATATCTATCTAGCATTTGATAGTAAGATGGTAAGCACTCGATAGTGATATGAAACTCCCTACTTTCAAGGTGGGATGGAGATGGTAAGCACTCAACTTAAATGAATATATGGCATAACACTCGCTACTTTCAAGATGGGTTGGTGATGGCTTGAGATGGTAAGCACTTAACGGTATGATAGTAAGTGATGGTATTTATTTTCAAGATGGCACTCAACTACTGCATATAGAATAGAGATTGATAGGGTTTGGGTTGAGCCTATATATCCATTTGGAGAGCATGCTTCATTAACAATATATAGATAGGTGAACTTCATTACCGCTACCTATATATGGGTAATGGTAAGTGATGGTATTTCATTTCAAGATGGCACTCAACTACTATATATATAATAGAGATTGATTAGGATGCTCATCAGGCATGTTCGCATGTTCATCGTGCATGATAGATAGGGTTTGGGATGAGCCTATATATCCATTTGGAGAGCATGTTTCATTAACAATATATAGGTAGGGGACAAGGTGAACTTCATTACCCCTACCTATATAAGGGGCATTCAAATGATGCCCCACTCTTATCTATATATGGGGGGGTCAACACATCAACACATAATGCGAATAGGTGCACCACATACCAACCATACGAATAGGTAGCATCTCTCATCCATCTATATAGAGGAAGCACCATAGGGAAATATCACTCACTGGATCTAAATAGATAGAAAGATAACACTCGTGATTGATGATGAATCTTTAAGAACCAACATGACAGATATATCTGAGGGGCATATTTGCTTATCTTTGGGGTGGGCCGGAAAACTATATATATATATATATATATATAACACACTTGTGATTGATGATGAATCACTAAGAACCAACATGACAGATATATCCGAGGGGCATATTTGCTTATCTTTGGGGTGGACCGGAAAACTATATATATATCTCATTTTCATAAGATAAGGCCTTACCTATATCTACCTACCCATCTCATCCATGCGGGAAAGCACCTATACCTATATAGGAGAGTAAGAGCATAAATACTCACTCACTTATGGAAGTGTCAAGTCGTTGTCTCCCATTAGTTGTATAATATGGTTGGGTCGGCATTCTATTTTATTCCAAGCCAACTCGAAGTGGAGTATGAACATCATATTTCAAGCCAACCAGAGTATAAACATTCTATTCCAACCTCGAAAGCATGTTGATCCAACCAAGAGCCAACTGGTTGGTTATAAGCATTCTATTCTATTCCAAGATAACCTACATGAGATAGAAAAGATCTCCGAATGAGATGTGTGAAATGACAGTATAGCTTGGAGTGATTGATTCAACCTTACAGCTTAGCATTCATGTTTAGAGTGATTGATTCGATAGGTCAAGTAGTTATTGTTCATGAACTAAGTAGTTAAAGTAAAACCCCTGATAGATAAAAACACATTTTATTGACAAATCTGACACGGGAGCCTCACCGGTTAAATGAGGGAGATTTATCTCATGACTGCCTAGGTTTGATGCTATGCAGAAAATCTAGCCAACAGTTTTTGGCGACTCCGCTGGGGAACAACTATCTTTGCAGATCAAAGCTTTTCTATTGAAGATCAGAGTGTTTTCCATACAAATCTCAACCTGGCTGAACGTCCATTCACCCAATCCGTGAAGGCGCAAGGAAGGACTTATCATTTCTTCCGACTGTAGGAGCAATTCAATTTCAATCATCCTCCTCAAGTTAGAAGCCGTAGATCTAGTCTCTCACCAAGAAGGAGAGTACACACCCATCCAGATCCAGATCGTATTCAACACAATCCGGTGGCTGGAATTATTCATCAAGTCTATCAAGTCTACACAAGGAGGAGACGTGCTCAAGTTAACATGGCGCACCAAATTGTACCTGTTCCATGGGGAGCGGCTTTTGGACCTCTCAACTTGGCTCCACCTATGCACGATCTGCCAAAAGGATCTAGTAAGAATTTTCCAAAATTATTTGGAGATGGAAAGCAAAACCTGGATGATCATTTGGCGGCCTTCTTCATATCTTGTGGTGTGCTTGCAGTGGAGCATGAAGATGTCTCAGTCAGGCTCTTCATTGAGACTCTACACGACTTGGCTGGAGAATGGTTCTATCGGCTGGCTCCTGGCACCATAACCAACTAGGTGACTATGCGTGAGCAATTTATCAAAAGATTCAAGCCTGTAGAGGATGCTAGCACGTTGATCACCCAACTGACGCAGTTGAAGAAAGAGCCAAACGAGAACATGCGAGACTTTATTGCAAGGTTTTAAAGGATTTTGTATAAAATCCCCACTTCTACTGCATTGAGCGACGAAAATCAAAAGACGTTTTTTATAAACGCTCTATTGCCTGAAGTTGGATATCAGCTAAGACGGGCAAGACCGGTAAATCTGCTTGAAGCACAAAATGCTGCCGTGGAGGTTGAGGACGACTTGATCATGGCTGGAAAACTCAAACAACCATCTCACAAAGCTGATGGCGCTTCTTCTAGTAGTACTTCAGATCCGTTGTTGCAGAAATTGGCTAATGACATGTTGCAGATCAAGAAGCAAATCTCTCAAGCAGGGAATGCAACCCCCTCAAGATTAGCCCCTACCAGGACCTTCAATGGTCAAAATCAAAATCAAAATCGAAACAGACTTGCTGCTGCACCACAGCGTTTGGCAATAGAAGCTGCTCCAAGGAATAACTTGGAAACTAATGAAGAGGATCTCAGAATTGATGAATCATTTGATGATGAAGACTTTATAGATCCCGCTGGCGACTCCAATATTGGTTACCTAGACTATGAATCTGACGATGGATATTATGAATCTTTTGAAGATTCTGATGGTCACACTTTTGCGGTGTTTACAAGGTCTCAGACGCGCCAAAATGCCGAAGCATCCGCAAGCGGCCGGAAAGAGAGAGAAGATCCTGGCCCGGATGTTACTATCTTGAAAAGAGGTAGCACTCTCCCTTCTTCATTAGCGCCCAAGGATAAATATTCAAATTCTTTCAATTCGCAGCAAAGAACCAACGCACATCCTGCTGAAGCAAGTCAAGCTTTTGACATAATTGATCACATCAAGAGAAACAAGGTCCAAATGTCAGAAGCTGAGTATTTGAGGGCGTTTCCTGATCAGCTGAATAGATTGGTCAAATATGTGCAAAGTAATGGTCCCAGCCCAACTAATAATAATTCACGGGGTATCTTATCAAGTCCAAAGATTACTCCACCTTCAAATAATGTTGCTGCAAGTTCTTCTCCTTCCACCTCTTCTCCTACTACATCAGAACGGATTGAGCCATTCTATATGTCTTTGCTCATCAACGGACATAAGCTAAGCAATTGCATCTTGGATTCTGGAGCTTCCGACAACGTCATGCCTGCCAAAGTTGCTGATGCCTTGGGTCTTACATTGACAAAAACCATCAGAAGATGTTATTCCATGGAAAGGCAAGTCCCTCTTGTGGGGCAAATCAAAGATGCGCAGGCAGTACTTGCTTCCTTTCCAGATAAAAGACTGAAAATGACTATCCTTGTAGCAGACATTCCAGTCTCTTATGGCATGCTGTTGAGTAGAAATTTCTGCAAAGAGCTGGGTGGAGAAGTCAAGATGGATTGGTCTTGTGCGCACATACCAATCAAAGGAGTAAATCAGAAGCTGGAACCTGAGAAGAAATCTAAGTACACAGTGTCAAAGTCTGAGGATCCTAGATCTCAGATCTTGTTTCAGGAATCGGATCGCGGAGTCTATTATCTAGAAATGGATAAAGAAGAAATTCAACCGGTGATTCGAGAATCACATCAAATTGATAACAAGATTTGGACTCTGGAATTTGATGGTAGCTGCTATTCATTTGGATCCGGCGCAGGCATTGTTCTTATCTCTCCTGAAGGGAAGGTGCATGCGCACTCCTTCAAATTGATGTTCGAAAATACTAACAATACGGCTGAGTATGAAGCATTGTTGTTAGGCATGGAGCAGGCAAGAACAATGGGAATATTATTACACGCAAGAGGAGATGCTGAGTTGATTGTGAAGCAGATAAGAGGCCTCTACCAAGTCAAAAAAGACAAACTGCGGCACTACAGAGATCAGGTCTACTCTGTTATCCTGGATTTTTCAGCTTTCTCAGTATCTTACATTCCGAGAGAATAAAATTCAAGAGCTGATTCGCTTGCAGTGACTGCAACCTTGTTGAATCCGAATCAGCCCTCTGCATTCTTTAGACATGTAGACTACAAGGTGGAAATGGTTTTTCGCCCAAAGGTTCCTGACAACGTCCAGCAATGGCAGGTTTTCAACGATGACACACAGATTGCTGCGTTTCTCCAACAGGACAACTTTGAAGAAATCTACTATGAGGGAAGCAATTCACCTCCTAGGCAGACCACTGTCGGAGAAATGGATGCTGACGTCTCAGGAGGTCAGAAGATTATCCAGCTAAAGGGAAATAAAATTCCCAAAGGCTTGGTATCTCTTGAGGAAATGTTTAATAAGCATGATCAGATGCTTAAGAAAAATGAAGAAAATGAGGAAGGCTCTTCCTCCGACACACAATTACTAAATTTGGGAGCCGGAAATGATCCCAAATTAGTAAATCTGGTTAAGTGTTGTTCAGAAGCTGAAAAGGAAGCTTTCACTAAGCTTCTTAAGAAATATATGGATGTTTTTGCCTGGTCTTATCAGGATCTAAAAACATATCAGCCTGCGGAAGTTCATCACTACATCCCACTTAAACTAGAACAGAAGCCTTTCAAGCAGAAGCTGCGGCGGCACAATCCTACCATTTCAGGAACTATCTTTGCAGAAATCCAGAAATTGTTAGACGCAAAGATTATTTATTCCATTCACCATTCGGAATGGTTGGCCAACATAGTCCCTGTTAGAAAGAAGAGCGACGAGATTAGGCTGTGCGTGGATTTTTGCAACCTTAATCAAGCTTCACTGAAAGACAACTACCCCATCCCCATCCCCATCATGGATCACACTCTGCAGGTGATCACTGGATCTGAGATGCTTTCCATGCTCGACGGCTTCTCAGGCTACAATCAAGTCAAGGTGGCCGACGAAGATCAATACAAAACGGCGTTCATCACACCTTGGGGAACTTTTACGTACCAGAAAATGCCGTTCGGCCTGATTAATGCTGGTGCTACATTTCAAAGAGCTATGGATCTAGCCTCTGCTCACCTCAAAGATATAAGCATAGTGGTATATCTAGATGATCTGACAGTCTTTTCCAAAGATAGAAGCACGCACATTTCAAACTTGGAAGAGGTCTTCATACAATGCCGCAAGCATGGTATTTCTTTGAATCCTAAGAAATCCATCTTCGCTGTAACGGAAGGGAAGCCGCTAGGGCACATTGTCTCCAAAGAAGGAACAAAGATAGATCCAGAGCTTGTCAAATCCATTCAGACATTGCCTTTGCCCACATCCAAAAAAGGAGTTCACTCTTTCTTTGGAAAAGTGAATTTTCTCAGAAGATTCATTCCTAACTTTGCTGAGCTAACCCGTCATATTTCGAATATGATGAAGAAGACACAAGATTTTAAATGGAGCAGCGAAGGGAAGGAAGCTTTCGAGAACATCAAAGAGGCCTTGTCGAAAGCTCCAATCTTGGTTTCACCCGACTTCAGTAAAGAATTTATTCTTTATTGTTATTCTTCCGAACACACTATGTCAGCAATCCTGATGCAGAAAAATCAAGAGGACGCAGAAGCTCCTATTGCTTTCATGAGTACGCCTCTTAAAGCTTATGAGTTGAAATACACTCCAACGGAAAAGCACGCATATGCAGTGGTGAAGGCATGCAAAGCATTCAAGTATTATATTCTTTCCTCACACACTGTGGTTTTGGTTCTAGATACTGCAGTTAAATCTATCCTTACTCAGCAAGAGTTAGGATTGTTGAGAGGCACGTGGGTAACAAAGGTTCAAGAATACGACTTGGATATTAAACCAACAAAGCTGGTTCGAGGAAGAGGTCTGTGTGAATTAATGACGAAGATGAAGACATCAGTACCTGAAGCAGATCAGGATAAGATAGATGGAGATTTTCCTGTAGTACTTTTTATAGATCTGGCAGAGGAGTGGTACAGTAACATTGCTTACTTTCTGACGTATGGAGAATGCCCAGATCAACTTTCCAAAAAAGAGAAACGAACTATCAAACTCAAATCCAAAGATTTTGTTCTTTGGGATAATGGTTTGTACAAAAGGGGAATTGATGGCATATTTCTTAGATGCGTGGACAAAGCTCAACAGGATCAGCTACTACAACAGTTTCATGACATGGATTGCGGTGGTCATTTCTCAGCCCGAGTCACTGCACACAAGATCCTCAGAGCAAGGTATTACTGGCCTACCCTTTTTCAAGATACTGCAGAATGGGTAGCTAAGTGTCAAGCATGCCAACATTTTGTTGGGCGTGTGAAATTACCTGCATTGCCTCTAAAACCCATTGTGATTGAAGAACCTTTCCAACAGTGGGGAATGGATTTTATTGGAATGCTTAACCCGGCTTCCAGTGCCGGTCATCATTACATTCTAACAGCTACTGATTATTTCAGTAAGTGGGTAGAAGCTATTCCTGTGAAAAATGCCACTTCTGCCGAGGTCTGCAATTTTATAAAAGAAAATATTATTGTCAGGTTTGGCGTGCCCAACAAAATTGTAGCAGACAACGCTCCGAATCTTTCTTCTAAGGAGTTGGTGGAATTCTGCTACACTTACGGGATTCAGCTGGTTCATTCCTCAAATTACTATCCACAAGGGAATGGTCAAGTTGAGTCTAGCAATAAAAATTTGGTGACTATCATGCGCAAGCTTGCAACGGAAAATCAAAGGACTTGGCATAAAAAATTGTTTGATGCATTATGGGCAGATAGAATCACACCAAAGAGGGTGATAGGCATGTCCCCATTTCCGCTGTTGTACGGTAGAGACACGGAGCTGCCTCTTACCGTGGAATTTCCTGCCCTACGACTTTCTAAGGCCCTGGAGGGTTCCACATTCACGAATGCTATTGATAAAAGAATTATGTACCTGACTGAATTGAGGGAAGTACAAACTCAAGTTGCAGATAGGTTGACAGAGCATCAAAGGAAGGTGAAAGTCATCTTCGACAAAAATGCCAAGGAAAGAAAGTTTGAAGTTAATGACTGGGTCCTTCTATGGGACAAAAGAAGAGAAACAAAAGGCATGCATGGAAAGTTCGATTCACTATGGAAAGGGCCTTTTGTGATTAAAAGGATCGTTGGAGCAGATAGATTTATTCTTGCTCATCAGGATGGATTCGAATTGTCGTTGCCTTTCAATGGGAAACACTTGAAGCTGTTCCAGACATGAGAAGCATGGTAAAACCTGTATGTACATAAATAAATCTTTGTTTGTTTTTTTTCCTTGTTTTGTTTTGTTTTTTGTGCTGTGTTGTGTTGTGTTTGTTTGCCTGACCCCGTGCCCAAAGGACAAGATGCAAAACCAGAGATACTGAGATCTCATCTTTTCCCTTTGTCATTCTGATAAGAGAAAAAGATGTCCACAGACGGAGCCGACTGGTGTCACTCAGATTTCACCCTAAAATCTGTGACTACCCTATCCAAAAAAATTTCGTACTTTTAAAATAATGGGTCGTTTGTTGTTTTTATTTCCTGAAAGTTCTTATACTGCGTCAAGATAATCCCAAAGAGCCATATTAGCCCTTTTCGCCAAATACCCAGATGCCCAAAATTGTTTTATTCTGTCGTCAGGATTTGTCTGCGGGAAATTTGTATTTAATTATTTTGAGCCCCGTATGAGGCTATTTGCACTCTGTTTTAACTCTATTATGAGCGAATATGTTATTATTCCTATGTGCCAGAAAGGTTTTAACTTATTTTAAGTTTTGGGCTTTATTTGCAATTTTTGGCAATTTTTTGTGTTTTTGTGGTGTCCCGTTTCGTTTTCTGTGAAATTTCTCTGAAATAATTCCTTTGCCGGGTAAGCCCGTTTTTTGGCCTGGAGCAGCTGGAAAACATACACGCACATTATTCCCGGAGGAAGTCATCATCGGAGGTCCGGATCACTGGGAAAAAGCGAAGTCGTGCATAGAAAAGCCCTTGCGGGGATGGGCGCATTTTTGGAAAACAAAGGATTTAAGCTGCGATGGGAAAAATATAAGCCACAGGTAGGGTGGGAATTTTATACCTGCCTGGCAGGGTACTTTTTCCCGTGTTATAAAAGTCACTTAAGCTGCAGTGGGAAAAATAGAGGCTGCAGGTAGTTGGGAATTTATTGCCTGCCTTGCAGGGTAAAAATTCCCATGATATAATAAAAAGGAAAGTGACTTAAATGAAATCATGGGATTTTAGTGCCTGCCTCGCAGGGTAAAGAATCCCATTGTCAAAGTCAAGTGACTTAAGTGAAATCATGGGATTTTAGTGCCTGCCTCGCAGGGTAAAGAATCCCATTATGGAAAAATTCTTAAAAATAGAATTACATGTGCAAAAAAGTGTGCCCCCTTTGGTGAGAGATTAAAAGGATTAAATTGATTATTTTAATTAATCTTTCCTCTCAAAAAGTGCGCCCAAGCTTGGAGGAGGTCAACAAGTCAAAGGTGGAATAAAAGAAAGGAGTTAAATTAATTAAATTTAATTTATTTAGTGGCTGCCCCCTTCCTCTCAAAAAAGTGCGCCCCATTTGGGTAATATTTAATGTTTTTTAAAGC
The DNA here is from genome assembly GCA_019776745.2 of Taxus chinensis. NCBI lineage: Eukaryota > Viridiplantae > Streptophyta > Pinopsida > Cupressales > Taxaceae > Taxus > Taxus chinensis. The sequence goes on from CM034149.1 coordinate 680,422,758, forward strand.
ATTAAAACATTAAATTAATTTTTATTTTGAGTGGCTATGGTCAAAGCACACTGTGAGGCTAAAGTTAAGTGATGTGTGAAGGATTAAATTGGATTAATTTAATTTATTGGATGGCTGTCCTTAAACATGCTATTTTTAAAAGAGAAAAGCATGCTTTTTAATTAATTAATTACCTTTAATTGTTAGGGAAATTATTAATTATAGAATTGTGAAGGTTATATAAGCATGGGCAGCCATATGGGTGAATAATTTAATTCACAGGTAAAGAATTGCAGCCAAGAGGAAAAGTGCGCCCCCATTAGAGGAAGGATTTTGTTCAGACAAAGTGCTAACAAGGCTAAAAGCTTCCAGATTTGGCGCATGCTTTGGAGGAGGTTGATCTTTATCTGCATAATTATTTACACAGGTGTTGCAGGAGCTCAGGTGTTGATAGAAAGGATTCATGCTCTCTTTATGTGCAAATTAAACACTAATTTTTGGGGCAGCAGACTTTAAAAGTGCAGATTTTTGCAATTTAAATTCACTATTCATGCTCCGGTGGCCATTTTTGTCTGAATAAATTGCAGGAATTCATTACAGGTGTTTTATAAAAGAAAAAGAGTGTTTATCAATGTCCAACACATTGCAAATATCCTCCGAATCTAAAGAATTGTCCAGATCTGCACCAGTATTGAAGAAATCCGGCCAAATAAGAAGAAAAAGAATTATTCAGACGAAGATAGACAAAGCTATGGCGAAAAGAGATGAAAAAGAAAGCACGATGGAGTCATGCATTGCTTCCAAACTTGCAGACATAGGAGATACGGATCTAGGCCCGGAACCTCTTGCCGATTTGATAGATAGATCCAGAGCGGGAAAGACTTCACTCATGCGTGCGGTCAAAAGCAGTGGAATTGTTCGAGCTGCAGCTTTTCCATGTACATTCCAATTGCCAGAGTTCGTGATGGAGTGCGCTAGATCTTATCATCCTTCATCCAGATCAATGCGTGATGCTTCGGGAAAGAAAATAATTCGTTTGGATGCAGAGTTCATCAATTATTGTTTGAAGATTCCAGTGCGAAAGGCGGTGACTTCTATTAGCATTCAGGATGCTGACAGTAAATGGGAGAAGCACAAAGCTGATTGCGTGAGCATCATGAACAACCGATACATGAAGAAGCCTAAATCTCCTTCAAAGTTCCCGAGAACTCTTCCACGGTCCATTTTGGTGCAGGAGGCAGATGATGTCATCAAATTGCTATGCAGGATGAATGGTGAAGCTAATGCCTACACTTTCCGTACATGGATGTATGCTTTCATCATGACCATTGAAATCAACAAGGTTGATTCCATAATCAATTGGTCGGAAATTATTAGCAGCAACATCGGTGAGCAACTTCGGAACGTGAAGCATACTTTCAGCTTCAAGATGACTTCATACTTGGTGTATGCTGCAGCTTCACAAGGCGTCTTTTCCAAGATGGATAGATGTGTTCTTTCCAAGGACCCCATTTTCGAGTGCTACCCACAGCTTACTGCACCTACAGGCGAGAAAGACTTCAAAGTGATCAACGATGACTTCTTCTACGATTTCATCTGCAGGCCAAACAAAGACTTGAAGGCCAACAGGGTAAGCAAGGAAGTGTGGGAAGTAGTGTCCAAGATTGGCAGTCTATTCATTCAATTTGCAGATTTCACATACCTCAGGTTTACAGGCTTTTCTGGAGAACCAATAAATATGCCCAGTTATCCGAATGATAGATTGATCGCCATGGAGCTAAGCAGGCAACTTGTGGAGTTACATGACCTTCAGTCGAAGCGGCATAAGTCTACGGGTTTCTTCCCAATCACTATGGGATATTACACCTGCATCAGCATTCACAGAGCTCGAGGGATGGAAGCGCAGATATTATCTGAGTATGAGCAAGAGTTCTTCCCTGGACGACTGAACTTCGATCCATTTGGATTAGCTAGGAAGACAATCTCCCAGCAGTACGCACATGTGCCTTTGTTAGAAGATTTCTGGATGAAGTGCAAAAGTGAGTACGAAGTTAGAAAGAAATATTTCAGCAGGCTATCAGCAAACCAAGTGTTCGAATTCGGACTAGCGCAAATACCTGCGGATCTTAAAGATGATGGGAATGTGGTACTTAACACTTACCATCAAATGGGAGGAGATAAAGCCATACTGCAGAATAACATAGGAGGCTGCAACACAATTGAAGAAAGGTCGAGTGCTGTGTTGGTGAATACTTCAAACTGGTTGCTGACGAAGGGATATTGCCTTGATGAAGCATTGATGAATCAAATCACGGGCAACTTTGGCGTAGGAGATTCCCTCAAGTGAAAGCATGAAGGAGAAAGCAGCAGAAGGTCTGAGAAGTTGAAAGTACACAGAAGATCTCAAGAGAAAGAGAAGATCACTTCTACGACCATAGCTTTGACTCCGGTTTCCCTAGTACCCAGTACTTCACCAACTATTGCACCGCAGCAGCATGATGTTTCCATGCCTCCACTAAATCCAGCGATGTTCATCTTCTCCCCTCAGCCACTTCGTTCAGCGCCCGTTCCAGAGGAGATGTTGAAGCTACAGATGACGGAGTTTGAAAGAGCTTTGTCCTTGGATGTTTCAGAAGATGGCAGCCATGACACTGTGGCACTTTCTGATGGAGAGGATGCAGAGTGGGAGATGGTAGTGCACTCAACGACTTCTCACTCTCCGAGAAGTAATTTCTCGAAATGGTTAGCTTTGCAGTTGGTTCCGGAAGCAAGAGTAGAGATGAACTTAGAGGAGCATGACTTGCAGCTACTTCGGGATCTGAGCAGAAGAGACAGAAGGCCTAAAGTTGCTAAAGAAACTTCTAGGTTGATCATTGAAAATTTAGGAGAGAAGTTTGCTGAGATATCAATTCTGGCGGAAGGGAAGACAGAAGAGGAGCTCACGGCGGAAGATGTGACAGTGACCAAAGTACCCCTCGGTCAAGCCACTACTGAAGGATTGAAGCAGGACACGCAGACATTGATGGATGCTTTATTCCTTAGGCTTGACAGTGAAAAGGCGGAGAAAGAGGAGCTACAGAAGCAAGTATCTCAATTATGTGAGATCATAGCCAAGGTTGCTAAACCTTCCATTCAACCCATTTCAGAACAGGTGAGTGATCATCTTATACAGGAAATGGAAGATGCAAACAATCAAGTAAAGGCTATTGACGAATGAAAGGATCTAATCATTCATCAAGCTTCTGTACAACTTGGAGAAGTGCCAGCCCGCCTAAAGGTTATGAACGATGCAGCAAATCAACTAAAGCAACTGATGGAAAACATAGAAGGCATGAATACAGTTGTAGAGAGTAACCTTAGTATTTTGGTCGAGGTCAACAAGCTGCCGGGAGATGTATTGATTGCAAAGCACATTGTACCGGATGGATCAGTCGAGAAGGGGAAGCAACTAGAGTTTGCAGTATCTTTCCGCTTGGAAATCTGCAAAGTTTTGCTGAAAAGGATGCAGGAACTTGAAAGTAGGACGTCATCCTTACCCGACAATATCATTTCTTTCACGGAAGAGGATGTGGTTGGAGGCGTTACTTCTTACATGCGGATTGTTTCTAACGAGGTGCCTAATTCCCTGGAAGGTTCTCTTTTGATGGTACAAAAGAGAATTGATAAAGCTACCAAGCCTTTCACAATGAAATCTATCAATAGACTGGTGGCACTGCAGGCAGACATTGCGAGGTTTGGGCCGAGCTTGGAAGATGTGGAAGCATGCATCAAAGTGTTGAACGAAGGGTTGCTGCAATTCAGGATAGAGAAAGAAGCAGTGGCTAAAACAGATGGAAAGATACTGAATTATATGTTCGACAAGTATATCAGATATCAGAACAAGAAGAAGATGTAAACATTACAGCTGGCATGACTTCTTCTATTCTTTCTTCTTCTATTTTCTATGTTCCCGGATGAAATTGTAAAACTTCTAAGTTATTGGTTTTACAGCCATTACTTGAAGTCATGTGGAGCCATTCTATTAGTTAAGTGATACATGTGTCACTTAAGAAGAAGTTAGTTGAGGATGATTGCCAAATGTCATCTTTACTTGTTGTTTATACTTTAGTTCAGTTTGAGTTTTCAATTTGTACTTTCCCTCCTACATTCTATAAGTAGGAGAAGAACCTCCGGGTTATTCATCAATCAGAATTTGTAAGCAGCAATCTTGTGTTCTAGACTTTGTGCTGAACCCCTGAGAGCAACTTGTAGCAGAGGAATACAAAGAAGCAGGTTTCCGGAGAACTTTGTGTCACAGTGTACTGTGTTTCTTGATTTTAAATCTTAGATCTTTTAAGTAAACTTTGTGTTATTTTAGATCTAGATCTAGAGCTACCTTTGCTTCATAATTCTGTGTGTTCAAATCTATTAAGTTTCTTCTATGTGCATGCAACTAGCTCTGCTATCTACTAATTGGGATGCACATCTTCCCCATTTCTTCTCTGTGTTTCCTTTACTTCCTTCTTCTATAACTTTCCTTTCTTAAACAACTGCTTACTTGCTGCAGAACTTCTTAGTTATGGTTCATGAACTAAGTAGTTAAAGTAAAACCCTTAATAGATAAAAACACATTTTATTGACAAATCTGACACAGGAGCCTCACCGGTTAAATGAGGGAGATTTATCTCATGACTGCCTAGGTTTGATGCTATGCAAAAAATCTAGCCAACACTATGGCTCTGAAAATTGAGAACAACATTAAAGCAGTTGGAAAACCTCCTAAGAGGGAGGGTGTTAAATTGATCAACCCAGAGAAACCTCAATCAAGTAAGGTTGTGGATCTTGAGGAAGTTGTAAAGACTTTAGCCGGAGCTATCAAAGAAATCTCTTACAAGCTAGCCAGGGCAGAGAAAGGAATTGGACAAGGTTCTCATGGTTAGCATAGGCAACAAGGACAAGAAAAATTTACAAATCATCCTATAAATGATCAGAGATCTGATGACAGAGGTAAAGGACCCATGGGAGGTAGACAACCCCAAGCTAGGGAAAATAGACTAGTGCCTGATCCTCTAAATGCCAAAGTTGTTTTTGTTGAAGAGACAAATGAAATTTATTGGTGTGACAAATGTTTCTTATCCCACCCGCCATGTGAAGTAGATCAGCAAGTTGAAGAAACTGATGATGATGATAACACTGATGATGATGCATGCATGGTGGATTGCTCTACAAGCTCACAACAAGGAGCAACTTCAATTGAAGTAATAATTGCAAGAAATGTTACAAGTTTTTGGGATTGCATTCACCGGGTACCTCTTCTTCCTCCCTCTCATACTTTCTAAATAGATATGGTACAAGATTTTGAACTTCCTAATAATGGTTTTGAGTACCTAAGAGCTCTAATGATTAAGAAGTATCATGGAGGAATTCCATCAGAAGAGGATAGACAACTGTTAATGAATAATGTTGTTACCCAAGAAAAAGAGTATAACACAAGAAGTAAAGTTGTTAAAGGGACAAGGCCTCAAGACAAACCAAAAACCTCAGTTCTCACCAATATCCCAAAAAAAACTCCAAAGAAAGATGCATCTGGAAAAGACCTTGTTGTCTTAAGTAGAATTGGTGTTTCCACCCATGCCCAAGATGTGAAAAATATTGTGCCATCTGATGTGTTCGTCAATCTTTCTCCAAATGTTGCTTTGCCTAAATACATTCCTTATGACATTGCCCAAGTCTTGAGTCAAATCAAGATTTCTGTTCCAATTATTGAACTACTTAGGATTTCCGAGCACAAAAATATGGTATTTGAGTATTTGGGATTGGAAGAAGATAAGAGTACCCAAGGAAGAAATAGAAATAATGTAGACACTCCTCCAACCATTTCAGACCTAGAAAAACCACCAGCATTGGAGGAGATAGGTGAACCACCTGAAGTTTACTTGGGAACATCTATGGTTGAGTCTTAATTAAATGTTGATCCATTTTTTACAACGTTGATTATTAAGGACAGACTGCTGCACAATTGTATGTTTGATTCTAGAGCATCATGCAATGTTATGCCTCTAGAGGTCATGAATGAATTGAACATTAAAGTGACAACAGCTTATGGCAAGTGTATTGCAGTGGATTCTAGAGAGGTGCCATTTGTAGGATGTGTAAAAGGTTTGGTGGTACAACTTGCATCTTATCCGAGTAAGAACTTGAATTTTTATGTTGTTATTGTCATGCCAAATGGGGCATGTTGTTATCAAGAAAGTGGGATGCAAGTTTGGGTGGAAGTGTTCAGATGGATGTCTTTTCCCACCATTCCAATTGAAGGCAGCCTTGTAAATTTGTATGGAGAGAAGAAGATGTTGCACCTCATTGAAGATGTCAATAATGCTTCTTATGAAGTGTTGTATGCTGATGTAGATGTTGATAACTTTGTTAGATTTGCTGATGGAAAAGAGCACAAGATTGAATCAATGTAAATGTATTGAACATGTAGGTTTTCCTTGGACCTTGTTATTTGATGGAGCTTGTTCCAAGTTTGGAAATGGTGCTAGTATTGTTCTAATTTCTCTAGGACATGAAGAGTTTGTTTTTTCTTTCAAACTCAACTTTGAATGCACTAAAAACATTGCTAAATATGAAGCACTGTTATTGGGTTTGAGAATTACATGGAAGTATGGTGTAAAGGATATCATTGTTAAAAGAGATTCAAAACTAATTGTCAAGTATATTAGAAAACTATATGCTACTAAAAATCAGAGAATGAAACAATACAAGCATGCAGTCTAGGATTTGATTGAAATGTTTGACTCATTTAATATTGTGCACCATGATAGAAAGTTTAATGTTGTTGCAAACAAGTTAGCAGTGCTATAATCCATATTTGGAAATTTTACAATATCTTCATTTTGTGAGTATGATGTTGAAATACTAACAAGGCCATTTTTCCCTGACAACATTCAAAATTGGCAAGTGTTCGATGATGATTCCCAAGTGAAACGGTTTCTGCAGAACCAATGCGAGTTTGTTGACCAAAATATAGATTGGTAACCAATGGTGTGTGCTGCTGAAGGAAAGGAAACTTTATTTGGCAAAGACATCATCCAGCTGAAGACAAACATGATTCCCAGAGGTTTGGTGGCACTTGAATCAAACTTTGATAATGTTGATTGCATTATTAACAAAAGTATGTCGGTTTTAAGAGATGTGGAAGAGCATGACCTAAGCACAAAGGAAAAACCAGGTAAGATCTAGTTAGGAAGCAATCTGGGCAAGGAAGAGAAGCAATCTTATGTTCAATTGTTGAAGAAATATCAAGACTGCCTAGCTTGGTCTTACTCTGAGTTAAAGGCATATAGGAAATATTTGTTCCAACATGAAATTCCTCTTGAATCTAATGCCAAGCCTTTTAGGAAAAAATAGAGGTCGATCAATCTGCTCCTTTCTTTGAAGATGCAAGAAGAATTGAAGAAGTTGAGGGATGGAGGGATCATTTAGCCCATAAGGTACTCGTCTTGGGTTACAAATTTAGTACATGTCAGAAAAAATAATGGTGATATAAGGCTATGCGTAGACTTTAGGAACTTGAATAAAGCATCATTGAAAGATAATTACCCTCTGTCAAACATGGAGAATATGTTACAATTGGTAACTGGTTCTGAATTGTTATCCACTTTGGATGGTTTCTCTGGCTATAATCAAGTTGTTGTGAAGGAGTCAGAAAGAATAAAGACTGCCTTTACCACTCCTTGGGGAACTTATGTCTATGTCAAGATGTATTTTGGATTAATGAATGCTGGAGGAACTTTCCAAAGAGCAATGGATGTAGCATTTGCTGGTTATATTAATGATTTCATTGTTGTTTATCAAGATGATGTAATTATGTTTTCCAGCTGAAGAAATGATCACTTGCAACACTTGGAGAGAATGCTGCTAAGGTGTAGAGAGTATGGCATATCATTGAATCCTAAGAAGTGTCATTTTGGAGTGCAAAAGACAAAGCTACTTGGTCACATTGTATCAAAGTAAGGAGTCATGATTGATCCCGAGAGAGTGGAAACCATCAGCAAGGTTCCAATTCTAAGAACTAAGAAGGGAGTTCAATCCTTCTTTGTACAAATAAACTTTATCAAAAGATTTGTGTCTAACTTTGCTGAGCTGACCATCCCCATTACTAACATGCTGAAGAACGACCAAGTTATCAAATGGGAAGAAGCTTCCATTCAAGCTTTCAACAGGATCAAAGAAGCATTAAAGCATGACCCTGTTTTGGCAACTCCAAATTATAAGAATCATTTTCAAATGTTTTCTTTTGCTTCAGAAAACACCATTGCATCTGTCTTGTTGCAGAAGGATGATGAAGGCGCTGAGAGACCAATTTCGTTTTTCAGTAAGGCATTGCAAGGAGCTGAGTTGAAGTACACCGTCATGGATAAGCAAGCATTTTCCTTGGTGAAAGCAACAAAGGTTTTAAGACCTTACATCTTGAGCTCTAAAGTTGTTGCTTATACTCCCCACACCATGGTGAAAGATATCTTAGGCAATATTTCATTATTTCTAGTGATTGATCACAACATTTCAAGTGCTGATCACCAGTGATTACATTATTTCCTTGAAACTTAGGCAATCTATTTCTTACATCTTGTGGCACAACATTTGGATAGCCAGCCATACCTCTAAAATTGATGGGACCAAAAGTATTAACAACAAATAGAGGTCTGGGTGGAGGATGAGCCATATTATTTTGAGGAGGTGACCTTGGAGGAGATGCAAACTGATAAGTGAGAAGTTTGTATGGTACATGGATGCAATTCTTAGAGTGACTACCCTCTAAAGGCTCTGTTTCTTGGAAAACTCTATCAGATTTGGAAAATACAGGGGAAATTTGAGAAGCAAATTTTCCAAATACAAATGAAGGCCCCTCTCCAAATGGAAAATTCAATTCAACAAAGAGACTACCTGATTTAGATTCACTTGAGGAACTATTACAATCTTCAATCACAGGCTGATTAGTTTCACCAATGGATATCTCTTTTCTTGATGCTTGATCTCCAACAACCTTCCAAATTATTCTTCCTTTTGAATTATACTTTCCCAACTCTGGAAACTACCTTCTACTAGGGTCCTTGGCAAAGAAAGATATTCTTCCTTCCAGTTTTACAGAGATTAATGAAAAATCTTACTTGATATATGTTAAGACACTGGTATTTATTAAGAATTTAAACAACACAGAGTCACCACTAAGGATTTTCACCTTATTTTTTGCAAATGCACTATGAAAGACCTATCAAATGTCTGTCAATACCAGATTCATGCAAAGCTTACAAGATCTGCTATTCTTCTACCCAAATTTGTCAATGATGATACAAACTTTAGTGCAATAACTGTATAAGCTGGAAATATTGCACTTAGAACTTACAAATTTGAACAATTCTTACAGATCTGAACAGATAATGATGTTTCAGCAATGTATTTACACCCAACATGCGTATGAAGTATTACCAAGGTTTGCATGTACTACATTTGCAAAATACTTCAAAGAGTCCCCGACAACGGCACCATTCTGGTGTTGGTATCCAAACTGATTCTCCCTTGGAAAACGAGCAACATCACAGATTTAGCAAGACACTGAGAGACAAAAAGATCTTATTTTGAGTCGTCTTGCAGCCGGGGAGGGGATTTGTCTGACTCTTTGTCACTCGGGAATAAGAGAAATGGATAACACCTTCATTGAGGATTTGATCTATCCTTTATGCTTTAGGTCGTGCCTTTCGACCAGGGTGAGAGGACCCGTTTTGTAACCTTCGTCGGTGAAGGAGATTGAAGATATCCTTCTTTACACAATTTTGAAAGGGAACCCTTAGAAAATATTATCAATGCACCACAATTTAACTCTCATGAGTTGTCACTTCTAAAGAATGGTGATATTTCTTAGACAGGGCTACGGTTACTAGAGACATTATGAAATCCTAATTGCTTTTGCATATTTTGGTAGTAGATTCTATTCTTTTGTGGACACATAGGGAAAACAAGGGTAGTTCAGGATGGATTCATGGTTTTTAAATAATTTTGGTGGGAGATTAAGCAGGATAAAATTGATTATACCATATATTTGAGAGACTTCACAACAATTGGAAAGTTAAATGACAGAAAGCTTTGGAATAGCTAAAATATTCCTTCAACCAAAAGATGTGCATCAATGGAGGCCCAGATTTGCACGGTTTCACACAATCTCCAAGAATTTAACATGAAGGCTCAAGATAAAGACTCAATAAAACATCAAAGACCCTTGGTTCGTCACGCCTAAGATACACTCAAAGGATTACAAACAATCTTTATCAACAAATGACAGTGAAATGATTTTAAATTTGTTTATCTCATCGCAGGATGAAGGCTCTTCTTGAAATGAAATTGCAAATGCCACTAAAATGTCACAGGGACGAGATCCTATGTGATTAAGAGGGACTTTAACACAAGATTTCAATAGGATCGGGGATGGACACTCCTTGTGAGTGCCACAAGAACAAATAGCAAACCAAGTGCCAAAAACAAACCATTAGGCAATAGAGTGAAAGAATAAGCTTGCAAAGTAGAACAATAATAACCAACTCCCCCAAGGACGAACCGAGAAACCAACAAAACAATCGCCAAGGACCAGACAAACAATAACAAAAAAACAAGAAAGTAGAAACAAACAAAAAGATAGATTGTTCCTTCCTTTGAGATGATATGCCCTAGTAGCTTCCCTTTTGTTACAACAAAGATAGATTTTTTAGGATTTAGAGAAATACTATGTTTGCGTCAATTGGATGAAGACCTCTTCGAGATCTTTTGAAATGTGCTTGCTTATTTCCTTGGAAAAGACTGTTAGATCATCAAGGTACACTACTATGCTTTTATCCTTGAGATGAGCAAATGCCAAATCTATAGCTCTTCTGAAACGTAGTCTCCAACATTAATCAAACCAAAAGGCATTTTCTGATAAGCAAAAGTTCCCCAATGTGTAATGAATGTTGTTTTATATTTATCCTCCTCAGCCACCTTGACCTGATTGTACCCTGCGAAACCATCAACCATGGATAATATTTCAGATCCAATAACGACATGCAGAATGTGGTCCATGATGGGGATGGGATAGTTGTCTTTTAATGAGGCTTGATTGAGGTTGCGAAAATCAATGCACAGAACCTAATCTCACCGCTTTTCTTTCTCATAGGAACTATATTGGCTAACCATTCAGAGTGATGTATGGGATAAATTATCTTTACGTCCAACAACTTCTGGATTTTTGCAAAGATAGTCCCTGAAATAGTAGGGTTATGCCACCGCAACTTTTGTTTGAAAGGTTTCTGTTCTTGATCTAATGGAATATAGTGTTGTACTTGCAGGCTGATAGGTCTTTAGATCCTGGTAAGACCAAGCAAAAACATCTATATATGGTCCCTATCTCAGCTTAGGTCAACTTCAATTTTTGTTCTTGCTCTAATGGAATATAGAGTATGTACTTCTGCAGGCTGATAGGTCTTTAGATCCTGGTAAGACCAAGCAAAAACATCTATATATGGTCCCTATCTCAGCTTAGCTAAACTTCAATTTCTGTTGCTGGAGTATGAATGGCCTAGGGAGTGTAGGGCCATATATAGAGAATATGGGAAGCTCGGCCATATCTAGATACAGATGGGGAGTGCCATACCATATATATATATATAGGGGTATGCCGGTCCCTGAATAGAGATTTTCCCTATCAGCCAACCTACTCTATATAACGTCATATCTCTCATCCGAGCTTGATTCCCTAGTTGAAGCTCATCTTAGAACATGACATCGGTGTCGACAGCCTCTCCTCTAGAACCTGAGGCCCCTGTGTAGAGAATATAAAGCCCCCAGGCATCCCTATCCCATCTCTGTATGGGTGGGTTGAACCCTCTGAGGACTAAGACATATAGAGCCCCGACCCTGCCCTCGAAATCGAAAGCCTCTATCTCGGTGGCAGATGGTTTCTCCCCCTCTATATCTATATCTTTAGGAATGCTCGACTCTATATAGATAGAGTAGACTAACCCCTACTCTATATAGCTATGGATAAGCTCTTTACCCAACCATAATGAGATCGGGGAGGAGGTCGCCCCATATAGAGATAGGGCTCGACTTCATTCACCCGTTTCATTAGGGCTATGCCGAATAATATCACTGTCACCGTGAATGAGATCGGTCAAATAAAATGGGAATAGAGTGGTTGGTGTCCTCTCCGTTTGGGATGGAAGTGGCGAAACTATATAGATATAGAGGGTTGGCCCCCTATATCTATATATATAGATAGGGGGCGAAGCGAGCGGAACTGGGAATACTCTAGATAGCTGACTAGGGGTGCCTAGGTGCAGGGAATAACTTATGAGGAGGGGAGTTGGTAATGATAATGGGATCGTGGATTGATAAATAATAGCCCTATATATTGAAAGGGAATGGATGTCGCCATATAGAACTATAGGGGGTTTATCACCTAAGGGTGCCATTGGGAGGACAAGAGATCGATCCATCATATAGAGTTTAGTTGGGGGTGGGCAGTTGCCAAACCGCTATATATAAATAGATAGTCGAGCACCCTTGCTCACCCCTCTATCTCTATATGGGGCCAAGGAGTGAAATACGATAGTTCAGGGAGGGGGGTGCCTTGTCCCCCTATATAGAGTTCAGGATCTATGAGGTGTAGTCCAATCATGGACCTATATAGAGAAATCTCTCCATGGGGGTGGCGAAAACTATATGGATATAGAGGGTTGGGCCCCCTATATCTATATATATAGATAGGGGGCGAAGCGGAGCGGAACTGGGAATACTCTAGATAGCTAACTAGGGGTGCCTAGGTGCAGGGGAATAACTTATGAGGAGGGGAGTTGGTAATGATAATGGGATCGTGGATTGATAAATAATAGCCCCTATATATTGAAAGGGAATGGATGTCGCCATATAGAACTATAGGGGGTTTATCACCTAAGGGTGCCATATGGGAGGACAAGAGATCGATCCATCATATAGAGTTTAGTTGGGGGTGGGCAGTTGCCAAACCGCTATATATAAATAGATAGTCGAGCTACCCTTGCTCACCCCTCTATCTCTATATGGGGCCAAGGAGTGAAATACGATAGGTACAGGGAGGGGGGGTGCCTTGTCCCCCTATATAGAGTTCAGGATCTATGAGGTGTAGTCCAATCATGGACCTATATAGAGAAATCTCTCCATGGGGTGAAGTGAGCACATATATATAGGATAGGCTGATTGACATTTCTGCTCGAGCACCTCGGATATAAATATGGGCCTATCCTTATCTATGGATATGTTGAGTTGTCATATCTATAGAATTGCAACTCCCCCCATACTACAGATAGGGAGTTGAGCTTTTATCCATATGATTTGAATGGCATTGATACACATGGATAGCTCAAAATAGCCCTATTTAGAGATGGGGGTACCCTCCGCCTAGATTTGAGTTGAGGGGGGTCGGGGGCGTGATGGATGGGCATTGACTATTGACTATATGGGCACCGTCTCTACTCGTGTTACGTACATATTACAATATGAGGGCCCTATTTAAACCATCGCCCCCTTCCATAGAATAGAGGGGGGCCCTATCCCATATAGAGAGAGGGGGCAAGGGCAAAATCCCTCGACGAGGGTGTAGCGGATTCAACTAATCTAACCCTATTGCCCTATTGACGAGCTATTGTATTCATCCGTCAAATGGGCCTTGGGGGAGGTTCTTTAGATCTCCCCCTTACCAGGGGAGAAGGCCCTATCTACTATAGATTAGATAGGCCTCGACGGTCTACCCCTACTAGAGAAAGCTTCTAGCCCTCTCTCTATGGGCCTTATAGACTTCTATGGGTACCCCTATTAGAGAAAGCTTCTAGCTCTGTCTCTCTATGTGCCTTGTTTACGTCTTTGGGCATCAGTATGACTGTTCTACTATGCTGACAGTCCCCATCCCATCTATTCTCTATATAGGGCCCAATGGGTCCCCATCAGGTCCCCATCTAATCCAGCCTTTAGGCCTCCCATAAAATAGATAGGGCCAAATAGAGATTACAATGGAAGGGGGGGCCGACGGTCAGGCATCCTAAGACAAAAAAGTGGTATTCCAGCATTGGTGTCACCACATCGCACCACATTTGATCGAGGTTGTCACTGTGAAGCTACTTCTACCTTCTAACCGTTGGTACTCTGCATCTTCATGGAGAATTCAATTTCACTGTGTCGATGTTGGAGACAACAGGGAAGTCATTACACCATTCGTGCAAGTCGCTACTTATTCGATAAGGAATTTTGCTACATTAGGACAATTAAACTGCCGCCGTTTACCGGGGATTTCATTCGAAGATATAGTTCTCCTTCTAGCCTTCCAACAACGGGTAGGTGTCAAATTCTATGCATCGTGTTACCACTTGGTAGAGACCCGTTTTTTTTAATAAAAAAAATAGTTACCCCTTGGTATGTGTCGCTTTTCCATGGATGGGAAAGCACCCCTTCTCCTTAAGTTACAGGATCATTTTGTCGGGTTCCTTCAACATGGTTCTCTCAAGCACCCTAGTATACTGTACTCGTTCACCCGTGTTGGTTTTGGGTACTGTTAGCTCACTGGGAGGGCCCCTCTCCCCTCTCTCCCACATATAGATAAGATCTCTAGGGGGCGGGGGATGGAATGAGATGGGGGATGGGGGCATATCTATATCTAGTCGCCTCCTCGCCTGACCACAACTCTATATAGACGAGATATAGAATCCAACCTCAATAGGGGGTAGGGGGAGGCACTCTCTCGATAAAGGAGGGAGAGGATCGCCCTCATCCAATTCAATTTTTTTTCTAGAAGTTGAAACCAAAATAGAAATGTGCAACATCTTTCCAGATCTCATCGCCTTACTATAGAGTTTCACCCCATTTATAGATAGGGCATCGTGGTGGTTTCATGATTCGTTTTGTACCAGAGTGCCCCCCTATAGAATTGCTTATAGCCTCGATAGTCGCCCCGGGTTTGCGGCCCAATTCTAATCAGCTATAGTGTCAGGGGACACTGTCATATCTCAGTTGCTTCCCCACCCGACCACAATTCTATATAGATGGGATATCTAATCTAATCTAATCTAATCCATATAGGGGTGGTGGGGTAAAGATATGGACAATGGAGTGCAAATGACGGATCAGGAGTGGGGATAACTTCATCACTTTTGTGTACCCATCGACAGACAACCCTTTCGGGGGTTCCTTAGGGACCGATTCACTCTGTGAAGATTGACCGAACGTAAAAACCCTTGAACTGGTAACCGATTGTGCTTTTCACATGATTCTCGTTACTCATGTCAACATTCTCACTTTTGATATCTCCAGGAGTGTTAGCCCTTCTTCGGATAGAGAGCGCTAACGAACTATGTTGTTGTCCCTTCTCTGATTCATAGAACGTCTTGCTACTGACCCACATACCGTAGTACAGACTCTAATCTCTAAAGTATAAGGGGCCGAAGAAACATATAAGATAAGAACTATAGAGAGGGGGAGAGGGGGGGGGAAGGGCCACCTCTTTATCTATAATAAAGTTAGAGTTGACTGATGGGTGTTTGCCGGGAACGAATCCTGTCGCTTTGGTGAATCACTTGAGCCGCGATACATTTTTGGTGCTGTGGATTTAGACTAGTGAGCTATTACGCTTTCTTCGAAGGATGGTTGATTCCAAGCCCACTTCCTGGTTGTCATTGCTCGATTACCTTCTTTTCCACTCAGTGACTGCGTAGGGACCTTAGTATATGATCTGGGTTGTTTCCCTCTCAACTTTTGATCTTTGCACCCAAAGTCTTTCTGCTTATTGAAATGGCCTGGACTTAGAGTTTCCTTGGGGTTGGTCAAGCTTTGGGCCACCCTAGCCCATTGAGTGTTCTACCTCAGGCCATAAGCATGCACACTCTACTAAAACAGATTTTGTGGAAAACCAACTATATTCGATCTTGGTTGGCCTTTGACCCCTAACCACAAGTGATCCCCGTATTTTGCCACATATGTGGGTTTGGTCCTCCAAGGCCTGTTGAAGCTCTCTTCAACCAACTCATGGCTAGATTGATCGGTTTTCGGGTGAAATAGGAACAACTTCCCTCTAAAGAATCTATCCATAGTTCTAGAGCCCTCTATAACTATATGGGATAAGATAAGATCTAGTTCGGGGGGGAGGGTGGCCGGGACCTTCCCCTCCCCCTCTCCCTCCTATATAGACTATACATTAGCCTTTATATAGACTGTAAATTGTAGTTGCGCCTACATCTAATGGCTTAAGTTATTGTTCCCATTTTCTCGTTGACCTGTTATGCAAAAGGTACATCGTTCAACGCTACACTTACCCTCGGCTATAAACTATAGACTATAGACTAGAAACTATAGACTATAGAGTGTAGACTATAGAGTATAGTGATGTGTGCCAAATATAGCCATGTGTCACGCCCGACTGATTGTTTATGCTCATCAAATTCCAAGTGTGTTGCACTCCCTTTCCTAGAGTTCTTTTCATCTTTCCGTCACGGTACTTGTACTGAGGAATACTTGGGCTTAGAGGGTGGTCGTCTTGATTCAAACACTCTGTGTTTTGCTTTATTGGGAAGAAGCAAGCAATACCGGCAATTGCCCTACTATAGCTATAGAAGTCAGTGGAGGACTTATGCCCCTCCTATCTATATATGGGAACTCTATATAACTACAATCCCATAGAGAATCAGGGTGCCATACCATAGAAATCTCTTTGTTCAGTATAGGGCCCATATAAATCTATAGGTATAGGCCCCAGAAAATGGAGAATCTATAGGCCGTCGGGGAGGGAGGAACCAATCTACAGGGCTATCACCTTGTTTGGCTAGATCTTTCAACCTTTTCACAATTCCCCCCGATTTGCCATCATCCACATGCCGGTGAATGAATTGCACAAAGAAGAAGAGCCCCACCCCCTGCCCCTTTAGATGATGGCTGATGGTGACAACATAGAGAGAGGGGAACACCTATTAAGATAGGGCCCTCTCTCTATATGGCTAGTCGAACTAGAGAGGCTATTAGAACTATAGCCATCTCCCGGGGCCCTATTTATATCTTTCTAGGGAGTTGGCAAGTGGAATTTGATTATCTCAATTCTTTATATTGGGTGGGGTGCTTCGCTAATGGATATTTTCCCAATCCGCTTTCGGTCACCGCTACTAATGTGGTCTCGGTTGATATCCATTCCTCTAGATACTTAGATGTTCCAGTTCGTTGAGGATTGTTTGTGGACACGGTTTCTCGATTGGAGATCCTTGAATCACGAACGATATCTCCCCATGGCCTTTTGCCTTTGGAAGAGTCCTTCCCTCTCAATGCTCGGGCATCGATCTGATGCATTCTGATATAGTAGGCATTAAACCTACCAATATCGATATTGGCACAACCCTCCTAGAAAGAGAAATCAGGGGAGGGGCCCTATCTAGCTATCTATTTATGGCAGAGCATAGATTTCTCCACCCCACTCAAATATAGAGCATAGTAGAGTAGAGTATAGCAGAGCAGAGCATATATTTCTCTACTCTATACATAGATACTCTAGGTTCTCTGTTCTATATGTATACAACCATTCCGATACCCACCCTATCTATAGATCTTGGGGTGTCGTATCTATATATTTGGTTAAGTTCTATAGGATCTATATTACACCTACTTTACGCCATATAGAATAGATAGTTCAGGCGCTATCTATCTCTCTGTTCTATGGGGGCGATATATAGATAGAGAGAGAGGGATAGATAGGGATTAAGGAGCACCAAACAAAATAGAATAATGATCTATCAAATATGGATAGGTGGCTAGATGATCTATATTACATTAATAATTTTGTATGGATAGGCAGCCAGACGATCTAGAAACCATATGCCCTATAGTTCTATCTGACAAACATATATCTATCTATGGGCTTGGCGGCCTAACCCCCAACCATTTATAGACTATACCATACTATACTGTCGCATCCCCTATATCTTCTCCGAGAGGATGGCTATAAGGGTGAGTATGATCTGATACCCATATATCTATTCTATTCTCTATTTTATATGTAATACAAAATAGATCTGATCTAAACGGATAGCTATCAGATCACCTCCCTCTCTCCGACGAGAGCATAGAAGGGGTCGCCATGTACCCATATAGTTCATGGCTATTAATCTATGTGGGTGGGGGGAAGATAGATAGGGCAACTAGCCCTATGTTTCTATGATTACGACTCGATTCTACTCCCTCCCTTATCCTATCCTATCCTATCCTATATATAGAGAATGGGAGATGGCTCCGATTAGACATAAATACGACTAGCATAGATAGATAGGCCCCCATAAAATCTATAGGCTAGACCCCGATATGGGCAACTGGAATATACGACTAGACCTGGTCCCCCTCTTTATATATCTCTCTACAGGCTAGATACAAGCGACTAGATTCTGCGATCAGAAAGTTGAGTGCCTACCATCCCATTATAGATATTGGGGTCGAGTGCGACTCGACTAAATTCTATGTTGGGTCACCCAGATATCTAATTATCTCGTGGCAAGACCATAAACCTCTATAGGCATCAGTAATGAGATCGTCTTGATTGCCTCTTTATTTTATTGGGGGGTCGGGTCAGATAGCCTATAGTTTCTGGGGGGTCGGGTCATATAGCCTATAGTTTCTGGGGGCATCATCCTGTGACCCATTTCTATATCTCATCTCTCCCTATCGGATAGGGAATCAATGAATCAATGGTCCTGCTCACCTCTCTACCCCCGCCCCCTTGTAGATACGACAAAAGATCTATACGGCCCTATCAAGCTCAACATCTTGAGATCAGGAATGCTCCTTCTCCTTTCTTTCTTTATATGGCTTGGGTTAAGATAGATACAAGTATTTAAGATATAATTACCCAGATAGAACTATAGGCAAGATCAATATTGGGTATTCAAGAATCAATCTATATGGCTCTGGGGCTCGGGCCATATAGATAGATTGGTCTCGGGTATTTTATTCAAGATATAGCTCGGGTTACTAGTCTATGGCAATCTCGGCTAAGGCTCGGTGAAGACAAGGAAGACATGCTCAGGTAGAAAAAGAAATATTAGTCTATCTTGGGCAAGACAGGTTCGGGGCCTTATAGATAGATGGTCTTGTAGACGGCTCGGGTATGGCCCGAGCCATACAGATAAATTGTCTTAGGTAGAAATACTAGTCTATATCAGGCTTGACTATGGCTCGGGGAAGACAGGCTCAGTTAAGATAGAGACATATACTAGTCTATCTTGGGGCTCAGGTTACTACTCTATCTCACTAGCATGGTAGATCACCATATAGATAGATAGATATAAACATTCGATACAGGGAAATCTCGGGTAGAAATACTAGTCTATCTCGGGGGGAAGACATGGAAGACAAGGAAGATAGGAAAGGAATACTAGTCTCCTGGGTCCTTATCCCTTTATCTCTTTATCTAGATGAGATATCTTCATATAGATATAGGCGTTTGATGGCCCCTATCTATCTATATAGATGACAATATAGATATATAGGCGCCATATAGATATAGACGTTCAATGGCATCTATATTCTATAAGCCCTATATATCTATCTCTCCCCTATCTCTCTATGAAGGGTCGAAT